>CM021106.1:100724352-100910470 GCA_007115665.2 Sequoiadendron giganteum
ATGAATAAGATCTCCATGCTGTTGGCATTGCAAGCATTTTCTGACAAAATTGTGTGCCTCTTTTTCCATCCTCAGCCAGTAGTACCTTGTTCTTAGCAACTTTTTAGCCAAGGTCATACCACTTGAGTGTGACCCACACGTGCCATTGTGTACCTCAGTTAGAACAGTCAGGGCTTCCTCAGGTTTTAAACAACGTAACAGGGTTCCATCGGTACTCCTACGGAAGAGGGTCTCTCCTAGGATGACGAATCGTGAAGTTCTTTTGATGAAAGTGCGTTTTAGGTTTGGGGTGATGTTAGTGGGGAGGATTCTTAACTTTAGGTAGGTGTATATATCATGATACCAAAGATCACCGGGACCAACGAGTTCACATGCATATTCTGACTCTGGTACCTCGAATGTGGGTACGAGAAGCTGCTCTACGAGGAATTCATGTTTCGAGACGTTACGAGGGATGTCAAGTAAGGATCCAATTGTCGCCATTGCATCAGCTGCTTTGTTGTTTGTCCTTGGTATCTGCTCAAAGGTAATGTCGATGAAAGATTCCTTGAGGCTTTCTACCACCTTCTTGTATGGTGTGAGCTTATCATCCTTGGTTTGGTATTCGCTGTTGACTTGGTTGATGATAAGTTGCGAGTCGCCATAGACTTTTAGTGCCATGATTCGCCA
Source organism: Sequoiadendron giganteum (assembly GCA_007115665.2). Taxonomy (NCBI): domain Eukaryota; kingdom Viridiplantae; phylum Streptophyta; class Pinopsida; order Cupressales; family Cupressaceae; genus Sequoiadendron; species Sequoiadendron giganteum. The sequence goes on from CM021106.1 coordinate 100,725,022, forward strand.
TTGTGCTGCAATCTTGAGTCCTATGGTCAAAGCCTCATATTCTGCTATGTTGTTCGTACAAGGGAATGCCAGCTTGTATGATCTAGGTATGCAGTCTCCTTGCGGCATGATGAAAAATACACCAGCTCCTGACCCATGTTGTGTGTGAGAGCCATCAAAGTATAGCTTCCAGTGGTCTGTTGCATCAAGGTTAAAAAGGGACTCATCTGGGAATTCTGATATGAGTGGATTATCTGTGTAGAGGGGAGCTTCTGCCAGCTGATTCGCAATGACTTGTCCTTTTATGGCTTTTCGTTCTACATACTCGATATCATGTTCAGATAATATCATTACCCACTTAGCCATTCTACCTATAAGTGCTGCTTTTGTCAATAGGTACTTTAGAGGGTCTATTTTGGCAATCAACTTGATTTGGTGTGCTAGCATGTAGTGTCTGAATTTCTGAGCCGCAAATACCAATGCTAGGCAAGCTTTCTCTATTGACCTGTAATTGAGCTCATGTCCCACCATTGTTCTGCTGATGTAGTAGATAGCCCGCTCGGTTCCCTTTTCATCATGTTGGGCTAAAAGGGCCCCCAGGGCGGCTGTTGTTGCAGAGATATATAGGATTAGTGATTTCCCCACAATTGGTGGCATCAATACAGGTGGTGTGAGTAGATATTCTTTTATTTTGTTGAATGCTTGCTCACATTTGTCATCCCATCTAAAAGCTACTCCCTTGTGAAGTAGGTGTGAATAGGCAATCTGTTTATCTGTCAATTGTGCTATGAATCTTTGGATGGACTGGAGTCTTCCTTGCAATCCTCTTAGTTGTTTCAACGTTCTTGGTGCTTTCATTTCAAGGATTGCTTTTACCTTTGCAGGGTCTACCTCTATCCCTCTCATTGAAACTATGTATCCTAGTAGCTTCCCTGATTGCACCCCAAAGACACACTTCTTCGGGTTGAGTCTAACCTTATATTGTTCAAGCCTGTCAAAGATAGCACTTAGAGTTGCTATATGGTCTTGTCTCTTCTTTGATTTAGCAAGTATGTCATCTACATAATCTTCGACTGTTTTGTGGATCATGTCGTGGAATATTAATGTCATGGCTCTTTGATAGGTAGCTCCTGCATTCTTCAACCCAAATGGCATTACATTCCAGCAGTAGGTGCCCCATGGACATGTGAATGCTGTCTTGTGTTGGTCTTCTTTTGCGATCAATATCTGGTTGTACCCCGAGAAACCATCCATTAGGGACAGCATCTCATGTCCGGCCGTCATATCCACTATCATGTCAATATTGGGTAGTGGAAAGTCATCCTTGGGACATGCTTTGTTTAGGTCTCTGAAATCAGTGCAGATGCGGATGCCCCCTTTCGGTTTTGAGACTGGTACGAGGTTAGATACCCATTCTGGATAGTCAATCGGGCGTATGAAGCCAACATCTAGAAGTTTCTGTAGCTCAATCTTTACAAGCAAGGCTATTTGTGGGTGCATCTTCCTTAGCTTCTGTCTAACTGGTTTTGCTCCGGGGTGAACGGCCAAATGATGCACTACTACTTCAGGATCTAGGCCCGGCATGTCTGCATAGGTCCATGCAAAATTTACCTTTCTCTCCTTTAGGAAAGCTGCTAGTAGTTTTTGTTCTTCTTCTAGGAGGGATTCTGCATAGAAGGTAATTTGTGGTTCTGATTCTGTTCCTAAATTGACCGGGTTGCACTGTTCTGCCAATACTGGTGACTTCTCCTGGTGTAGAGCAGTAGGGGGGAGATTGAATCCTTCATCCTCTGGTGCCTCAGAGAGGTTTTCGCCATTGGATGCGTCCTTTATTTTTACTATTTTATGGTTAGAGAGTGTCACAGTGTGGTTTTCACTCAATAACTCTGAGTTTATTCTCGATCTTTTTCTTTTGCGACTGAAAGACTCAATCGTCTCCCCATAGTATGCTTGTGTGTCTAGAGTGATATCAAATCCTGCCTTGTGATCTCCACATGGAATAGTATCCCTTAGTCCCATAAATTCCGAGAGAGCCTCATCATTTTCGAACGAGTCTAGAATCGGCGGTCCCCATTGGTCGTGATCGATGAGTTGGGGGTATACTAAGTGGATTTGGTGGGTTTGTTGGATTGGCTCAGCGGGTGAGACACTAATCATCAATAAGGTGGAATCTTCAAAGAGCCTAGGTAGTTCACCTATGGTGTCATCGTCGTCACTGCTACTACAAACGTCAGTTATGTCAAATGTGAAGTTATCGAGAGGTAGGCCTGTGGACATGGGTAATCTAAGATCATTTGTCGAGACCCGAGGAGAGGACCTGACTGCCCTATTAGGAACACTTCTGCCACGCACAGTTATACTCAGAGGGGTACAGCCGAGGCCAAGGTTCTGCGTTCTTCTTTCTACAATGATGGGCTCCAACCGTCCATCACTATTTCTTCCTAGGCTTTCATTCCTGTTATAGCCCATGCCGAACATCATTTGTAACCCTCTGTTTGTTTCCTCCATGGGTAGGGTGGGAGTGGGTCTTTCATCTTGGTACAGAGTGTTTGTGATGTCCTCCTCGTCTACATTTTCTTGACTGAGATCCCCCCAACTGTGGAATCCAGAGGGTTCTATTCTAGTGCAGACAGGTGTTTGAGTCAATTGTGGTTGCCCATGTGATCTAGGAGATTTTGGTAACTCTCCTACAACAAAAGCATTTCTCTTCATTCTATAATCACCGCATCCATTGTCCTGTATCATGTTCTTGATCTCGGATATGTCGGGGATGGCGGGTGTCTCTGTCGCAGAAGTGGAGGTGAGATTAGCTGGGTCTATGTATGAAGTGGATGGTCCTTCATCATTTTTAGGTACTTGAGGGATCTTGTAAAACTTGGCTTCCAGGTTTTTGCAATAGGCGAAGGGTTCGGGATCCCCATATATGGTAACCTCCTCATTTTGATATGAGAACTTAATGCACTGATGATAGGTTGAGGCCACTGCCTTCATTCCGTGTATCCATGGGCATCCCAAGAGAATGTTGTATGGCAAATCAAGGTCAAGAACTTGACAAGTTGTTTCCATGGTTGCTGGCCCCACTTGGATGGGGATCTTGATAGTGCCCTGAGACACTCTTTCTTGGTCATCATATGCTCTTATGGTGATACTTTTGTTTTTATTGATGGAATCCTCGGCGAATCCAAATTTCTTTATAAGTTTCAGAGAACAAATATTAAGACCTGCACCACCATCTACCAGGACTCGCTTGACTTTCTTTTTATGAACTAGGATTTGGAGGTGAAGTGCCCGGTTATGAGATGGCTGCGGGGGGAAATCTTGGTCCGAAAATGTGATGAGATTCGAGTTAACGATGTTACCTACCATAGCCTGAAATTGCTCTATGTCAAGGGTAGCAACGACGGTAGAGGCAGCTAGTGCTTCATCCAGGATCTGTCGATGAGCGGCGGAGATTTTTAGTAATTCCATGATGGATATTTGTGCGGGTGTTCTCTTCAGTTGATCAATTACATTGTAATCATAGGGGACGGCCTTTGTGTTGGTAATGGGGGTCTTAGCAGGTGCCCTGACAATGGTAACTTTTCCGCCTCGTGTGGTGACTCCACAGTCATTGTTGGTTCCCTTGATATTTATGACAGTGACCAACTCGTCGACACATCCGACTATCTCCTCGTATACTAGATTGGCACTAGCATACTTTTGTTTACCCTTATTATTCCTTTGGTCATTTCCCTGATTATGATTCGGCATCGGATTCGTGTAGATTTTTAGGTCTTGGTTTCCGGCCGGCTGCTCGATGTTGATGACCTTATCCTCGATGAGGTCTTGGATGATATTCTTGAGTCTCATGCAGTTGGCGGTGGTGTGTCCTTTAACTTTGTGGAAGTCACACAGGAGATTCTCATTGTACCATGGCGGTTTGGTCATGGGCTCTGTGTATTGTTCGGAGTTAGAAATTTTGATTAGGTTTTCTTTGACCAATTTCTTCATGACAGACTCAATCGATTCGCCAAGGGCTGTGAACTTCCTCTTGGGGGGAAACTTGTTGCGGAGAGGTGGTCCTCCTTGATTACCCACATTGTTGTCTTGGCTAGTGGAAGGTGGTTGTGACTGTACTACTACCGCATTAGCCTGCACATTGTTGTGGTTATGAGTTTGCGGATGATGATGATTTTGGGTATTTTGCTTAGGAGCACTGATGACTACCTTAGCATCAACCACGCCGTCGTTCGTGATATTTTTGTTCCTCGACCATGTTCGAGGTTTATCATTGTAGTTGTTGGACGGGCGGTTATCTTGCGGTGGAGTGAATGTAGGTGCACCTCCTCGCGTAGTTAGGGCTCTTTCAATGTTGAGCGCCTTTGGAATTAGTTGATCGTAAGATGTGATGCACTGCATTTTTAGGTAGAACGCCAGGTTTTCATCTAAGTTGGCTATGATGGTGCAAACTTGTTGTTCCTCTGGCATGGCCCACTTGCTCTGATTGGCCTTGGATTGCCATCTTTGCAAGAAGGATGCAAATAACTCTCCTCTTCTTTGTTTGAGTGCAGATAGTTCTTCTAAACTGACATCTGCACCCATATTAAAAGAGTAATTTTTAAGGGAAGCCTCCACAATTTCCTCGAATGTTTTAATGCCCGTGGGTAGGCGAGAAAACCATTCCATAGCTGGACCAGTCAGGCTTCGGGGAAAGAGCCGCATTAGATACGTGTCATCATATGCAACTTCCATGCAGTGCACCTGAAATTCCCTGACGTGGTTTTCAGGGTTGCCTGTTCCATTGTACTTGTCAAATTTGGGGATCTCGAATCCCTTTGGAAACGGTACCATGGTGAGACTCCTATCGAACGGATAAGGGCACAAGTTTCCTGGTGTCCTTGTGGTTTTTCCTGCTTGCAAGTCTAACACCTACTGCGAAAGCAATTTGATCTGTGTTGCGACATCCTTGCTTGGGTCGGGGGGCGGGATGAATGAGTGGTGAGGTGTTGGAGGTGGTTGATGGGTGGGGAGCGTACTGGTCGACGTTTGCTGCGAGCTTGGTTGTGCGTTTAGGGCTTGTTGGTAAGCTTGCATTTGTGCCAACAACGCTTGTTGTTGATCTTGCTGTTGCTGTTCCAATAGTGCTTGCTGTTGGTCCATCTGCTGTTGTTCCCATGAAGCCTGCTGTTGGTCAAGTTGTTGCTGAGCTAGTAACGCTTGTTGTTGGTCTAGCTGCTGTTTTGCCAACAATGCTTGTTGTTGGTCGAGCTGCTGTTGTGCCAATAAAGCTTGTTGTTTAGCTTGGTGTTGTGCCTGAAAGTCTTGCAGGGCTTGGTGGTAGGCTTGCAGGTGGATTGCTTGCAATTGCGCTTGGTATTGAGCTTGTGTCTTTTGTTGGGCTTGAGCTTGAGCTTGGGCTTGAGCTTGCGCTTGCGCTTGTGCTTGTGCTTGTGCGGCTTGTGCTTGAGCTTGAGCTTGTGCGGCTTGTGCTTGAGCTTGAGCTTGTGCTTGCGCTTGTGCGGCTTGTTGTTTTTGGAGTGCCTTTTGGTGGGCAGCTTGTTGTGCGTTTTGCAACATGATGGAGAATGAATTGGTCGTGTTGTGTTTTGGCGGTGGGATTGGTGGTGGAGCGGGAATCATGCCAACTGTCGTGGCGGGTGGAGGAATTGCGGTTGTGACTGTGATTTGGGTTGTGGGCGGGGTGGTTGAGATAATTGGTCCTTGATGAGGCATGTTTTGGGAGACTTGAGGACCAATGGATGCATTAACCGTGGTGACAGGAATGGTTGCGATTTGTTGTGAGGATATGGGAAAAAGAAGCGGGTTCAAAGTGGTGGTCAGATGGCTTGGATTAGCAAAGTTTTCGATGGTTAAAGGTGGAAGACCTATTCCAGGAGGCGATGCAGATGTGAAAGGAAGCGGGGGAAGGGATGACGCACCACTTTGGAAAGAGAAAGGATTGATAGCTTCTGTCGTTCCAAGCAAACCAACTTACTCATGCGGTGGGGGAGTTGGTATGTTCAATTGATAAGCTGGTGTGGCGTGAAATGAGGATGGACCAGCGGGATTATGAAATGTGAGTGGGATGTAAGGGTGAAATGAGTTTTCCGGAATAAATGTAGGGGTGATGATTGCTTCTTCATTAGCCACAAGAAAGTGTTCTTGCAATTCATGGAACATGGCACTCCCCTTGTTCACAATCGGGGAAGTTGGTGTGATGATTGAGGTGATGCAAGGTACTTCTTGATTGATGTTTGACAATGGGGATGCAACTACACTAGTGCTTGTGTTAAGGTTGGGAGGGGGCATGTCCCCTCCTCTTTCTATTGAATTTATGCATTTGAACATAGCACTAACAATTTTATGGTTCTTAGGATTTTGAATCATTTCCATGATTTCCTCTGGTGTCATCCCTATGTCTTCAATTATGTCGTCCTCTTGATGACTCTCCTCTTGAAGATTTTGTGATGATATGGGAGAGTTGCTTGGGGGATTGCTTGATCCTGCTAGGTTCACTTCGATATTTAGATGACTCATGTCCATAGAAGTTGATATGTCTCTGATATTCTCCATGTCCTTCTTGTGTTGAGATCTTGTTTGGACCATAAAAATAGGGATTTGTTCGATCCTAATCCTTTAAGTCCAAAAAGAGAAGAACTAGGGTAGCTAAAAGATCAAAGATGGTGATGATGGTGATGGGTTAAAATGGATGAGATGAGTGAATGAAACCTTTGGAAAACTTTTTGAATATATGTGCTAAACTTTGAAAGGGCTTTTGATTTGATTTGAATGTGATAATTTGACTAGATGCGTTAAGTCAAACAAGATTGGTTGTGAAGTTGTTTTCCCTAGGAAGTTGTGTTATCCTAAGGGAACTTGCACAAAAATGGATGAATTGACAAAGTGTGTTATGCCAATGTTTTGGAGAACTAATAGACTTTAAGAAGTTGTATTATCTCAAAGAAAATTTGTTCAATGATTTGAGACCATGTTGGCTAAGTGTGTTAAGCCAAGATATGATGATGTTGGTTTAGCCCTCTAAGTTTAGTGTGATGTTTGATTCTAGAGTTCTCAAAAAAGGTTTGATGATGAAATGAGACTTTGATTTGATGGATGAATGAAGGGGAATGACAACTTTGATCTTGAACCTTAACCTAGATGTGACTCTCTTTCTACAAAACCTCGGTGTTGAAGAACACACTTGACTTCCTATGGGAGAAATGCAAATCTTTGAAACAATTCAGGATTTTGTTGACAATAAAATGCATATAATGCTGGATTGTTCCTTGAGGCTTTTCTGTAAAAGTTATAAACCAATCTTTCCCTGAATTCGAAAAGTCTCTCAAGACGCTCCTCACGAGCTTTTAGACTAAGCTTCTTGAACTTTGGTTTTGGGATTTTGATCTTGCGGGAAATCATGTTAGAAAACACATGTGTAATCCAATTTGTCTTTTTATCTTGGTTAAATGAGGTTCTTTTTATCCAAGACACTTGCTTGCTTAGGTTTTCAAACTATATGTCTAATGTCCCATTCTCTTTCTCATCCCACAATGTCCTTTGTGTGGAAATCGAGGAAAATAGGGCAAAAGTTCCTTATGTTTATCCTTATTGGAAACAAATGATGATAGAATTTGCACACTTAGAAACCTCTAGGAATGTGATTCCTAGGGAAAGCAAGAGTGGGCAAGTTCATCAATAGGTATTTGTTCCCCACAAGGTGTTTGAAATTTCAAGGTTTTTGTGTATGTTTGTTTTCCAAATGTTTTCAAGATCAAGCAATGTGTTTTTTTTTCCAAGCACTTTCACACTCTTAGGTTGATGAGACAATACCTTGTTGGGTTCCCACTTGGATAAATCCAGCTGCGCATATCTTGTGCGAATGGCTAAATGCTTGACCACACTGGCTCCCCTCCACGCACTCACTTATTCGGGTCAGCCAAGCATTAGTACCCATGAATCTCCCATGGCATACTTTCCATTTCCACAACAAGACCGCATGTTACGTGGGGCGGCTTCAAAGGACATAACCTTTTGCACCAACAAGATAGACAAGGTTTTGGCCAATTTCTAAACAAGGGGTTCTAATTCGGGCATTCCGTTCGTGGGGGATTATCCAACATCGGCGAGAGTCCATTGTTGTCCATCTCGTCAGAATAATCCTCGTGATATTGGCCTTTGTTCCAATATCCACACTTATATACCGGTTGGAAGTCGCTTGGCTTTAGCGTGTTCCCGGTTGGGTCGTTCCCTTGGGTGATTACTTTTTCCCACAAGGCAGGCCCTCTAAGATAAACAAAAGCGAGCTAACATATCCCGTTGTTCACACAACCTTCGTTGAAAAACAAAGGGGAAAACCTCCGCAATATGTCGTGCTCACACTCGCATGTTTTGTTCAATTTTTAGATCCCAAATCGAAGTGTGGAGGCAATCTTTTTCACAACTTAATATCAGAAAAAGACTTTTGATTCCCAAGGTCGCCGTGAGGCGCGAGAGAAGCGCATACGTCTTTTCGATGATATTACTTTGTGAAAAAGATTACAAAGCATGACAAACAGTTGTTCATTTTAAGTCCAAAAAGTAGTGATGAATTCGTTTTAAGCACCAAAATCCAAGTGTGAAGGTTGCCTTGTTCAATTTTAATCCCAAATTGAAATCTAGTAAGTGTCTAAGGTTCAATTTTAACCAACTTTGAAAAGATCAAGTCATTGTTTGATTTTAAGCCCAAATTGAAAGGTGAGTTATCTAAAAATAGAAAAAAAGGGTAGTAAATAGAAGCTCCAAGATTGTTAAAACAAGCATTAAAAAATGCTTTTCAAGTTTTGTTTTTAAAAAAAAACTTCCATTCCACTCTTTTCACCTTCGTTTTTTTTTTGTTTGATGTTAACCTTCAACGCTAAGCTTCATTCAATTTAAATACTTGTCTTCAAATGTCCACTTTGATTTCAACCTTTAACACCTTGCTTTCAACTTTGATGTTTCAACCTATAAAACAATACAAGGTTATTAGAAGTAGGATCTATGATACCTTAACAAAAATCTGCATTAATGATCTTTTGATAAATCTTTATTGATGATCTCTTAAATAGGTTTGAACCATTATTAAGGATGAGACACTGAAATATATGTGCAAAAGTGGTTTAAATTCATCTAAATGACTAGGTAAGCATAAAACAAATGTGGACCTTGTCATAAAGAGAAAATTTAAATCTATCCATAACATGTCATAAACACACAATATATTGTTTCCGATTGAACCCAAGCATTAATGGTAAAAAAAAAAAAAAACAACTCATATGATACTTCATCCAAATAATCTATCCAATCTATGCCCGTACTAATGAACAGGTGAAAGGTCAATAAAGTTGAAAAAGTAATGAATGCAAAATGTGATATGATTCGCACAAAAGGACTGGTTGAAAAAAAACTTTAGAGAATCCCAAACTAATGCAGCTAGCAGGTGTAAACTCAACATTTCTGACTTTATTCCAAAATGCAATAGGTTGTAGGACCCGCGTAGCAGAGTCTTAATTGAAGAAGGTGTAAGAAACTTTCCAAGTGAATGTCATTGGTAGGTGCGAGCTTAAATTCTATAATTTTTAACAACAATGATAACAATGTTTGTTCCTATTCATGTGTAAATTGGTACTGATAGCTTTTGGTCATGTCTGCAATAAAAATAAAAATCGATACTATGTGAGACCAAAGTCTTCTTTTTCAAAGACTGCAACTTATGAACATATCCCTATTCATTTGGCTTTCTATCATTTGTTTCAAGTCCAAAATAGAAGATGACAGCATATTAAAATCTTGATTCATATCCATAAACTTAAGAAACAATAAAAAACCATTATCTTATCATATCAATTCGAAGAGTTTTCTTTCAATTAAAAAAAAAAAACTAATTATATAAAACAAGAATAGGTAGCAAAGGAGCTGCCAGATAACCGTCTAGAGCCAAAGTCGATACTCTTTTCCTGATTTGACGGAGAGTGAATCCCTTTCATGTCAAGTGGATGAAGATCAGTCCTCAGTGGGTATAAAATCACAATTATTCAATGATTGCAGGACCTGCGCAATGATCTTGATTAAATGCAGCTAGCTAATTGCCTGTCACAAGCTAGTTTGATTAAATGTAAGCAGTTGAGCCTAATAAAGATTATATGTGAAAAGCAATGAGTTCTCAAGCCTGGCATAGTAAAATCTGACATTTTATTTCTCAAGCTACAATCTTTCCATCTACCAGCATTTAGTACCCTTTCACTGTCCACACTGCCCGAGGAAGATTACTGGAGACCCTTTTCAGCCACAACAAATCAATAATCTAGATGCGTAGGATACCAGTCTACCTGCAAAGGCATTCATATTAAAATGAGAAGCAATTTATTACGTTCAATGTTGATCTTGGTTTCATGAGTTTTGATGCACCAACTCTCTCTGATGATGGTGTGAAGGATTTAATTTCCATGTACATGGACTTGGAGAAACTCATCCATTCGATTCCAGAAGGAGGATAAATGGCTTCTACGACCAAGGAAAAATATTAACAGCTGCCATTAATATCCATACAAGGAATGGAAGGCCAAGTCCATGAAAAATGCAAAGATATGTCTTCCACGCATTTGGATGCCTTGTGGGAAAGTTTGGCAGCATCAACTGTAACTATCGAGCATCGAAAATCAAGTAAATAAGGGATCAACTACTCAGTCCTTGAAATCCAAAGAGCCAATGCAAAAATTGCTAAAGCAGTCGAAGTCTCAAGAGTCCGGGGAAAAGACTATAGAAGTAAAGACCTGAGCCTCAGTCCTAAGGAGTACAGACGTTCTAGGGAGCCAGTAAGGTAAAATAGTCGATAGACAAAGCGTGCACAAGTGGGCAGTTGCTGTAAATGACCGAGTGGATGAACACGAAGTTGGTAGACTATTTCTCCACACTACTACAGCTCTGAGGTTTAGTTTAGTACTAATATCCTTAAGAAGGAATCGCTACTGAAGACTCTACAAGTTAGATACAGTGTAACCACTCAGACGGTGTTTAATTACTACAGATGTGATTTAACTTGGAGGAACGTCCTTCCCAATCTATCCCATGAAAGTATTGACCATAGATCACTCATATAGTCAATGTGGGACTGCCCACCTGACATAAAGAAGTAAAATCGAGCAAATCTTGTTACCTGTTACAACAATATTGATAATGACAGATTGGATATTTAGATTAGCCATGATAAGAACAACAATATTAGCAGAAACATGAAGCTACCTTCTAATACATTCTTTATCTCTTTCATTAAATAGTCTGAAACAAACAGAGCATGATATTCAGATTTTGCAATATTAAACAACAAAGACTTTGTAATCAAAGCATGGAATCCTCTTATTTTATTTTATTTTTTACTATATTTGACCTCCTACAGTTGGGAAAGGCACAGCCCTCCTTCTAGCGCCATTTGTAGGATGGTGAAATCTTGCACATTGATTGTGTAGATTCAGCCATCCTCATAGAATAACATGGTTCATTTCTCCAAATAAAATGCTAAAACTAGATCAAATATGCATGGAGAAAAGGAAATACAACCTATTCTATTCTATGATGGATTGGTGCCCTCCATGAAGATGTGAGAGAGCCCTTTCCCAATCCCTTTCTAAGCCAAATGAGATAGACAATGAGTTGCTATGAGCTCAAGTTGCCTATAGTTTAGATACCTTCAAATTGTGTTGTAGAAATGAGAGAAGATGCATTGCTTTTATAGAAGAAGTTGAGAGAAGAGAGGCCAAGTTTAGCCAATGTGGGACTAAATCCCCTCCAATAGAATAGAGCCACTTGGCATGATGGGATTGGTCAAAGCTTGTGCAAGTTTTGGCCAATGTGCCCATTCAAATTTGAAAAATGTCAATAAATGCATGTTGTTGAGGGTTTTGGGGGGAATAATCTTTGTTCAAAAAAGTCAAAGATGAGAGTTATTGAGAGAAAATAGGCTTTTTAATAAATCAATTAAATTGATTTATTGATGCAAGTGGGTGGGTTAGTTAGGAGTTTAGATTTGACTCTAGTTGAGTCAAAAGCTAGAGAATGGTAATTGTGATTAGAAGTTAATTAATTTAGATTAATTAACTTAGTGGATTTTAGGGATTTGATATTTGATTTGTTTGATTTATTAAATCAAATGAGAAGAACATAGGGATTAAATAATTTGATTTATTTAATGAACCTTAGGAAGTTAATCAATAAATATTTTAATTGATTAATAGCAGAAATGAATGTTAATTTGTATGATGCCTGATTGTTATTTTTGCATGTCTACACTAGTAACACTTACTAATGACAACATAATGAAACTAATCATCAGTAGACATCAATGACAACTCAAAAATAAGCCTATTGACATGAATGACAACACTACTCAAACATGCAAAAAAATGTATATATGCTAAGGGGCTCCATATTTATAAAAATATGGCGGATAATGACAAAGGTCTTAGACAACATGAACAAGGAATTAAAGGTCCTCTGCTTCAAGAGAAAAATACCAATGAATAGGGGTTTGAATATGGATATTTGAAAACTCTACCTTTAGAGCTTGAGTTCATCTTCACTGAAGTGGTAAAAGCCTTTCCTTCTATCAATAGAATGAATGGAGCACATATGAGGACCTTTAAGCATATTATAGATTTATTCCTAGATATAAAATTTTGCACCATATCATTCTCTATGAAAGCCATCAAAACTTGCTAAATACAATTCTCCAACATAATTTATCTTAAAATGTTGAATTTTTCCTCCATTTGGTTCTGAGTAAGAGCCTTAAAATCTTTGAAATTAGATGTTACATTTTATTTATTCTTGATAAAAAAAACTCATGATTTCTTGGATAAGTCATAAATAAAAGTAATGCAATATACATATTTTCTTAGAGGAGGTATGGTCCTAGAACCAAATACATCACTATGAATCAAATATTGAATATGTGCAACCCTAATAGTGATCAAAGAAAGCCGAACCTAATTTTATTTTGTATATATATATAATGTTCACAAAATAAAAGAGAGGGTGCAATTAGGTAGCTTTGATACTTAGTATTTATATTTCAAGGCCATTTGGAATTTTTAATATATATCACCCATATGCTCATGTCATATCATGGTCTTCTCTACTACAATCTTATAATTCCCTAAATCAAGAATCTCAAAACTATTAAACTCTATATGTAGGATAAGGGAATAATACACACCATTTCCATTCCTTTCACTAAGGTCTAGTGAGATGCATATATGTTTTGAGAAAATGTCAAGGCACAACTTCAATAATTTTTTGAAACATTGTTTGGTCTACATAGCTTAAACGAAGCTGGCTTTGGCTTGAGGCCAAGAGAACAAAGTGGAACAAGCCTTAGAGTAGAGATGCTATAGTTTTTTTTAATTTCCATGCTAGGGAACTTCAGGGAATGTATCAAGGGAGTAGCTGCTAGAAGCTTATCTTGAGACAAAATAATGAGTAACTATATAGAAGAGCTTAAAGAATAGGTTTGCTTGAGTTAATGCATCAATTATTTATATGGGAATCAGTCTTACATGTAAAAACTTAATTTGATGGTTCCAAAGTAATGTCTCTTTAAAAAGACATAAATATCACTAATTGATGGATAAACCATTGAGAATTCATTCCCATCCCATAAAAAATAAATCCTAATAATTTTGCACACCTTTCATAAGGCCTATCATACAATTTTTCGAAATGAATGACACTTCCTATTTAAATATTCGTCTGCCTAAAAGTATCCCATAAAAAAAGTGATTTAAAAATTCAAAAAAATTCAATGAATCTTTTTGAATACTAAATAATTTTTTATTTTTAAATGGAACATTCCTAAAGCTGTTATTCCCAAAGAAATTAAACTCAATTAAGGAGGACATAAATTAATTATTTAAAAAATGTTTAATGGAAGTATTGAATGAATGAATGAATGGTTGGTTTTCATTAGTTCACGAGATCACCCAGTCTATGAAACCCTGAAAAAAAACTGAAACCCAAAAGATTTGAAAGGAACGAGAAAATAAATCATTCCCTGATAATGATACTCCAAACGTTTATTCAAGTGTTTCTCAATTTCTTTTTGTCAGTGTCCGTATGAATATTCTTCGTTTTCAAGAGGCTCTGTCGAAGGTGCAAGTGTGATCGATATAATCAAAATTATCAATAACAATGTCCAGAACTAAAAAATGTTTGCTATGTAAACACAATGTACATTACCGTTGAGTTAATATCATACAAGATATATTACAGATCACACTTCAATAAAACAATGTTCAACAGATAAATGAGACGATTCAATTTAACTGCCAACTAACTTGTAAATTGCAATGTTCATAGACTGGTAAATTTCTCGTTTTCTTTTTCTGGTCTTATAGTCTCTTACACAGTATAAATTTCGTTTCCATCTATAGTCTGATTTTTAGTTCATCCTTAAGATGAGAGATCACAATTGAATGTAATAGCCAGGACATTTTCCCTTTTAAGTAGTTTGTTCTTTGTTATCTATGAACAATATGTTTTCAAATTTCCCAGATCTATATTGACTGGATAACACCAGATAGATAATAGTTTATATTGACTGGGTAACAACTAATACATTCTTACCATTTCATAACAAACAATCATAAAGATTAAACCCAGCTGTTGTAGAACAAATGCAATTATTGCATGGATTATCAGTTCGAAAACTGATAGCAAGTGATATATGTATTGTATATCTTACCCAGCTGTTGTAAAATACACAATTCAATAATTGCTTTGTGAATGTTATGTCGTCTAATATTTGCATTGTATATCTAAGTCTCCCTCATCTCGTGGCTTCCAAAGCAACGATCAATGCAACTGAAAATGCATCAACCATTGCCATATACTGATTTGTTTCATACATACCAAGAAACACATTAAGATAGAAATTAACAAATATGTAATCTTCCCTTGACGATCTAATCACTCCTACAGAGTGATGGGCTTTACACCTAGTTGCGCAAAGCCAAATAAACCTTCATCCATTGCAGCTTAAATACGTAAACGCAACCAAAACAAACAAACACACGATACCAATCAAATGAATACAAATTTACTCGTCTAGAAGATAAATCGGCAATTCGGACTAGTCCATGAAAAAAGTACTAAATATTCTACTGTACCGTAATCATTTATCATTATAAAACGTACCTTCTTTTCTTTTCCATTGATTTTACTGGTTTTCAAACGTCATTATACCCGCAATACTCGGGAATTCATTTTTCTTTTCTCCCGAAGTATTTTTATAATAACATTCAACGTCATCTTTGTTGTCCTCCTCTACGATATTTGCAGGATTGGGTATTTAATTATTTTTCACTGATTGCGGGGAAAATAAGAAAACAAACTTTTCAAGCTTTCTCTATAACTTGTTCGTAATGTGCTAATGAGAACGCCTCAAAAACATCACATTCTCGCCTAAACTCCGCTTGATTATGAAGTTTTTTTTTATTACTTTAAACTTTTTTCAATTTTATGGGTTAGAGTGAAATTTGCATACACATGGCAATTCTCATTTAGTGGGCATCTTATGCTCATTGTAAATCCCATGAAAGTAATCCACATTCATCAAAGCCAAAATCTTATCTCTATTGTCATTCCCATTAAACCATATGTTCATCCTAAGCATTACCTTGATAATTTTCACTTAAATTCAAATTTAATCTTTTTTATGCACTAAACCATAATCAATTCCCTACCTCACCCCTTATTCTTGATTTGGATTTAAACTACATTTTACAATTTTACACCAAATCATTCATTCAAATTCACTTTATTACAAAATTTTCAATCATCATTATTATTACCTTAACCTTGACCTTAATCACATTCCCCTCACTTTGGACTTAGACTTCAAATATTTGATATCATTCACACATCCATACTCATTCTATTTACATTTTTCATCTTCAAATTTTATTAATGTCACTCTAATCTTGACCATAGTCATTTACCCCTCATTTTGGACTTAGAATTCAATTTTTTTTATCATAATCAATCCTTAATATTTTATCCTAACCACAATTTCATATTTCCTACATTTTTCATCCCAACCAGTTATAATTAAAATAAAAATTAGTACTCATTCATCTAATTTCAATCCAACATCAATCAAAACAAAATTCAAAATTGTTTTGATTCAAATCTAGACATTTTAATATTTCATCTTTAACTTGCATTTTTATTGAGAACTTTCCTATCTGATGTAGGGTGTCAAGTTAGCCCCTACCAAATTTGGATAAATTAGTCTATAATTTTTGTAAAATCTAGTTGAACTCCAAAATCCCTATCCTAGCTTTGTTTGGGAGCTTGCCTATCCCAAATAAGAAAGAGAAATCCATATCCTATTTTTCTTTAGAAATTGCCCACCATAAGTAGTAAAGGAAAAATCCTAAATTTTACCCTCTCATCACAAAAGATCTAGAATTACTTGAACCAACCTTGGTTTTTCATCTAATATTGTCCCCTTAATCTTCCATAACTTATATTTCAAATATCACTATCCCAAAATTAACCTTAGTCGAAATTCCAAACTTCTATCATCACAAACATCATAAACAAATTCATATTCTGGTGCAGTACCAAGGAAACGAGACTCAAAATAACACAAAAAGATGAGCCTCAACCAAGGATACCTTCTCACAATGGAACTCTAGTCTATTAGACATTACCTCACCCTCAAGGCTCCCAATCCTTCAATCTTAAAAAATGAACATAAAATCTTCACAAGACCCATACAGGGGTTCTTAAAACTCACACAATGTCAAGTGACTGCCATTCAAACAACTTTCAAAGACAATTCAATTAAACTTCACATTTACACCATTTACACAAGCAATTCCTCGGAATAACTAGGACCCAGTTTTAGGCACTTTTCTCAATATCTTCCCAAAACACTTACCAAAAAAATTACAGATTAAGATACCCTTTTGAGGGCTACACAACATATATTAGAATCAGGGGTGACTTCTTTGGACCGTATTTGACTTTCAATAAGCCTATTTGGCAAAAGGCTACTCAATTAGCCCGATTTAACAAAGGAAGTGCCCTCAAAGCTCTTTCCCTTCACTCAAACTCTTCAAACAGTCCTTTTCCATGCGACCAAACACCAAATTTCATGGATTTTTTCTAGATTTAAGACTCCTATATGACTTGTCCATGAAACCCTCTTTTTGCACTCCAAAACAGAAGGGTTTGATGCAATAGACACCTACAACGCCCAAACAACCAAAGTAAGGCCTCAAAAACATTGAATTAGGTCTGTCCACACCCAGAAAACCAACACAAAGTGAATACTAAACATATTTCATCAAATCCAATCCCTAACAAGTTGATTTTCACATGAAAATTGACCATGCCCAGTCCTAGGGCATCTCTTGCATGCCACCAAACGTTTCCCTTTGACTCCAACCACAACTGAACACCTAAAATATCCTAAGACCTTCCATTCCTCTGAGACACAACAAGCTATAGTAGGAGGAATGGCCCTACACTATTTAAACTTCAAAACCAAAACCTTGTTGGCTTGTTATAGGCAGTCCCAAGATTCTTTCAAGATTTTCCTCTAAGATTGATTGAACCCTCTCTCAAAGCAAAGATTAAAGATAATAAGATATTTTATTGCATTACCATACAAGTTTCAGATGGATGAGGCCTGTACAGACTTGTACATAGCAAGTTATGATTGGAAAACATGATTTTTTTTATGGAAATTGGCTTGTATTGCTTGGATTTTGTTACAAGTCTTCAATCAACCTCACTCGATCCATTGGAAGGCATTTTATACATCTTGAACCCATAAACCACCCCTTAACTAACTACAACTATCCCATTAACCTTAATGACCTTCATTTCCCACAAAATTACAATAATGACAACATTTTAAAAGAAAATATTACATTGTTTTACAATTTTTCCCTCCTAGACACCATGACCCCTAAAATCACTCAAATAGGTTAATTTTATCCTTATTACATCTTCAAGACTCCATTCTTGCACATCCTTTTACAAGTTCATAAATTTTCCTTCATAGGCTACAAGATCAAATTTGACAATTTTTGAAACAAGAATACATTTATTTGCACTATTGACCTCTAAGACCCAAAACTTAACCAAATACATGTCTAATGCTCTTGTTTGACCTTATTAATGACAAAAACACTTAAAATTCTCTCACCATCCTACTGAAAATCCCACTCAACCTTCAGATGATCCAATTTTGAAAATAATGTGTAGGTCCTCCTGCACCATACACCCCCACTGGGAAGAAATCTCGCCCCATGAGTCTAGGCCAGTCCCAACTCCACCATCCTTCATACATGTTCCTTTGACCCACAATCTCCTGCCGATGTTCCATGCTCTGTACTCCATACAACCCTGCAGTTTGTATTGTGCTTGCACTTGAAAATGACTATGCTTCTAAGCTCAGACCTAATGTTAGCCCTCTCTCCACTCTTTGTCCAAAGCTTGCTTGTTCCCATGAATTTGTTCTTGCACACAAACAATGGTTAAGAATTTCTTGCTTTGTTATATTCCTTACTTCATTACCATGCTTACAATTGTCTTGTACTTCATGTCCTTCTTTCACTGCCCCATTAACTTCCCTTGTCCCTGTATTGTTAGGATTTTGTACTATTATACTAGTAAATCCTACTTGTCTTTCAACCTTATTCTCAAGGATAGGACACTCAATGGTCCCCACCAACACATTCTTTAAAAAAATTCTCTGTCAACACCTTCTTTACCCTTGTATCAAACTTTATACCTATTGTCCCTACATTCTTAGACCTAGGACTGATTACAATATTATAAATTTTGGTTTATTTCTCAACATCTACAAGTTCCCTTCTTCCACACATGATGACCTTTGCCTTAATTTTCTCATCTTCCACCAACGGAGTTAAAAAAAAATAGCATCCATCCTTCAAAATAGTGTATGTATTCTCTCTACCATCATATAAGGCTCACCTATCATATTGCCAAGGTCTACCTAAAAGTAGATGGAAATAATCCATTGGAAGGTTATCACAAACCACACTGTCCTTATAACCACCAATCTAGAAATCAATTATTGTCTTTTGATTCACCAACAAAGATTGACCATCACTTAACCATGTCACTTTGTAAGGAAACTCATGAGGTATTCTTCGCAAGTCTAACTTGTTCACCATTTCATATGATACCATGTTTTTAGTTGAGCCAGAATCAATCACAATTTTACATACCTTATTCTTGCATTTATATGTGGTCTTGAAAAGACTCTTTCTTTGCAATGGTTCCACCTCTTTGGGGGTCCTCAAGAGTTGTTTTTGCAGCATCAAAGCTTCTCCAACTTCAGGGTTTGCAGGACAACTTGATGAAATAATGCTTTCCTCTTCATCCTCTTGCACAAGTTGAACTCTCTTGTAATCTTTACTTCCACTTAATGAAGAACCAAACTTCTCAAGACACTTGTAGGATGGATGGCCAAATTCATTGCAAGTATTGCACCTACTTGACAACACATTGGAACTCCTACCTCCTCTAAATATGCCTCTTGTGCCTCTCCATCCACCTTTGAAATCCAATTTCTCTTGTCCCTTCATGGAATTTTCTTGTTTGTCATTGTTTCTCTTTGAATTAGGCATATATCCTCTACCACTTGATGCATTACCTCTGCCTCTAATTGCTTTTTCTTGTATTCTCTTCATTTTCTCCTCCACCATGATTGCCATTTGATAACATTCCTCTACATTCCTAGGGTTATCCAAAACCAATTCAATTTGTATGTTAAACCTCAAACCACCCATATATCTAGCAATTTTTTCATCCTCATTCTCATGATGACCAGACCTCAAACTTAGTTTATAAAATTCTTCAGTATAAGACTTAATGTTCATTTCATTTTGCCTTAAGCCTTGCAATTTCTTAAATAGGTGAACTTGATGAACTTGATGAGGTAATTTTGGAATTTCTTTGATTCCTTCTCTCTAACTGAAAGTAATCCCACCATACCAAAGCATGGCCTTGCAACTTTGTGTTTGCAATATTTACCCTCTACTCCTCAGGAACCTCATCACACTCAAAATGGTTATCCAATGCAGAAATCCAATAAAGTAACTCTTCATCGTTTAGACTCCCACCATAGTTTTAAACATCAATATTTACCTTATGCTTGTCATTCTTAACTTATTTCAACATCTTTGCAATCCTTTGATCCTCTAGGTTAATTTATTCTTCCATATCTTCAAACTATTCTTCTTCCTCTCCATCTGACTCACTTTCTTCCATATCCCTTCTTGTGAACCCCTAAAATTTAAAATGCATAGGAACAAAAACATGTCAAATTGTTAGATAAAATGCAAACAAGCATGATAGATTCCCCACGAAATCCATCTATTAAAGCTTAAACTGGGAAAATGAAGAACAACAATATAAGAAAACATGTAAATCCTAATTAAGCCAATAAACTTATGATCCCATGGGGGAATTGGTGCCAATTGAATGTTGAAATCGGCCCTTTCCC
The DNA here is from genome assembly GCA_007115665.2 of Sequoiadendron giganteum. Classification (NCBI taxonomy): domain Eukaryota; kingdom Viridiplantae; phylum Streptophyta; class Pinopsida; order Cupressales; family Cupressaceae; genus Sequoiadendron; species Sequoiadendron giganteum. Next base: position 100,745,537 of record CM021106.1, read on the forward strand.
AACTCCTAAGTTGCAATGTGAGTGATTGTGAAATGGTCAAATCTCTCCAAAGAGATTGAGCATAACCTAGCTATAAAATTGATAAATGGATGAGATGATGCACAAAATTGGCTCTCAATGTTAAGAGAGTAACTTTGCATGAATTTGTGGATGAGAAATGACGAGAGAAGCCTCCAATTTATATATTTTAATTTGGAGGGATGAGCAAGATTTGAGAAATGTGGGATCATTCAACATCCAATGGCCAAGTGCCACTTGTCAAGATGTGAATGGTTGAGGAATGAGCACATTTTGGTCAATGTGCCAAAGAGGGGGATATTTGAAATTCAAATTTGAAAGTTGGAGGGAGAGAAAAGTGGAGTTAATGTCACTTGGCTCAATGCACAAGGACATGTAAGAGAAGTGAATGCCTTGTTGGATGTACAAGTCCACTTGGACTTTTTGAATTCAAATTTGAGGGAATATTACCTTTTGATGCCATGTGAGGGAAAATAGAGATTTAATAAATGAATTAAAACTATTTTCATGTTCAAGTTGCATTCTGTAGAGGATTTTAGTAATAGGGATTAACTTAATCAAGAATTTGATTAATTTAATGAAGGATTAGATGATGTGACAATTTAGACTTAAATTTATGAATTGATTTAAGTCAAGAATTGAGAGGAAATGTTTAATTAAATAAATGTTCTAATTTATTTAACTAAAGGGGATAATGTTAGATTTAAATCAAATAAGGTTTAATTTATTAAATTTAATGAGAAGACTTTAGAGACTTGAATTAAATAAAATGATATATTTAATTAAACCAGAACATAAGGTTGATTAAATTAAATTGATTAATTCAGTCAATAGACGAGAAAGACTTAATCAAATAAAAAATGATTGATTAAATTAAGAGATAGAATATGATGAAATGCTGAGAGTATGATTCTGAAGGAAATGATGTTAGTAATCAGGATCAAGTGTGTCGAACTGAAAATGTACATTTTCCATGTCTACACTTCTTTTGTTTGTCTCCAATGCTATAATTATTTTCTCCAACTCTTTGATCTCTCTAGCATGTTTTTCTTTCATCTACTTCATCTCTTTAGCCATATCCTTATTATTTGGAGGCATCTTTAAATACTTAACTCTTCACTTCTTCCTTGCTCTTCACAACTTGCAAAATGCAAACAAAACCTACTCCCTGATGCTCTAATACCACTTTGGTGCAGTACTAGGGAAAGGAGATTCAAACCAAAAAAAAAATATGAACCTCAACCAAGGATTCCTTCTCAAAATGGAACTTCAATCTATTAGATATCAACTCACCCTCAAGGCTCACAATCCTTCAATCTTGAAAAATGAACATAAAATCTTCACAAAACCCATACAGGGGTTCTTAAACCTCACACAATGCCAGTGACTTACATTCAAACAACTTTCAAAGACAATTCAATTAAACTTTACATTTTCACCATTTACACAAGCCACTCCTTGTAGAAGCCACAATCTAGTTTCAAGAACTTTTATCAATATCTTCCGAAAACACTTACAAAAAAAACTATGGATCAAGATACACTTTCAGGTTTACACAACATATATTAGAACCATGGGTGAATTCTTTGGTCCATATTTGACTTTCAATAAGCCTATCTAGCAAAAGGCTACTCAATTAGCCTAGTTTAACAAAGGAAGTTCCCTCAAAGCTCCTTCTCTTCACTCAAACTCTTCAAATAGTCCTTTTCCATGCGACAAAACACCAAATTTCATGATTTGTTTCCTGATTTAAGACTCCAATATGACTGATCCTTGAAACACTTTATTTGCACTCCAAAACACAAGGGTTTGATACAATAGACACCTACAGGGCCCACCCAACCAAAATAAGGCCTCAAAAACATTCCATTAGGTCTATCCACACTCAAATAAAAACCAAAAATTCAATACTAAACATATTTCATCAAGTCCAATCCCTAACAACTTTATTTTCACATGAAAATTGACCATGCCTAGTCCTAGAGTGTCTCTTCCAAGCCACTAAATTTTTCCCTTTGAATCCAACCATAAATGAACACCTAAAATAGCCTAATACCTTCCATTCCTCTGAGATATAACAAGCTACAATAGGAGGAACGACCCTACATTATTTAAACTTCAAAACCTAGACCCTGCTAGGCTATTATAGGTAGTCCCAAGATTATTTATAGACTTTCCTCTAAGATTGATGGAAACCTCTCTCAAAAAAAAGAGTAAATATATTAAGATATTTTATTGCATTACCATACAAGTTTTAGATGGATGGGGCTGTACGGACCCGTACACAACAAGTTATGACTAGAAAACACAAAATTTCTGACGTAAATCACCTTGTATTGCTTGGATTTTGTTACAAAAGTCTTCAATCAACTTCACTTGAGACATTGGAAAGACTTCTATACATTTTGAACCCATAAACCACCCCTTAACCGAGTAAAATTGTCCAATTAACCTTAATGACCTTCATTGCCAACAAAATTGCAATAATGACAACATTATAAAAGACAATATTACATTGTTTTGCAATTTTTCTCTCCTATACACCATGACCCCTCAAATCACTCAAATAGCTTCATTTTATCCTTATTATATCTTCAAGACTCCATTCTTACACATCTTTTTACAATTTCATAAATTTTCCTTCATAGGCTACAAGATCCACTTTGACAATTTTTTAAACAAAAATGCATTTATTTGCAAGTTATTGACCTCTAAGACCCAAAACTTAACCAAATATATGTCTAATGGTCTTGTTTGACCTTATTAATGAAAAAAACACTTAAAATGATCTCACCATCCTACTGACCAACCTACTCAACCTTCAAATGATCAAATTTTGAAAATAAGATGTAGGTGCTCCTACACCATATTCACCCTTTAAATTTAAGTCGAAACCATCACCTCTCACCCAAAAAGTATTATTCGAAAAACAAATAGGAATATTTTCATCTCATCCACCTTCCTTACAACATAATTTTAATTCCAATCCTTTTCAACTTCTTTAAAAAGTCCAAAATCTAAATCATCGGCCTCAAATCTTAAATCTTGATCATCACTTTGAAATTCTAAGCATAACTACACCCTTCCTTTAGACATAAATTCATAACTACAAATAGTCAAATTTTCACCACAAGGTCATCATTTAGAAACATAAACATGACAAATACAAATCCAAATCCAAATCCAAATCCAAATCATCATCCCAAAACCTTACACATAACCATATCCACCACTTAAACTTATCCTTATCACATAACACATCACCCTCATAAAATGACCCACATAAACTAATTTCCATAACCCTCACTAAATCAAAGTAGGCCTCAAATTTTTAATCTAATTATAAGATCACAAAGAAATAAATTAGTGGAGTTAAGCAAATACACAACTAGAAAGCCTAGTGACATCTTTAATCCAATAACCAAAGGATAAGTTACACAACTAGGGATTTACATGAGATACATGAATTAGATGAAAATATTATAAAAAACATAAAATTTTCACCTAGACTCCAAGAGTTTTCCCAATACACTAAAGTAGTGAGTTTAGTAGATTGTGTCATCAAAGAAGATCTATAACCAATTAGGTTATCCTAAAAAAGTGGATTTTGAAAAAAATGGCCAAGTAAAATGTAATTAAACTTTCAACAATAAAACCATATGATGAAAAATAACTAAAACCCACTTGGTATAGAGATTATGAATATTTTGAATACTGCTAGGAAAAAGGCCACAAGGCGTAAAACCAAATGAGACTTAAGAAATATATTCAAGATCTCATTGATTGTGGTAATATTGGTATCAAAGGCCATCTAATTAATTCCTCAAAATAAGTAGATGAATATGTATAAAAATCTTTTTCAAAAGAATGATGAAGGAAATGCCTCCACATCTAATAATTGTACCATTCATAATTATACGAACAACATCCACACCTCCCCATTGTATAAATTTGTATTTGATCACATCAAATAAATTCATTCCCAAGTAGCTAATTTAACAATCAAATGTCATAATTTTTAAACACAAGGAAATAGGGTGCTCCACCTTTTAGGAGATGGAGCACACATATAAGGGGGTCCTCTTATTTCACTCTTAGTTCATTCAAGGAGACCCTAGAGATCTCAACCTAATGATCCAATTAAGAAAAGATATTACTACAAGGTCTCCTTGGGTTTGATTGAAAGGGGGTCAACACTAAGAAAATGCTTGGAACAAAGGAAATGTAAGTAATATGCAAATCTAGCTAACTTAGGAAATGAAACTTAAAATTAGAATAATAAACTGTGGATAAACAAAGAAGTACTTGGAAGAGTGGAGATGCTTGAAACAAGGTCCACAATATTGAAATTGTGAATTTTGATGTGAACTAGGACTCATATGCAAGATTGGGTGATTTAGTCCTAGTTTAGGGTTTCAAGTTGAATTGGGAATCTGCAACTGGTAAACCAAGATCTATAGAAAATTGTTGAAAAGTGGTGTAATGGGACTCATATGTCCAAGCGGAAAATTTAGTCCTAGTATTAGGGTTTGGCTGAAACTTTGGTATCCTCTAGTGATCTTTTGTACCTTCTCTCTTATTTGATCTTAGAGTCTAAAACTTTGACTTCTAGCCTATAGGTGACTTCCCATGAAGATGACAACTTCTTGATAACTTAGACAACTTTCTTCAATCTTTTAACTTTATCTTAAGAGTATCTTCAAGCCTCAAAACACCTAGATCTGCAATCACACATATAGAGGGAAAAGTGTTGATTTGTTAGTGGATAGGGGTTTACCTTGGTCAAACCTTGGAGTGAAATGAAATATAATAAAGGAATGATGAATGAACAAATATGCTATGTTGTAACTCACCAAACCCTTGGAATAAAAGGTTGCAATCTTGTATGAAATAGCTATCATGAATTTAGATCTTAAATCTTGATTCTATGTTATGAATCCTAACTTGAATGCTTTCTTGAATCATGAAAACCTACATCACAATGTTGGCTTAAAAACACACATGATGCATGATGACTTTGACATGATGCTTCATAATCATCTCTTGAATGCTCTTGAATACTTGAATTTCTAGATCTTTTTAGGATTTATTAGATAAAATTATGTGAAATAACCTTGTATCTATACTTATTTATGCCAAATTTTAAATATTACAACACTACAAGCCGACATCAGATGTAGGAGAATAAAATACCAACAAGAATTGAATTCAAAATAGTTCCAAGCTAAGGTAGGACTCATATGCTATTTGGGGTGTATGAGTCCTTATAACCTAGGCTTGGGACACAAATTTCAAGAAATTCTAAGTTCTATGCCATATTCAAGATCAGGCCCCAAAACCTAGGTGGGACCCATACACCCAATGTGGCGTAGGAGTGCCAGATCACTAGATCTAGAACACAACCAAAAAATATGAATTATGATTGGTCATTAGATAAGTGTTGGGATTATTCTCAGAGAAACGCATTAGTAAGGGTTGTGGATGTAAAATAGGACCAAATAAGGCATAAAGAAATCCAAATTTAGCAGGGACAACCCAAACAAGTGTGAAAATGTAAAGGGATACAGTTTCCTACATAACAGTTGTACTATAAACACACAACAATGTTGGAAAAGTATTTGAGGGTCTTCCTCCTCATATTATGAACCATAAATTAAGTATAACATCCTAGAACATATTCAAAAGACCCTAATGCAAATATTAGTCATCAAGATCCTTAAAACCTCACTAGTCCATAAAGAGATCTTATATAAAGGTTCATAAGAATCTAGATTGCCTAATGAAATTAATGTGCAACAATTATAAATCATGATAAGGGAGATATTATCACCACACCATCTTGTATTGACTAAAATTGACCTACAATCCATGGACCCATCCCACAAAAAATCCCTCCACACCAAAGCATTTATCCATAAGATCTAAATCAAATACATTCTTGTAGATGGTGGAATAGGCTTGAATTTATGTATGAGCTAATATAGATAAAATAATTACTATATTCTAGAGGAGTCATAGATCCTGAAAAAATAATTACAATTAAAGGTATACATTTTCCTTCACTACATTTAGCCCCCATTTTAGTGAGAGGAGGAACTTGCTTCAAACTCACACTAAAGTAGGCAAACTCATATCAAGAGGGGTCCAAGTATACCAATGCTAGTGAGATAGGATATCAAAGATCAAGAGGGTTGCACAAGACCCTAGGATCAAGATCTTATGGAAAACCAACATAGGCACAAAGGAACACACATGTGAATGATGTATGAAGTTACAAAAAGGTACAAGGATACACTATCAAAGACAAAAAGAAGAAGGAAAATAAAGAAAGGTCGGATCAAGCATATAACATTTGTGCAATGAGATATGGATAATATGTAAGCTTTTTTTCCAAGAAACGTTTACAACTAAAACATGATGTTCACTATGTAAACCAAATGAACACTCAAAAGTGCTAGGGTTAGAATGCATATATCTAATAGTTAAATGCAAATTTGATCAATAAAACACATAGAAAATTATAGCAAAAATAAGATAACATAGAGAATTTAATGTGGTTCACCCAATCTCGGCTACATCTACCAAACCATAGCCATCCAATGATTTTATTATCCAAATGCAAAACATATTACAATCTTGTGAATAATGCCATACTACAACTCTCATCCCCACCACTTGTTACAAGATTTTTAGAAACTTCTAGAATTAGGGTGCAACAAAGTTGGTTTTTTCCTTTTTTGGTGATGAAGCATAAAAGTAGGAGAATTTTTTTTCTCATGGGTTGCTACACACAAACACCCATGTTTCGGGGGCTGCCACCACTAAACTCCCACTCGATGCCTAGCCTGGCCCCGAACCCCAACGAGGATACACGAAGAGTGTACATTATAGCATGATCTATCACCACATACCAACAACAAGGGCTAGTGGAACCTCAGGCCATCCATCAGGTGAGCCTCCAAAGAGGTGAGACACATACGCACACGACTGGTATGCACTCATGCACACAAGAAAGTGGCTATGGAAAAGTCATGCTGAAGTTCAGCTCCAAAATGCTAACCATACCAAAAGTATACCTATTGATAACTTTGATAAGGTGCCAAACAACACAAATAATAAAATCCATGAGGAAAACAAAACTTTGTATGCTAACATCCATGAAAAAACTGGATGACTCCATAGGTAAGAAAAGTGTGTTATGCATGATGGCCATATAATAGATATTGTAAATACAAAATACTTTAAGGTACATTCAAAGGAGTTTTGATTAGTTCATGTAAGGTCTTAACTTAGGAAAATTATTCGTAATGTCTCCAAGAGAGGACCAATCAAAGAATATAAGATTCACAACCTAGGGAATACAATGTGTTGTGATCGAACCCCAAAACATTCCTTGGTTCTATCATAAAAATTGTGAAAAGTCTGGTTTGGTCCTTTTTGCTTAATGTAGGGTCAATGTTCCCATCATTGTGATAGGGTTTTATACTTGTAAAAATTTCAAATATTGGCCTAAAAACCCTTAGTCGTTTTAATTTTATATTGACCTATCTTTCTGGTTCCTGATCACTTAAGTTGTTATTTGTGCCATCATAATCATTGATTTACCAACCCCTTGTCTTAGGTTGATGGGTATCTCATGTCTTTCCTGTTATTAAAAGTCGAAGGATTAATCGAAAGAAAAATTAAAAATCCTTAGCCTTCATTATGGGTCATTACCTCATTTACCTAGTCATGCCCCTTTTTATGAATACCTTTCATGGAATGTGTAGGATAATTCTTCGTATGGGCTGTTTTATCAATTGAATCAATCCTAACCATTCCCCGTACGCTCATGCTGATTTATCATTTCTTATTTTATTCATATGGGTTGGCGGGCTTTAGCCACATGTATGGTATAATGATGGGACCGGTCTCTTTGGTAAGGATGAAGGGCTTGTTTCAAAGAGGATTGATGACTGATGGATTGTTGACATGGTCATATTTGTGCCACTCCTTGCAAGTCTATCTTATTTTATTTTGTATTATTTTAATGGCACGGGCTAGCAGGCGATAACCATGTGGTACTTTCTAAAGGTAAATTTGTTCCTTCATAGGGTGATACATGTTGTTCAAAGAGTGATCAAGGGTATGTGGTGCAACACGTGTTATCATTTGGGCCTTTCCCTATGCCCCCATTTATCTGCATTTGTATGAAGGGATAATCTTACGGGCTAGCTAGCAATGTGGAACCTATTTATTCGTGATGAATGATTGGCTACGATGATGGACTTTTGTTTTGAAGGCATTGATTTCAATGGTGGATGACTAGTGACATGGCTCAATCTTAGTCACTCCATGCCATCCCATGTGGGCCTTGACTTTTTCCTATATCTTTTAACGAGAAAGTAGGCATTCACCATGTGGAATTTCTATTTTAAAAGAGGCATTAAAGCACAAGTAAAACTAAATTATGAATGGTTTTTTTGTAATCTACTCATTGATGCATTTTTAAATCATGATCAATGGTCAGGATTAGTGGGGATCAAGGTAGAATGATTTCAGCCCATGTGCACAAGATTTCTTTGTAGAATTAATAGTTGGCATGCTTGCATGGCTCATTATAAGAGGAACAAATTGCCGCATTTCTCATTCAGGAATTGCATTGAGATTGAATCAGAAAGAAAGACTGATAGATGTTTTCTGAGAGGATAAATAAGTCTAGGGAGTCTATTAGGCCAGTCTGGAGGTCTAGAAGACTAATCTTTCTCGAGTCTGAGAAGAGTACTCAGGTGGATGAAGATGATATGCACGGAGCTCCTGATACACCAATGGATAGAAGAGGATGCAAAAATTTTATGAAGTATGGTGTTAGGATCAGTTACTACCTAAGGAACTAAATACTTTCAAAAGAATTAGTCAAATTCAAAGGCAAGGAGTTGGTGGGATATGAAAAGAAGACAAAGAAAAGGTGCAAGTATCGCAAGGCTTACCCAGGGAGGATCAGTTATTCTAGTGAACTCTCTGATAACCCTTTAGACAATGAGGGTGAAACTAACTCGGAGGGTTATTATTATCCCCTCTCTCTGGTATCATCTGATGATTTTGATGAGGTGGTGGTGACGGTTCCTCCAGTTCCACCATGATCAAGGCATGGGCTAGTATCCTTTGAGGTTAATGACTCAGAGTGATGACTTTGTCCCATTTTTGTTTTTGATGACACCATAGCCCCTTTATTAGGATTTTCCTATTCAACGTTCATGTGATTTCTTGTTTTAGTGTTGATGTGGAAATTTCTTATTTTGGTGTATAGGAGAGGTGCCAAACTTCCTAGTGTTGGGATATACGCAGGTATTTGCTAGGTCTGCTAGTGGTGAATCTTCTTTGATCGGTAGGAACAAGGAGTTAGTGTGTCTACATGCAGGTCATGTGAATGTTGGTCTTTTACTCTTCCATGATGGGATGTAACAAACTAGGGATGCCTCAAATTTTTTTGTAGATGATCTCAAAATGAAATGAAATGTAAATGTGATGGAGCCTGATGCTTTTCACTTCCTTTTTCTATAAAAGGGATTTTTGGGCTCATTACAATGGTCAGACTTTTGTTTCAATAGGGTTTCAGGTGAATTTTTATCTCAGAAAAGGAATTTTAAATAGGATAGGGGTAAATACACTCATAAATGGTCTTGGGGAATGATTTCATCTATGTAATAGTCTCAAGAATTAGTTTTATACAAACTACTGATGTAGAAGGCAATCTTTGTCTGGAAACAAACACTCTCTTATGTATATTTCTTACAAGTTATGAATGAAAATGCTAATGGTTTTGTCATTTATCTTCAAATACTTACGTTTGAATGTGTTATCTTGTTCTTAGCTTTAACTCAAGGAGTTGATTAAAATCCTTGAAGAGGGTATAAACTTTGCACAAAATTGCTTAGGATTTCTAAGTAGTGAATGTTTCTTTTGGGTATTTTTGAGTTTTCATAACCTAAAAAGCAATATGAGGGTATTTAATTTACTTTTGGAATTTAGTAGTTTTTATATTAAATATTCTTACATATTTGACTCCGTTGCTCCAATTATTTACGAACTGGTCTATATATCAATAAAATATGGCATAAAAATTGAGAATATGGCACACCTAGCCTTGAACTTGAAATAAGAACAATACCCTTTTAAAATCTTGTTAAATGAATTGTGTGTGGAATGGAAATATTATGATTCATTGAAAATAAATAATCATTCAATTGAAAAGCCAAGTTTTTAGTGGGATGGTTTTATTTTTACTCAATTATGAATCTATCTATTATTAATTTGATATATCTTATGTTGATTTAATTTGGGATTACCCTCCCTAGTTTAACAAAGCAAAAAGTGGAGGAGTAAGGATCATAAAATCCTATGTTCGTTGTGTTGGCCACTAACCTTACAATTTCTTCATTTTTAGAAGTGGCAACTCTTTAAAAAATTCCTAGGTTCTACTAGAAAAATCAACAACAGAAATGGTGACTTTTTTGGGGATAGCATTGAATTCTTCAGTTGCAGACTTTGAATCATAGACTCAAGAACTTGGTGAATTTTAAAAATTTGCTTAGATATTAAAATTTTAAACCTCGAAGTCAGTTTGTTGTAGGTGAAATTCAAATAATTTGTGTGACTTTGTTGTGGTGGAAGACCCTAAAATAAATTCATACTCAAAGGAACTTCATAATGCTATAAGTTTAGTCCTCTGTGAAGAGAGGTGGCGACTCTTTCTCAAGAACCTAATGAAAATATGAAGAATATTTCAAATTTACAAAGATTTCCGGTAAGGAAGAAGAATCTCAAGTAGTTGCAATATATCCAAGTATTCTCCATATCTTGGTTTTTAAAAAAAAAAGGGTATCAATCAATATAAAAACCATTTTAAAAAATCTTGAAAATTTTGAGTCCTTATCAAGTGAAAATAAGCACTAAAGAAAATGGTTTACATACTTCTGTTGGATGTTGTGGTTGTGTTGCTGATATTTGGTTGTCATTGATGTCAACACTATTAGCTTTCTAATCTATGTAAGGCTGTATATGTCGAGGATATTGAGAAAATTATAAAAATATAGTTCACACAACCAGTGGAGTTGAGAAGGTTAGAATGCTCGAAATTTGTGTGTATAGAAGATCTAAAGGTACGCTTCAAATGGTTTATTGTTGAACCTTTCTAGTATGTTGTTTGAAAGTTTTAGAGGTGCGCATCAAGTCTTATGGAAGTCATGAAGATTTATGTGCCTACAGTTATTTAGTTTCTGTAGATGTTGTTCTTAGTTGAATCAGATGAAATTCTGGTAAACTCATGAGTTACGCATGTATCTATGACGTTCATGGATGAGTCTAGATTGTAATTTATCCTTTTTGTATGTTCGCAATGATTGAAGTGTTCGAGATTGGAGATTTTTTTGAGATGTGCCCGAGTGTTCATGTTCTTGGCCGACATTGTGGTGTTAGCATGTTGTAGATCCATGAAGATTAATATTTCATTGTTTAGCATGTTTGAAGATGTTTATTTGGGTCCTCACTATGTTGTAACCAACTTATGTTGATACACATTAAGTTTTATTCATGTATCAAGGCTGAAAGTTGTAATTTATTTTGTATTTGTGGCCGACTATTTAGTGGATGTAAATCCGTATAGCGGATATACATATGAGATTGATTTATCATTTCAATATGTTTTCAAGTGTGCTCAAGTGTGCTCAAGTGTACAAGTGATGTACAAGTGCGAATAAAGGTCAAGTCATTTAGAGTAGAGTGTGGAAGAGTTTGAAGAATTTTTTATGTGCCTAACTAAAACTGTCATCAGGATTTTGTAGAAGAAATTTTCTTAGTTCATATTCATCAGATGGTTTTAATATGATTGTTGTATGCAAGGAAGTGAGCCTTCCCTTTGAGCAATGTTCTCTAGGCAGTGTTCCTGAGTGCAAGTGCATTCTCTTTTATTCTTCATTATACTTCTAACAGGGTATAATCTTGTGGACTAACATCCACTGTGGTGTTTCCCCTAACAAGGTTTCCACATATAAAATCTTGGTGTTCATGTGTCTTTGATATGTTGTTCTTATGCTTGCACTGTTAATTATCACATCTGTGATATAAAGATTGGTTAATGTTGCATAAGTTAGTTTTTGGTAATAATTGATTCACCCCCCTCTTAGTTGTCTATCCTTGTTTTTCCAACATCTTCTACATTATTATTTTTCAACCTGTATCATGAAGTGAAGTATGTATTATTTTTGAAGAAACTCATTTAGAAGGTCTTAAGAAAGTTGAGACAAACTGATGTATTATGAATGCTTAAGGTCATGTTGTAAGATAAATTAAAGCTACTCTTTAACTACAATGCTGCTTTGATAAGGTTGTTAAGAGTTTATGAAAATGTATTATCAACCTATGCATCCTAATATGATTTCCTTTCCATGTAATAAAATAAATTGCAGCACTTGAAGACACAAAGTAATAAATTTTAGTGGTATTAATGGTTACCCATATTTTATTCCATGTGACATCAAAGATAGGCTACCAAAGTTCAATGGTACAAAGTGTGAATCGGCAGATAAGCATTTGCAGGAATTCTATAATTTTATGGATGACTTTGAGATAGACCATGAGGATGTAATAATAAGGTTGTTTGTGCAGTCTCTAAAAGGAGATTCAAGAGATTAGTTCTTTGATTTTCCAGCATGCTCTATTTACTCTTGGGAGGAGTTCAAAGTAGTATTCATAGAGAAATTTGGTGAATAGGTCAGTGCTAGTTCTTTTCTCAGTAATTTTATGAACATTGAAAAAGAGGATGATGAGTTGGTTCTAGCATTCAATCTAAGATTTGCTAAAATATTGAGGGATATTCCTAATTTCATGAGATTGAGTGATGAAGTATGTTTGGTTGTTTATTTAGGATCTTGTGATAGAAAGATGAATTATGTATTGAGAGACAAAGATCCTAAATCTTTGCATCAGGAATACGAGATAGCTATGAATATTGAAAATAACCAAAAGTATGGAATACCAAGGAATTTTTTCTCTACAAATATTTTCTGCCTGGAGACACCAAATGTTGATGAGAGGTGTAAGATAGAAATTGAAAATAAAGTTCAGAACACTTACACCACTATTGTTTAAGATTACACATCACCGCATAATTCTAACCAAAAAAGAGCTCCAAACACATTGCCAAGAAGATGAATGCAGTTGTGATCACACAATCTCTTTTCAAGACCTCTATTGCATAAGAAAAAATAAAGGAGAATCATCATATGATCTCTATGTAAGATTTGTGGACACTCTGGCTACAATTCTAGAATGCCATAGACCTAAGAAATCAGTCCACATTCATTTATTTGATGAATCTTATGAACCATGTTTGAGTGCTTTACCGAAGGAGTTGAATCATGTTAGGCTTGACCAAGTGTGTGAATACTTTTCTCTCTTCAAACAGATTAGAGATGACTATCAGTGAGCTATTATGTTTTCAACCCACCATGATAATATTTTTTTTGTTCGATATGAGTCAAATAATAAGATGTCACATGAAGAAGAAGAGAGTCGATCAGAGGTTGAAAATGCTTGCCTCAGTAAAACTGATGAAATTAGAAGTTCTGATTTTTTTGAAGATTCCAATATTGATGGTCCTATGGATGACATACGACTAAGCATTCAGTCTAAAAAGTCTAAACATATTTGCAATATTGATGAGTCTTTTTTTTGTATTAGTGATGATGATTTTGAGTATGGTCAATTCTCTGTTGATTGTGATTTCCCTCATGAGGAGGAGATATAATCATTTATTGCAAAAAATAAATATGTTGATAATGATGAGATTGAGTAATAGAATGCTATTAGTCTCGGTTGATAGTGCACTGGATTTGGAAAAGTCTTTTGACCATGTTATCTCATATCATGTGGATTTGACAGAGATTTCAGATATGTGTATTGAACAATCAGAGGATGAAATGAAAGATAGTATTGGTTGCTATGAATTTAGGGCTGATTGTGATTATGCTAATAAGGAGGACATTGACTACAATAATTCTAAATGTGAGGATGATTTGATGGATTTCGACCTTCCTGCTAAGAAGACTGAGGCTCTTATGTCAAGCATAAATATAATAGAAAATCCATTGTTTGATAAGCCTCCAAATTCATCAATTGATAAAAATGGCGATTCTTATTGGTACATGCATAATCCACTCTTTGAAGATAATTATGCTTATTTATGTCACACATGGTTAGAAAGTGATCTTGAACAAACAAAAGGCCACACCAATGAACTCCTTGAGGGAATTTCCTATGACTATTTTACATTTCAAATAGTTGTTGCAGGAAGAATTGAATATTATGGAGCCAATTACTTGGAGGAGTTTTAATATTTTTAGTTTCCAGTTCAGCTGGAAGTTATTTTTATGAAGCATGAAAATGAAATGAATAGCAAAAAAATTTATTTGCAACATGAATTTTTTTCGTATAATGAATATAAAACATATGTGTCATGTAGTCATGAAAGTTTGCAAATTATAACTGATTATACAATGAAGAATGACAAATATTATATTGGCAGTGGTATGCTTAGAAATTTTTTAAGAGATGTCATTGACAATGTTGTTAATCGGATGGGTTTCAATGGTGACAAATTTTTACTTATAAGAGGAATCTTGTACTTGTTGCAGTGGTATGCTAGAGTTACATATGGATTGAACGAAAATAGTTCCTCCAATAGGTTGGTTTTTGATAGGGGCAGGAGTGGGCCGTAAGTTTTAGTGGCTTGGTACCACTAAGAGGGAGATGAAGCTTGGATTATATTAAATGATGCAATGTAAAACCCTGCATCTCACAAGAAGGTTTCTGGTAGAGTGGAGATTGGATATCTTCTTTTTAGATTTTTGGGCCTCTGTATATTTTGTTTTCTATTTGTCCTATTTTTGGTTTTGTGTCTTGGCTGCTTCACCCCTTGATTCTAGGATCTCACCATGCCTATGAGAGACATGTGTCCCCAACAGAAGCAACTGATGGAATCCAAAAAAATTTCATGGTTTTGTCATGAAAATTGTGAAAATTCTAGTTTGGTCCTTTGTGCTTAATGTAGGGTTAATGTTCCCATAATTGTGATAGGATTTTATACTTGTAAAACTTTCAAATCTTGGCCTAAAACCCGTTAGTCATTTTAATTTTATATTGACCTATCTTTCTGGTTTGGGGTCACTTAAGTTGTCATTTTTGCCATCATAATTGTTGATTCACTGACCCCTTGTCATAGGTTGATAGGTATCTCATGTCTTTCCTAGTATTAAAAGTCGAAGGATTAATGTAAAGAAAAATAAAAAATCCTTAGCCTTCATTATCGGTTGTTACCTCGTTTACCTATTTATGCCCCCTTTTTATGAATAAATTTTGTGGCATGTGCACGATAAAGATTTCTATGGGCCATTTGATCAATTGAATCAATCCTGACTATTCCGCTATGCCCGTGTTGATGTATCATTTATTATTTTATTCATACAGGTTGGCGGGCTTCAGCCATGCGTATGGTATAATTATGGGCCCCCGTCTCTTTGGTAAGGATGACTGGTGGATTGATGACATGGTCATATCTGTGTCGCTCCTTGTGAGCCCATCTTGTTTTATTTTTTATTATTTTAATGGCATGGGAAAGTGAACAATGGCCACGAGGTACTTTATAAAGGTAAATGGGCATGTGTAGGATAATGATGGGCCAAAAAGTGGCAATATGAAAAAAGTAGTGTTTTGCAATTGCCAAAAAATGTGAAAATCCCGAGTTGACTTTTTTTTGGGTTGAGTTTTAGTACATTGCTCCATAGCAATTCCCAAGCCTAATTTTTACAAATGGGTGATCCCACAATAGTGGTTTACAATTTTTGGCCGAACTGGACACTAAAATTATTATTTTTAACTAAATCTTCACATTCAGGCACCTATAGTGGCTAAACCGTGAGGAATTTGAAGATGATGCAAACTAGAGTTTCATCACATTTTGTCTGTAGATTCTAAAATATTTTTTTCAATTTTTTTTGAATAAGATTGCACTTATTTTTCCATCTCCCACGAAAACTAGGTTTTTTTAGAAAACAACATTTTTAAAAAGTGACGCTCACCGTATACAACATAACTTTTTTTGTATGAAGGATAAAATTCTAATTTTTTCGAATTTAGATTTGTAACTATGATATCTAGCACTTTTATTTGGTCTCATAGTTTTTTATTGAATATTTTTCCTTAATAGAGTTTTCGAAGTCAAACCAATTGCAATTCAAACATAGGCAGACTGTATACAACATAACTTTTTATGTATGCATCGAAATTCAATTTTTTTTTTTAATGGATCAAGGACATCAATACCCAGCACGAACATATTAAAAAAAAAATTATTTTGATAATTTTCTATTTTTCCACATGTGCAAAATAGAGAGCTTTATTTTTGATGAAAAACCTATGTTTAATAAAACTAAAAAAAAACATACATAATAAAACCAAAAGATATTAAAATTATATTCATGGGATAGCTGATTTCGACGACTACCATAATAATTTGAAATAAATTTTAAATGAATTCATTTCATCCCCCAAAAGGTAAATCAAAAGTGATTTTTTATCAGCATTGTGATAGGTGTAAAGGAAACTCATTTATAGGTATGGTTTAAAACTAGAGAGTTTCTATCCAAGGGGGTTTGATCTAAGGTGGTTTGATCAAAACCTCTTCAATTGGAATCCTTAAAATAGAACTTTTAAAGGATTAAATCACTATATTTTCTAAAAATACGTGATTTCAACAAAAATCAGTTCCTCTCAAAAATTGTAAACCAGCTTTGTGAGATCACCCAAATCGGATATCTGATTTTTAAAAGTAAAAAAAATGGATATCCGATTTGGGGTTGGGAAATATTTGAAAAGATTTAAAAATGTATTGTGGTGGTAAGATTTTGGTGCCACAAATTAGATATCCGATTTGTGGCACACATAGACCCAGGAGTAATTAGGAGGTCAAGGGTGGACAAGAGATAGAGAGAGAGAGGGAAAGGAGAGAGAGAGAGAGAAGAAGGAAGGGCAAGGGAGAGGGGAAGATAGGAAGGAGAGAGAGAGAGATAGGAGGGGAGGGAGGGAAGAGGGAAGAAGGGGAGAGAGGGAGAGAGAATTAGAGGAGGGAAGGAGGGGAGAGAGGGAAGAAGGGGAGAGGGAATTTAATTAGGAGGGGAGAGGGGAGAGGGGGAGAGAGAAAGAGAGAGAATTAGGAGAAGGAGAGAGAGAGAGAGAGAGAGTGGAAGAAAGGGAGAGAGATAAAGAGAGGGAGAGATAGAGAGAGATAATTAGGAGGGGGAAGGAGGGAAGAGGAAGGAGAGAGAGAGAGAGAGAGAGAGAGAGAGAGAGAGAATTAGGAGGGAGAAGGGAGAGGGGAAGAGTGGAAGAAGGGGAGAGAGACAAAGAGAGGGAGAGATAGAGAGAGATAATTAGGATGTGGAAGGAAGAGGGGAAGAAGGGGGGAGAGAGACAGAGAGAATTAGGAGGGGGAAGGGAGAGGGGAAGAGGCAAAGTAGGGGAGATAGAGGGAGAGAGGGAGAGATAGAGAGTGGGAAAGAGAGAGGGAAAGGGATGGAGAGAGAGAGAGAGAATTTAGAAGTGAAAGGGAGAGGGGAAGAAGGGGAGAGAGAATTATGAGGGGGAAGGGAGAGGGGAGGAGGGGAAGAAGGAGAGAGAGAGAGAGACAAAGAGAGAGACAAAGAGAGAGAGAGAGAGGGGAGGGAGAGGGGAAGAGGGGAAGGATGGTCTAAGAGAGGGAAAGAGATAATATTTAAACATTTTATATATTGGTAATATTAATTATTTATATAATATTTTATATATTAACTTAATATACATATATAAATATTTATACATTAACTAGAATACATAAATAATATCTAAATATTATACATAACAATATAATATATTATATATTATACATAATTCCGTAAGAGATTATCATAAATTATAAATTATATATTGAATTATAAACTATATTGTATATTATCAACTAGATATATTAAAATAAACTATAAATTATTTATTGCAATTTTTAAAATCATATATTAAAAACTATATTAGATTTTTTAAAATTATATATAAAAAAATCAGATATCTAATTCAAATTTGATATCTGATTTGAAAATTGCAATTTTTTAAATCATATATTAAAAACTATATTAGATTTTTTTAAAATTATATATAAAAAAATCGGATATCCGATTTGAATCAAATATATGATATGTCTGACACAAAATCTACTACCTAGGGATTAGCCTTGTGGTTGCTTCGGAATTTGGCTAGGACATGCCAATCCTAAGAAGTCAACAGAAAAAACATGTTTAACAACTTACCTTGCTTTTCTAGACTTCGCCCATGTGGTGGGTGACTTTTTTTTTACTCTAAATTGATGAAACAAAAAGGGTTTTTAAAGGATATTCTCAGCTTTCTACCAATATGAATTATTCTTTACTTTGAATTTAATAAATAATTATTATTCATTTTCTATTTGAATTATGACTAAAGTCTTGATTGATAGGCTGATTGAAAAAATTCTATATCTTTCAAAATGTATACATTTTCTGAATCAAAAACATGTGTCGCATTCTATGCTTCACATACTATAGGATTCAAAAAAAAATGAATTTCATGAAATTTTGACCAAGTTAACGTGGTCAGACATATGAGTTTTTATATTTTTTAAAAGTTGTAATCAAAAAATCATAATTAATTATTTACCTGGATAAAAAATATAAAAAAATATGCATCACATCGGGACATGAGTCCTCTACTTATATCTAAAATATTATAAAAAAATATTATCATTTTATTGTGGTTAGGGTGGTCAAACAGACACCTACTTATTTTTTCCCTGAAATTTAAGTACTACTGCATTGAAATTTCAAATTTTCACCAAATAGATTTTCTATTTTTAAAAGTATATCTAGTAGTTTAGAAACTACATTCAATTTTCTATAGATTTTATTGTTACACATTTTTGAAATAATATAGTTAACTTATTCAATTTTTTACGTCAAGTTGCCTAACTCTGATTTTTCTAAATTTTCATTGCCACTTAAGGGCCTATTTTTTCCATAATGATCTTGCACATAGCCAAATATGTTCCTTCACAGGGAGGTACATGTTGTTTGAAGAGTGATCAATGGTATTTGGTGTAGTGCGTGTTCTCATTTGGGCCTTTCCTGTGCCCCTGTTCATCTACAGTTGTACGAAGGGATAGTCTTGCAGGCTAGTAGGCAATGCGTCACCTATTTGTTCGCGATGACCGATTGGCTCTGATGATGGAGTTTTGTTTTGAAGGGATTGATTTGAACAGATGATGACTGGTGATGTGGTAGAATGTTAGCCACTCCTCACCATCCTATGTGGGCCCTGACTCTATCCTATATCTTTTAACGGGCAAGCTAGTGTTCACCATGTGGACTTTCTAAATGAGCTTGACTGGTTTCTAATAAGGATGGAATGCTTCCAAATTTGGCCGAAGGGGTACTATTTATAAAATGCACTATTTTTAGCTTTGTTCTTTAAATCACATGCTTGAAATCTTATCCGTCAATTCTGCTAGCTTTTGATACATGTGAAGTGGGTAGTAATAAAGCATGGTAGTGTATGAATTGATATCCTAAGATCGGATCTAGATCAATCCCCATGGTTTTTGACAAGGAGAAACACAAGTGAAATATTTCCCATCAGTGAGCGGGTATTTTTGGCAAGATGGATTTTATTGATGCTAAGTACCGAGTGGATGTTTATCTACTCACTGCTTTTATGTTTTAAAAGATGCATTAAAGCTCAAGTAAAACTCAATTATGATTGGTTATATTGTAATCTTCACATTGATGCATTTGAAATCATGATCAATAGTCAAGATTAATGGGGATCAAGGTAAAATGTTGTCAGCCTATACGCACAAGCTTTCTTTGAATAATTAATGGCTGGCACACTTGCATGGCTCGTTATAAGTGGAACTAATTGCCACATTTCTCATTCAAAAATTGAACTGAGATTGAATCTGAAAGCAAGATTGATAGATGTTTTTTGAGAGGATGAATAAGTTTGGGGAGTCTATTAGGCCAGTCTAGAGGTCTAGAAGAATAACTTGCTCGAGTTTGAGAAGAGTACTCAGTTGGATGAATATGATATACAAGGAGATCCTGATACACCAAAGGCTAGAAGAGGATGCAAAAATTTTATGAAGTATGGTGCTAGGAGTAGTTACTGCCTAAGGAACTAAATACTTTCAAAAGAATTAGTCAACTTGAAAGGCAAGGAGTTGGTGGGATATGAAAATAAGACAAGGAAAAGGTGCAAGTATCATAAGGCTTACCCGGGGAGGCTTAGTTATTCTAGTGAGCTCTCTCAAAATGCTTTAGACAATGAGGGTGACACTAACTCGAAGGGTTATTATTATCCCCTCTCTCTGGTACCATCTAATGATTCTGATGAGGTGGTGGTGATGGTTCTTCCAGTTCCACCATGAGCAAGGTGTGGGCTAGTATTCTGTGAGGCTAATGACTTAGAGTGATGACTATGTCCAATTTTTGTTTTCGATGACACCAAAGCCCCTTTGTTAGGATTGTCCTATTCAACATTTATGTGATTTCTTGTTTCTAGTGCTGATGTGGAAATTTCTTGGGCTGGTGTATAGGAGAGGTTTCGAACTTCCTAGCACTGGGATATACACATTTTTTTGTTGGGGCTACTAGTGGAGAATCTTACTTGATTAGTAGGAATGAGGAGCTGGTGTGTCTACATGCAGCTCATGTGAATGTTGGTCTTTTACTCTTCCATACTGGCATGTAACTGACTAGGGACACCTCAAAATTAGGTGCAGATGGTCTCAAAATGAAATGAAATATAAATGCTATGGAGCCTGATGCTTGTCACTCCCTTGTTTTATAAAAGGGATTTTTGGGCTCATTACAATGGTCATGCTTTTGAGTTTCAATAGGGTTTCGGGTGAATGCTTATCTCAAAAAAGGCATCTTAAATAGGATAGGGGTAAAGAGGTTGGTAAATGGTCTTGGGGAATGATGTCCTGTATGTAACAGTCTTAAATTATTTTTATACAAACTAGTAATGTAGAAGCGAATCTTTGTCTGGAAACAAACACTCTCCTATGTATATCTCTTACAAGTTATGAATGAAAATGCTAATGGTGTTGTCATTTGTCTTCAAATATTTGTGTTTTAATGTGTTATCCTATTCTCACCTTTAATTGAAGGATTTGATTAAAATGCTTGAAGAGGGTATAAAATTTGCACGAAATTGCTAAGGATTGCTAAGGAGTGAATGTTTCTTTTGAGAATTTTTGTGTTTTCATAGCCATCAAAGGAGTATGAGGGTAGTTCATCTACTCCTAGAATTTGGTAGTTTGTATATTATATATTCTTACATATTTGACTTCATTGCTCCAATTATTTAAGCACTAGCCGATTTATCACTAAAATATTGCATAAAAATTTGAGAATATAGCACACCTAGCCTTGAACTTGAAATAAGAACAATACCCTTTTAAAATACCTGTTAAATGAATTGTGTGTGCAATCGAAATATTCTAATTCATTGCAAATAAACAATCATTCACTTGAAATACATGCCAAGTTTTTAGTGGGATGGTTTTATTTGTACTCAATTATGAATCTATTTGTTATTAATTTGATATATCTTATGCTGATGTAATTTGGGATTACACTCCCTCGTTTAACAAAGCAAAAATTGGAGTAAGGATCATAAAATTCTAGGCTCGTTGTGTTGACAACTAACCTTACAATTTCTGCATTATAAGAAATGACAACTCTTTAGAGAATTGTCAAGTTTTGCTTGAAAAATCACCATGATGTTGCATCAAGCCACTAAGAGGAATATAATATGCTAAGACAAATCATGCTCTTGAGGGACATCACACCCAATTTCACCACAAAGAGAAAGATGAATCACATGAAATAAGAAAACTACACAATGAAACATGAGTTGTAATTGAAATGCAAAAGGAGAATGCCAATGTATGCCCCCACTTTAAAGAAATTTCTAAACGCCATGCTGTGAGCAATTACTTCAAAGTTGAAAATGATAAATGATGACAATAAAGAGGACATGATAGAATATTCTGAAATCCCTATTCCAAGTCATATGTTTCTAAATGAAGCTATGCCATGAAAGGATGACCGAAAAATGGATTCACTAGAACAAGAGTGATGAATCACTATTTTTGTAAGAGGTTTTTCACTCAATTATGTGTAAGATATGATGCTAATAAAAACTAGAAGTTATACCTAACTATTATATAAATTATGGGGAATGTTTTGAGAGCTTAAAAATTTGTGTACCCGGCCAAAAAGTTTTTATTTTTGAGCTATGGAGGACTCATTCGCCTTCAGTGGTGAATTGAGTCCTGTTAGGGTTTCAAAAAATTGATTTAAGGATCCTATACCTTGATGTCTGCATTCATGAATTCTCAGTTATCAAGTTATAGAAGCATGTAGTTAATTTTGTAGAGTTGTTTCTGTGATCTTGCAGTTTGAATGATAACTTTTACAACTTTACAATTTTGACAACTTTGCTCCAAATCTCACTCAACTTGATCTTCAACCTATAAAATCTATAGTTACACACTCAAGGGCAAAAAAATTGTTGATTTGTTAGTGAATGGGGGTTTTCCTCAATCAAACCCCTTGTAGGTAATTAAACCATATGATAAAATATGGAAATGAAGCATGAACATGAAAGGATTTAATTGATATCTCCTTGGATTTTGTCTTGTGAAGTAAATCTGCAAACTATCATGGAATGGCCATGAAGAATGTAGATCTAGGATCCTTGAAAATTATGTAGACAATAGTTGGAAGTAGATCTTCAATGCTACACTCACAATATTAGCTCAACAACATGAATACATGCATCAAACCCGTGAAATGATGATATGATCTTGAACTGTTGTAATAAACCTTTAGAATTTTCCTTGAAATGCCTTATGCATGATCTTGAAGTGCTCTATAATGCTCTTGTAAAGTATTAGGATGGTCTTTAAAAATTTCTAGGATGCTTAGGATGAAATAATGTGAATTAACCCATTATTTTTACTAAATTAGGAGATTAACCCCGAAATTCAAAGAATTAAGGCTGACACCAAATTTGGGAAGAAAGGTAATTAAACTCCCACCAGAATGAAATTCAAAAATTAGGGTGTCATTAAGGGAAGACCCATTCGCCACCAAAGGTGAATGCGTCCTGGCTAAGTTTCTAGGACCAAAATTCGAGGAGCTGAAAGAAGGCCAAAAACCCATTCCAAATCAATTGTAAAAGGGGGTCTTGTTAAGGGAGGACTCATTTTCCATTAAGTTCAAATTGATCCTAGCTTAGCTTACTTGGACCAAATTTTTCCCAATGAAATAATTTGATATTTTATTTATGATTGGTGGGAAAGATCCTCAGGAGGTGTCAAAATCAAGGCCTAAATTTGAATTAAAAGAGGGTTGATAACTCCAATTAACCAGCATGAGTTAAGACCACCTAGATAAGTGTGAAAGTACTTTAAAACAATTTACAACACTTAAACAAGGTATACATTATGCACATTTTTATTGAAAAGGGTTACATTAGGCTTAATTAAGCAAATACATCCTAGAAAAGTGTGAAAGTGTGTTACAACACTTTACAACACCTTTGTAAAGGACCAATTAAGGCATGTTTTAGTTAGATAAGGGTCCTAGAATAGTGTGAAAGTGTACAAGACATCACTTATTCAGCTTTAATGTCAATTATCAAATAAGTGTGAAAAAGGATTACTTTTTTTGACACTACATTTTACCCCCACTTTAGTGAAAGGATGACCCCATGTCAAACTCACAATATAGTAGACACTCAAGAGACTTAAGTATGCAACAATAAAAAAGATACATGATCATACCCTGCCAAAGGCCAAAAGAAAAACAAAAAAAAAAGAAAAGGATCAAGCACAACTGATTCAATGTGATGTGAGGCGGTGGTTATTTTTCCATAACAAATACTGCTCAGTTTAGGGTATTGGAACCTCAGTTTGTCCACTAGGTGAGTTGTCTGAAAGAAGTGGTTTAGTGAGAAAATCATTCCAATGTGCTGGCTTCCCACTGTATAATGAGAAATTCATGCTAGTTTATTGGCTTCCCATCATAGTAATCATACCAAAGTTATCCTCTTGATAACTTTAATAAGGCACTGCACTAATTCTTTTGTAAATGCTTTTGAATGTCATGTAAAAAAATTGTTTAAAGGGGATTTTTCTTGTTCATGTAATGGTCTTCCTCTTAGGGAGAATTGCACCTAATGTCTCCAAGAGAAGACAAATCAAAGTGTTAGATTACTACCCATGGGATGCCTCATTTGCATCATGCCATGTCAGTAGATCGTACAATCTTGGATGGCATCAAACCCAATGACAACACCAAGAAGAGGACACATCACAAAAAAAAGGAAAATCATGTCATGAAATTTACCAAAAGATTTCATCATTGTATGCCCCTACTTTAAAGCAGTTGCTACACTATCATTGTGAGAAATTTCTTTAAAGTAGCCAATTATTTTTCTCCTAAGACATGAGAGTTTTCCTTAGAAAACCCTATTCCAATTCATATGTTCTCAAAGAAAGTTGTGTCATGAAATAGGAAGGAAGGGTTTCCCCCACAAACACATAAGGGATCTATGGATTTGGGATTAGTATGTCTGTGCTACAATGTTGTCATAGAGCATGGATCATCATTCCCTAAATACTCACAAAACTAAAAGAATGACACACATAAAATGAAAACAATAAAAAAACTTTCAGGTCAAGATGGAAGAAACATGAATGTTTTGATTGCTTACTTCATCCCAAAAAGGAAAACACAATACAAATGAAAAAGATAAAGAAAATATTTTGGGTCAACATGGGAGAGACATAAATTTTTCGATGCCTTGCATCATCCCAAAAAGGAAAACACAAGACAAATGAAAAATGATAATGACATGGAGATGAATGAAGGTACAAATAGAAGTATGCACAAAGAGAGGGGAAAATAAAACAAAATGACTTGGGGGATCACATTATGCATAGGAAATCACAAAGAAATATCAAAAAAGAAAAATAATAGTAAGGAATAGGTGAGTCAACCTAGAGCAAGTCGTCCACCTCCCAATCTTGATTGGTATAAATGAAAGGTGGGAAACTAGCCAAAGGGAAAATGATAAGTGTCAAACGAGGACAAGTTCTGAGTTCAACACTCTTTTTATGAGGTTTTTCATCTAAGGTCATGGAAGAAAAAACAAATGCATTCAAATCATCATGCACTTTTTCATCAATCTTTGTAATGTGAATGCCATCATCTAAGTTAATCACAATAGGAGGTTGAATAACAGTGTCCATGCAATGTTCTTGTTTATGTTGCGGTGAGGGTTGAGAGTCATCATGTATTGCTTCAGGTAGGTTTGGATTTTTATTTTCTATGTTTTCATTTTATTGATTTTGCAATCTACGAGAAATAGCACAATGTCTAATTCTATTCTCTCTAGCATTTCGATTTATTTTTCAGTTTATTGTCAATTTTCTTTTGTGTAAGAGTGGGTTTGTCAATCATAGGTTCCTTTTGTTCCTTAGGAGGATTAGAGGGAACAAAAA
This sequence comes from Sequoiadendron giganteum, assembly GCA_007115665.2. NCBI lineage: Eukaryota > Viridiplantae > Streptophyta > Pinopsida > Cupressales > Cupressaceae > Sequoiadendron > Sequoiadendron giganteum. The sequence goes on from CM021106.1 coordinate 100,771,224, forward strand.
TAAGCGGTTTTTCAACCACTTTCTCTATGACTTTGTAAACTTGTTTGAATCTAGGAGAGACAACAGGATTGTTTGTGTTATCTCATGGTCTCTTGTAAGAAATTGGAGGAGGTTTGGCTAAAGATTGTTCTTGTGTGGTTGGGAGCATTTTTGGTTCAATCAATGTTTCGTCAAGGATGGTTGGTTCAGTCATAGGTTGAAGCATATTGTGAAGGGATAATTCTAATATTTTATTTGCCTTGAATTTTTTATATGATCTGAAAAATAAATCTTCATGAGGTTTGGGCCAAAATTAATCTAGTGAAAAATTCCCTTTTACTGAGGCATGATGTAATCCACTATGATGCATAGTGAAGATATCATTTCGAAATAGAAAATTTAGACATTTATGCACAACTGAAGGGATGAAATTCATGGAGTGAAGCCATGAGTATCCTAGATTCAAACAAAATTGGTTCGATTGTGGAATGATGGAGAATGATTCTGGTAATGTTTTTGGTCCCAGTTTTAAAGGGAGATCTATCGAGCCTATCGTAGGGGAAGAGAATCTATTATGTGTCTTGATCCATGATTTTGGGTTGTCATATGCATCTTGATATAGCACATGCACATATAAGAACTCTTCTTTGATCACATTCTCTCCAAAATTGGGATCAATCAATATCCCATTAGTGGGTTTATTTTTTATTCGACTAGCTATGTAAAGAGGACCATCAAGTGCACATTCAAGTATGTCACTTTGTGAGAAATCAATGTCAAGAGGTTGTTTAGTCAATCCCTTATGAGGTTTAGCTTTGATAAATCCTATCACGTCCATGTGATATTGTTCAATGGTATGTGTATTGTCATCATTTATGTCAACATTCATCACATCAGTCTTTGTTTCACTAGCTTTGAGAAATGAAATATTGTGCTTAGGCATGAGATTTTTAAATATTTGCAAATTTTGATTAGGAGGAGCTACAAACCTATTTCCTTAATCATTCACACTTCTAATTAGTAAGTGATAAGAATCAATAAGGTCTTGCACAAGATGTTTAATATAATTATAGTATTATGTACTATGTCCACTTGTTTGATGGTAATGACAATAAGCATTTTTTTGAAAGCCTTTAGGTAATGGCATAGTAGGATCACATTCTCTAATAGGAGGTAAGGTAAGCATGTTTTTGTCAACAATATTTAACATGATATTGTTAAGGGTATTGGGTAAAGGAGTGAACTCTCTCTCTCTCTCTCTCTCTCTCTCTCTCTCTCTCTCTCTCTCTCCCCGAAAGGAGTTGTTTTTATAGCAGCCACTTGATTATTGTTTTGTTTACTTGTTTGAGGAGGATTTAATTATAAAAAATCCCCTATTCTATTTCTTGAATGGTTGATAATTGAACTTTGAGTTGTGGATTTGGAATTTTTAGGACGACTAGGGGGATTTTTTACATCACGACCGCTAGTCGAGTTTTGATGGTCACGAAGGGCTGCACATAACTATGTGAAGGATGGAAACCTGAACATATCAATTTTTCTTTGGAGTTTATCTTTTAAGTTGGCAATGAGAATTCTTTGAAAATCAACATCAAGAATTTTAATGTTCACTTGTGAATAAAATGTTTGATATCTTCCTATCAAATCAGTCACTTTCTCATCCTCTTTTTGTTTGCATGTCCTTAAATCCGCAAGGTTCATCTTGGGACCCATGTGAATATGGAAGTGGTTATAAAATAAATAACTAGGCTCATTGAATGAACCAATTGAATTGTTCAGTAAAGATTAAAACCACTCTAAAGCAGTATCCTTCAAAGATCTAGGGAATAGCTTAGCCAATAGTTTATCCTCAAAGATGAAATCACTATATAGGGCTATGAAGGCAGAAAAATGGCTTACATGATCTCCTTTCCCACCATATTTCTTAAATCAAAGGACCTCTATTCCTTGTGGCATTTTTTCTCTTAATATGTCGAGGGAAAATGAGGTAGACTTGATGTATTACAAAGGTTTACCATTATTGTTTTGTTGTAATGTTGCCACTTGTTGTTGAAGGGATGTCAAATTTTGCAAAAGTGAGTTAATGAGAGGATCATTTTGGTTATAAGGTTGGGAGGAATAAGGTGGTGTAGTGTATGAATGCAGAGGGCTAGTGAATTGTAGGCTAGTGAAGGTGGATTGTTGAGGGGGTATTGTAATCAAAGGCAAAAAGGTGGAAGGAATTCCCATGATAATACCTATGGAAGTGTATATAGTGGTAGTGGTTATGAGAATCATGGTTGGTTGAATGGTTGTTGTAGGCTATAAGGTTGTAGGTTGGAATGTTGTGGTAGGTTGGAATGTTGTTGTAGGTTGGGATATTTTTGTAGGTTGTGTACTAGTGTGCAAGTAGGCATGGACATTGCTATTATGGAGGACGAAATTGGAATTTCACTTTGACTTGGAGTATACCCCAAAGTTTGAGAGGACGTGGTAATGGTAGGGATGGTGTTGGTAATGTTAAGGACATTGGTTGTAGTAGGTGAAGTCATGGGTAATGAAGTATGCAAACTATGAGAAATGGAGGGTTGATTCTCAACACTGTCAAAAAGAGAGTTATATTTTTAAGATCCACGACAAGTGAGATATTTTTGGATGACATAAGCCTCAAACAACGTCTTATAATAGTATTATGAATAGGACACCAAGTTGTAAAGCTCATACAATTTTTACAACCCTAGTGTGCAAAACTTAGAATGGAAATGTAATAACCTTGAATGAAATGCAATTTTTAGAATCTAATCAATGCAATTTACTAATTAAACAATGTAATAAGATGAAATTGGAATGTTTGAAAGCAATTATGAACTTTTAAAAATGCACTAAAATGAAGCAATTTAAGCTAAATGCAATGAAATTAATGAAACAAAAAATTAGTAAACAAAAAACAACAAGATGAATGCACCAAATAGAAGTAAAAATATAATATTATAATGTCTTGAAATTGTAGATCTGTAGCCAACTAGGACTCATTCACCAATAAGGGTGAATGGGTCTTGATTAGGTCTTTCTAGGATCTTTCGGTGGATTTCAGAGTCAAATTTGATGTCTTTGCAATTGCTAGAAGGTACAGATAAGACCTAATCAGGGAATTATTTGCTAGTAAAGGTGAATGGGTCATGGTAAGGTATTTAAATAATATTTTTTAAGGATTTTCAAGTTCTCAAATATATCTTTCAATTCTAGGTTTTAGACGGTGAAATGCAGCTTCAAATTCTCTAGAAATTCAATGCAAAAATGCAATAGGAAGATGAAATGCAAGACCTAGTTTGAAATGCAATTTTTCTTTTCAAATGCAATTGAATGAGATCTAAATGAGATGGGTAGGGCGACACAATTGGTTTAGAATTTTTTTCTTTTTTCTTTTTTTAATCAAAAGTGGTACCACCACTGTATTTATATTAATTATAGATAAAATGGTACAAAACCTGGTTCAAACGAGCATACAAGTAGGAAAGAACCACAAAGGAAACCTCCAGTTTTAGCTCACAAGTTATAAAATTGACCCATAAATGGGCACCCAAAACATGATTTTGAAAATGCACCCCATGTTCCCACCCAAAGTTACATGATTTTGTAAATGTAGCCCTTATCCCTCCCAAAATTATAAAATTACACGACTTTAATCAGCATGCCAATATAGGCTAATACCCACCCAAAAATCCATCTACCCGAAGCTAAAATAAGCTAACCCACAATTCCACCAACCCAATGCTAAAATAAAACATCCAAACAATATGCGAATTGTTTGACCACTAGAATGGAGATACATACATTACCCACACAACAACATCATACCCATAAGAGCTCACATAACCCAATCACAATCAAAATGATATGTGTAGATAAAATTTTCCATCATGACAAAATAAATTTTACCATCATGTCACAAAATTATCATCCTGGCTTCATCACCCATCCGCATAATAATGTTGTTGACCACCAATTTCTCAGAAGATTGAATTTGTATCTCCCACATCTATTGGTCAAATCTGCAAGTCCCTACCTTTTCTCTATCGTTTACAATTTTATTGAGGAAGGAAAAATTCATTTTGGGTGCTTAAACATATTTAGGGGGTTCACTTGAACTAATGGGTTTGACAAAACCCTAAAATGGGTTTGAGCGAACCCTATAGTTTGAGTGAACCCCCTAGTTTGCTCGAACCCAAAAATGTAAATTATTTTTAATATAGAAATTTGGGTTCGATCGAAAAGGGGGTTCGCTCGAACCACCTAATTAGGGATTTTTCAATTAAAGGTTATGAAAGTCAAAATTGATTGTCATTTTCATTTGCAGTAGTGAACCTTGGGGAAAAACTCTTGGGAAAACTCACCACCTTGGATGACCTCCTACAATGCATCACCCTCCAGGTTGCTTTTATGCTTCCACATTTCACATACATGTTTCAAATGAATTGAATTTTCTTGAAAATTTCTAAACCCTTTTCAAAAAATCCATTTTTTGCATATCCTTAAATCATGGTATTCCATGAGAATACATTTCTTTAGGCTATCGGTCAAATGGTTCACTCACCTTGTCAATGATTCCACATTTTGTATACATGTCTACCAGGGAAATTGCACACACTCATACCCTATTCCAAAGCTCCCATTTTGGCACAAGCATGGAGGATGTTGGAAAAGGTTGTGAAATTTGGCTTTACACTCACCATCCAATTGAATTTTCTTGAAAGTTTCTAAACCCTTTTCAACAAATCCATTTTGTGCATATCCTTCAATCATGGCATTCCATGAGAACACATTTCTCGCTTGGTTATCGATCAAATAGTTCACTCACCTTGTCAATGCTTCCATATTTCACATACATGTCTACTAGGGCAACTGCACACGTCCATACCCTGTTTCAAAGTTCCCATTTTAGCATACATAGGCAGGATGTTGGAAAAGGTTGTGAAATTTTGCTTTACACCCGCCGATTGCATTTTCTTGAAAGTTTCTAAACCCTTTTCAACCAATCCATGTTGTGCATATCCTTCAAACAAATCACTTGCCTTGTCAGTTCTTCCACATTTCACATACATGTCTACTAGGGAAAATGCACAAAATTCCTCCATCCTTTTAAATATGATGGACATCCATACCCTGTTCCAAAGCTCTGATTTTGGCATAGGTAGGTAGTATGCTGGAAAAAATTTAAAGCAAAGCATCTAAACACTTCAAAAATCATAATGAAAATTTGAGTATTTAAATCTATTTGTATTTGAAAAAACACTTGTTTTAATTAATACAAACAATTTTCATGTTGTATGTAACTTTTATTTTGATTCTTGTCTCTATTAAATGAATATATGAACATATGTTTGTACTATTAGAGTCATCTCCTTTGTGTTTTATTTCTTTCAGAGGGATAATTAAGGGTTATTTTACTCTCCATTCTCATGTTTAAAATTCAATTATTAGCTTGTGTTTAAGGAATACCATAAACATTTCATAGACGATAGTAGGGAATTTGATTATCTTAAAGGTTTATTAAGTATGATCATATAGGAAGGCCATAATAATTAGTGTTATCACTAAGTTTCATTTTGTGTTTCTTACTAACTAGAATATTAGCTTATTATTTGATTCAACCAAACCAATTTAACTTGGGGTATTAATAATAATCTAGGCCAAAAGTTTCAAACAAACCTTTGGAAATCAAGATAGTTTGAGAACAAGAATTAGAATGTGTACATAAATATTAAAATATTAACATTAATATGTTGGAGTATGGACAGACACTGAGAGTGGGGGGTGAATCAGTGTCTAAACCTTTTTAAACTTTAATCAAGACCTTTAATTTTGAAATCCTTTCTATTGACAACAGGGCTAAGTGATTGCATTCAGAGAATTTATGACAGCATTAACATTGTATATTTTGACAACTTATCCCAATAATCCTTGTGATGGTTATCTTGTAATTGCAAAAGAGGTGACTGGCATTGCTTAAACACTATAGGATTATTAGATTTTAATGCAGACTTATGAGATATAGAACCAAATATGCAATGGAATGACATATGATAAGCATGAAACAACAAAGAGATTTAGCTCAACAAAACAATTCTTGAGCTTTCAAAAAAATGAATACATTTAAGCTTTCTTTTGAATCTGAATATTTAACAATGATACAACACTTATGCAAAAAATTTTGATATGAACATTTGCAGAGATAAAGGGACTAACATTCAACCAAGCTCAGACTAATAAGAACAATTACTCACAAAACATCATAGTCATGAAGCATTATCACATGAAAGCATATGCGACCATAAGACGAAGAATTTGGCGAGTGGAAAACCCTCTTGGGGTAGAAAAACCACTCCTAAATTGCCTTACTAGCTTAATTTCAAAAACTGCTACTTACAATGCCTTATAGGCTAATTTCTAAGCACCCACTCAAGGAGCACCAACCCCTCTTTATTTTATAGAATTACAATAGCTCAAAGGATCTCTCTATTTCATTTTAGCTCACTCATACTTCTCTATCTAATACCCTAAAGATTCAACATGAATCCTTAAAATATTAAATAAAAAGGGTTTTTATGATCATACTCTGCATCATGTTTTCAAACTATTTTTTACAGAGCTTTTTCACTATCTCTTTTTGAAATAATAACAATTACAATCTCAATAATCATGCTTACAGTATCATCATTGAATTTATATATATTTCAAGAACATTGCTTCTGATTAAAGAATATCAATGAATCTAAAACCCTCATGTAGTTTCTAGAATAATATTTGTAACGCCTTATACAGATATCCATCATTTTTGTAACTCATGAAAGAAGTCCATTTTGAATCTGCACTGATAATGATAGATTTCCCAAAAATCATGACTACCCAACACCGAAAGTCACAAACCCTCATTGCATGAATAAGTGGAAATGATATTCTGTCAGGGCATCATTTTTCCTTTAGTATTAGAAATGCATTTTTCATCATAAGAATTTACCCATTAAAAGAATTTGAATTTAATCATAATGCATGCTTTTCTTACAATGATCAATCCCTTTTGAGCATATCTAGATTCACATAAAAGAACATAACTTGCCTTCCAAAAAATGAGTAGAGGAACCAATAGATTCATTCAAATCTGACAAAAAACAAGTAAAAAAATTACCTTATAAACACTACAAGAAGGGCAAGATTACCAGAGTATACTTGATGGAGACATGGCTGGAGGAAACATCCATTTACCCTTTTTACCCACAAAACATTTCAGAACACAATCTACCCAATGTATGCTTGTTGCACAACTCTAATATTCCCACTATAGATGGCTAAAGATAGTTGAGAAACCTTCGCAACAAGTAGCAGAAACTCATTACAAAGTCAGAAACCAAAGTTCATGGCAGCGGAGAGGCTAGGGTTTCAACCCTTGATAAAAGAGTGATCAAAATGGGTTTTCCCTAATCTTTCTTCCAATAAGTCATTCAATGACTTTCCACAATAAAATAGAATTTGAAGTCCATAAGAAATAACTCTTATGAAATAAGCAAAAATCGTGATGATTTTAAATTTGCTATCATAAACCTTTCAAGAAATATGTCGACACAATTATCACATTGATAATTCCATCTAATGTCTCGATTTGAATTATCAACTTTATACAAATTCCAATGGATTTCAAGAAAATTTTGACACAAATAATTACTTTGATCATTATTTCCAACTAGTCGAAGTCACATTATTTCCAAAAGATTAGCTACTGTCAAAAAATATTTCTTTCATGTGACTTTACTTCAAAGTCAAATTCAAGGTAAATGTAAAGACGCCAATAGGGTGACATTTATCACAGATAAAAGAAACATCGCATTTTCAATGTGATCAAAACCTTTAAGCTTCGAAATAGTACCTTTCCCCAAGATTTTTCCTCAAAAGGATTTTAAACTTAGTGCCTGAATGCTTGATTAAAAATGTTCTCATATCCCTTTATATCCCAACACCTTAAAGGTGTAAAAGAGAAGAATTTACATTTCCTTAGCATAGGACATATCAACCATGAAGACCTTCAAGTATAGATACCAAGGTAACATAATGAAATACTAGCAACCCAAAATGAAATACTTCTAGACCAGGTAATTTCTTGTAATGTACTGAATAATTAATGAGCCAAATTTCATGAAAACACACCAAGTGCCAATGGATATCAACTATAAACCATGAACCTTTTAACCATATAAAATACTGATGCAATGTGATCAAATGCTTAAGGAAACCTGATTGGGTTTACTTAATTTTCAAATCCGACTTCTTTGTCTTTAAGACAGATAATAGTAAATACCATAATGTCCAAAACAATATTTCCTTCAAGCCATAAACATTACCTATGGTAGCAATAAGAAAGAACCATCCTGAAACTAAAGCCGTCTGTCAAACTTAAAAACACTCTCCAAATTAGAATCAATATATAAAAACCTAAAAACAAGAGTCATGCTTGGAAACAAATGATCACTATGATTAATATGAAATGATCAAATTGAAAAAAAAAAACTGAACCTATCAAGATATTGTGATCAACTGTCAAACAATAATAATGTTGCTCAATACCAAATCAAAACCAGAGACTTGTGATGGAGACAATGCCACCTTTATATCTGAAACAAACTACATGTCCCAAAGCCAATGACCATTTTGAATATGATTAATCTAAAAATGTTCAACATGAATAACCTGTATCATTCCTTATCAACACTATTAGTCCAATATAGTCATAACCATCTGAAAATGAATGTACTGAATAACCAAAAACATGATCATCAAGAACAAGATTAATTTGAATGGGAATAGGAATGAAGATCTTGTAAATGAACAAAATTGAATACCAAGCCAACCCTATAAACTCTAAAGCATAATAGGCAACAATAATTCAATGCAAGCATATGAGGACATGTCAATCAATCTGAGATACCATTTCATCATTTGTGACTTTGTCATCAAGGACAAACAATTGAGGGGTGAGATCAACATAATATTGAACAAAGCTTCTTGATCCACAAACTAGCTTTCCTATTAGTGCACAAGTAATCCTAGAACTAGAAAAATCTGACAACCATTAATACAAGAGGAAGCATAGTGAAGTGTGGAAAATTTAGAAATAAATAAGGTGACTAAAGGAGATAGCTACAAAAATAATTTTAGGTTGATGTAATTGATTTTAATTAAAAATTAAGCCTGTAAGTACCAAAATTATGCCCTTGATTTATTTGAATTTTATCAAAATGTATCTATAATATGTTGAGCTATCTTGTAAATATGAATTACTTGTGTAATTGATATGGCAAAAAAAAAGGGAAATTTTTTAGGTAAATTTCAATAAATATCTAGATTTAAAATATGAAATACAAAATTAGGGGTAAAAGAGAAATACAAATCCTAATTTCAACAAATCAACTATTTTGATGTCTTAGCTATGGATGAAAGAAATTAAAGTTTTATAGGGTTTCATTTAGTGGTCTAAATATCCTCTTGTAGAATAGATCTTTATAAATCCCTAAATTCAAGAACTTGTATATTTTATTACTTAATCAAGATAATTGAAAAGTGGTGCATATTGTATCAACCTCCATTTTAAAACTCTACAAAATAAATCCCAAAAAACTGTAAATAAGAAAAAATAAAAAATAAAAATGTGCAACATATTATGTTGGATAAGGAGATTTTGATCTTCCACAACCATATATGGATCCATTAACTTTTCCTAAAAATCTTTCAAACTAAAATATAACACTTCATATAATTTTTTTGAACTTTTCTATGGATTAGGATGTCAAAATATGAAATTTCAACTTTCCTCATCTCATCCAATTGACCTCTAATGTTCCAAAAATATGTAAAAACAAAGAACATATCACATTTCCAAATGATCATAGATTTTCCACAAAGGAAATTTGAAGCCAAAACTTGAAAGTAAATCTAAATTTGAACATTAATAAAATCAATACCATATCTAGACCATCAAAGAACTTCCATATAAGAAGTAGAGAGTGAATATTAATGACTAAAATCTTAATACAATCAATAATGGATTGTTTCATTCTTTTCTCTCTAGATATTGATGATATCTCTAGATAATAAAATGAAGTACAAATTTAAATGAGTAATGTTACTAGCTTTCCAAATTATTTTCCAATCAAGTTACATATTAGATACTAACTTTTAATATGTATGTCAACTTGGATGAATTTAGAAAAATAATGGCTAATACAAATGCCACTAATAGAACAAATAAACAGGTTAAAGATGGAATTGATAAGGGTGTGATTTTTCATACCACTCTTAATGTTTGGAATGGGGTTATGGAGTGCGATAAAAACTATAATTAGAGACATTTTATTTTAATAATAGTCCTAAACGACATCTCTCTAACTCCCATTGATGAGGCATTTCATATTACTTTCTATGAAAGGGTGGTTGTGATATAAATAAAAAATGTTGAAGAGGATTTAAATGAGGATGTTAAAACATAATAAATAAATAAATTTAAAATAGATTTAATGCCTTCAAATTATTCTATACAAAATATCTACAATGTTGTGTAGGAGTAATTTTCAATATGATATATCATGGCATATGGTGACCCTATTAAGAATAATAATGGGGCTACATTTGAAGCTAATTTCTTATCATGTATGTATTCATATATTATAATTATATTAGAAGAAGAGAACACGATCCATTTAGTTGAGATTATTAGTGATATTATTCATGAATAATTAATGAAGGTAGAGGAAACAAACAAAGATTTTATATGGTCTCCTATTTGTTATATTCATTGGATAGATGAGCCACATTACCAATGTTAGAAAGAAGATATCATTTTGTCTTAGATCGAGGAAACATTCCTATGTATGTCCATTATCCATAACTAGAAAAAATAATCTAAGATCTATTACAAAATAGTGAGAAATACCTTTTCCATGTGGTGAGAAGGATAATAGGAGGAGACATAACTAAAAAAATTTATCCTTTAATGCTAATACTAACGTAAATAAACATGGTAACTGGTTTATATAATTTTCCATGTTCTCTTATACTAGAGTCTTGTACAACCTAGAAGTGCAATCTATCTCTTTATCCCTTCCAATGAAGAAATGCTAAATTGGCTTACCCTTTTCACCTTTATTTTGACGGTTCATCTTAGAATGCAACTTCCTTCAACATGATAATTTTATATAAGCATCTTTCCCACAATTATCACACCAACTAGTAGGATTTACTTTTTTTGAGCTTGTAGAACTTTCCTTCTTTATCTTGGATATAGCTCCAATTGTTTTTGAGGACTTGATAGAGAAATTTGAGCAAGTACACATTATTCTTCATCCTTCAAACGATTTCCATCTTTCTAAAATTTTATGTTAAATTATTTCATAAATAATTTCTTAATCTACACCATTATTTAACATGGTCGTTCTTTCTTAGAGCCGTATAAAGTTATAGATTTTTAAAGAAATTCAATGCATAATTTGTTAGTTTCAACTTAGGATAGCAAAAATTTATTCTTCAACATTAAGAAGATTCAATTGAAATTATATCTCCATGTGATCATATCATTGTTCTACCCTCTCTACATCTCCTACAAATGAAAATATCTCAACTATTGATTTAGAATCATCAAGACTTGGGTTTGGTAATCTAGAATGATTATGGAAATTTTCCTCTACTATATATTCTAGGTTGTTCCCTTACTCTGAAATGAGCATAACTTATCTAAGAGACACTTTATTAAGCACTATGTTATCTCATTGGGTGAGATAATATTGCACCTTTAGTATCAAGCTTTAGGAATCTTACATTTATATCCATTCTTATTTTTCTTTGAGAAAATATTATCTTTTTGACAAGGAACAAAATTCTAAAATTTCTCTATGTTGCATAAATATACAAATTAAATAACAAAAAACTCCACAATGAAATAAATTATTTGATTACCACTTGATTCATTTAAACTAGGATGGTTATTCCATACACTAGTAGCAAATAAATGGATTAACTTAGAGAACACAATTAGCTAACTTTAATCAAAACTTCTTAGAGTTACACAAGTAACAAATGGAACAATCGAGAAAACGTATTTCATTAGTAAAGAATTAGTATCTAAGTGAGTAAAAAACTTATAATTTATAGAAACATGGCCAAAAAGAGTAAATATATAGGTTTATCTTTCTCCAAGTATTTAAAGAAACATGGCGAAAAGAGTAAAATTTTTAGAAAATTAAATAAAATAGTGAAAATGTTTTTATAAAAAACTATGATAGATATTGATTTTTTTTTTGTTAATGGTATGAAAATATTATTGATGATTAGAGGGCATGTGCAGGATCATGATGGGCCAAAAAGTGGCATTATGAAAAAAGTAGCATTTTTCACTCGCCAAAAAATGTGAAAAATCCTGAGTTGACTTTTTTTCAGGTTGGGTGTCAGTACATTGCTCCATAGCAATGTCCAAGCCTAAGTTTTACAAATCGGATATCCGATTTGAATCAGATATCTAATTTTTAAAAGTAAAAACAATCGGATATCCGATTTGGGGTCGGGCAATATTTGAAAAAAAATTAAAAATGTATTGTGGTGGTAAGATTTTGGTGCCACAAATCGGATATCCGATTTGTGGCACACATAGATCAAGGAGTAATTAGGAGGTGAAGGGGGGACAAGAGATACAGAGAGAGATGAAAAGAGATAGAGAGAGAGAGAATTAGGAGGGTGAAGGAGAGAGAGAGAGATAATTAGGAGAGAGAGAGAGAGAGAGAGAGAGAGAGAGAGAGAGGGGAAGAGGGAGAGAGAGAGAGAATTTGGAGGTGGAAGGAGAGGCAGGAGGGGAAGGAGAGGGGAGGAGGGGAAGGAGAGAGAGAGAGAGAGGGGGGGAGGGAGAGGGGAATAGGGGAAGAAGGTTCTAAGAGAGGGAGAGAGAATTAGGCTGGGAAGGGAGAGGGGAAGAGGAAAGAGAGAGAGAGGGAGAGGGAGAGAGAGAGGGAAAGAGATAATATTTAAATGTTTTATATATTAGTGATATTAATTAGTTATATAATATTTTATATATTAACTTAATATATATATATATATATAAATATTTAAAAAATTAACTAAAATATTTAAATAATATTTAAATATTATACATAGTAATATTATATATTATATATTGTATATTTTCAACTAGATATATTAAAATAAACTATAAACTACTTATTGAAATTTTTTAAATCATATATTAAAAACTATATTAGAATTTTTACAATTATATATATAAAAAAAATTGAATATCCGATTCAAATCGGATATCTGATCTGGGTATTGCAATTTTTTAAATCATATATTAAAAACTATATTAGATTTTTTTTTATTATTTATAAAAAAAATCGGATATATGATATGTCTGACACAAAACCTACTACCTAGGCATTAGCCTCGGGTTTGCTTCAGAATTTGACTAGGACATGCCAATCCTAAGAATTCAACACAAAAAACGTGTTTAACAACTTACCTTATTTTTCTAGACTTCGCCCATGTGGCTGACGACTTTTTTTGACCCTAAATTGATGAAATGAAAAGGGTTTTTAAAGGTGATTCTAAGCTTTCCACCAATATAAATTATGCTTTACTTTGAATTTAATAAATAATTATTATTCATTTTCTATTTGAATTATGACTAAAGTCCTGATTGATAGGTTGATTGAAAAACATCTATATCTTTCAAACTGTATCACATTTTTTGAATTCAAAATATGTGTCACATTCTATGCTTCGCATACTATAGGATTAAAAAATAAATTGAATTTCATAAAGTTTTGACCAAGTTAAGGTGGTTAGACATACGAATTTTTATATTTTTTAAAAGTTGTAATAAAAAATCATAATTATTTATTTACTTGGAAAAAAAATACAAAACAGTATGCATCACATTGGGACATGAGTCCTCTACTTATATCTAAAATCTTATAAAAAAATATTATCATTAATTATTGTGGTTAGGGTGGTCAGACAAACACCTACTTCTTATTTTTCCCTGAAATTTAAGTACTACTGCATTGAAATTTCAAATTTTCACCAAATAGATTTAAAAATAAAATTAAAAAATCTATTAGTTTAGAAACTAAATTTAATTTGCTACAGATTTTATTCTTAAATATATTTGAAATAATATAGATAACTTATTCAAATTTTTACGTCAAGTTGCCTAACTCTGATTTTTCTAAATTTTCATTGGCACTTAAGGGCCTATTTTTTCCATGATGATCTTGCACATACCCTAGATGAATTATTTGAACTAGTGAATGCCCTATTTGTCATCCCAAGAAGCATTCATTACTAGTAATATTACTTTGTATGTACAAATCTAATCTAAGATGCATATAAATTATATGTGTGCAACCTATAGGTTCAATATATATGCTAGTTTTTAGAATCTACAATTTACCTCAGCTTGATGTTAATTATCTATTACTACATAAAAAAATATTCTTGTGCTTTTTGGTTTGTATGTGATAAGGATAATTACTCTATTGTGTCAAACCATGCAAGGATAATAGGTTGATGACTAGATAAAACAATAATAATGAGACTATAAAACATGCTTTGACCTAGTCCTATCTATCCTTTGATAACTATGTCAAATTTTTCAATGCACCATTACATAAAAATAAATCAATTAACTTTAAATATACATTTTGGAAAGGTTTTTATAGATAGAAATGAAAATAAAAATGATAGATGAATTGGTAGATTAATGCACATCCCCATAATAATAAAAGCATAAAAAATCAACAGTTTTTCTAAGAGGATGTACTACTTTATACACAAAGAGAGGATCACAAAATCTAATAGCTTGAAACTTCTATACTTGAAATGTGAAATATATTTTATTTTAAATAGTTTGAATGTGCTAGACCTTATCTCTAATCTCTACATGTGCTTTCAAATCGCAAGCTAATTTAGAAATTATTAGCCCTTGTGATTTATGCATGTAGATCATATATTTAAGATCATTTTATATATTTAAATGTATACTTAGAAGTTTCTACATTTTGGTTCAAAATGAGTTCGTGCATGCCCTTGAATTATGTAAATTTAAAGATTTATTAATATTTCAAATTGATTTATTTGTTGCAAAAAATTGTTTAGCAATATATGTATCTAAGTTATATTAAATTTATTGAATGTATGTATGCACTTCAGAACTATTATCTAGATATCTAGTGTTCATGTTTAATACATTCTATATCATGTGCACACTTGTAAATTTATTTAGAACTATTTTAGATTTCTATTCTCTAAGTTTAGATATATTAAACCAAGGTCTCATGTATCCTTTAGGTACATATGTATCACATGGAAAATGAACCTATTCCACCTCCACAAACACTCTTTGCAAATAATAATAGTGAGATTGGGAGATTGAGTGAGTCATTAACAAATGGTGCAAACATAGGCATATATTCAGAAGTTTTCATGTCCATATTACAAAGCCTAGAACAAATAAGAGATGAACTTGGGCATACTAGTGCATATTCCTTTGATAGAGTAGTTGTTATTCTTTCCCACATGCGAGAAGAAGTACATGGTGAGGTTCCCTATAAACAAATACATGATGTTGTGATCAAATAAATGATTAAAAATTATTTTTTTCCATTTAACAAAATAAATGTAAGGTGAGGGGATACCAGGTCACAAAATGTGTGGATTGTGTTATGAACCAATTGATCTATCCGTGATTTCTAGCAGCACATGATCAATATCCAAACAATGACCGAATTCCATTATATTTTGTTCAGCAGTTATATGCTGAGGTCCATTTAAGCCTTAAAGTCAACTACTTGGACATTCCACCATATGCTAGTCAGGGACATGGTAGGATTGTCGATAGACCCACCTATCATTAAGTAGATAGACCAGCCTTTATGTTTATGGAATTGGTTGGTGGTAGGTATTCTACTCTCACCCCAGCTCTACCCCCCTTAGCAGATCAAGTTGTCATTGCTTCCCAAAAGGAAGCAATTGATAGTGTAGGTGAGATTGCAGCTGAGACCACTATGATATCTACTGATTGTGTGGGTTAGTATTTGATGTACAGATGTTCATGATCCACACCATTTACATCACAAAAAAACAACATAGATTCTTTTATAGCATCAGTCATCCCTACACCCACACAGTTGGATGAACTTATAAGAGATATGGCACAGATGACTATGCATTATTTGGTTGAGGACCTCTTGCAAGCATATGCCTTCATTATATCAGACTATGGGATCACTATAGACAATGTCAAAGGTCATTTGGCTTTAGGATTTCATTCAAATCTAGTATCCCATCACTCTTAGCCTAGCACTAGTGCACATCATGATCCACCTATAGATCACTTGGCTACTGTAGAGACTATGGGTTTTATGGATTTGTTGACCAGTCTCGGTTTGTCATCGATGCCATATCATCTGCATAGTCCCCCTCACTCATCACTTCTGGCATGAAATGATATGACTCATATGGATGTAGATCTTGTTGCATCGACTAAGCATTTGGTTGATTTGGTGGAGTTGGCCATTGCAGAGGACTTAGATCATCCAATACCAAATGATGTGCATGTATGTGTGCATGTGCATGTTTCAATTCTTTTTTAATTATTTTTAAATTTTAGTTTTAACTAGATATTCATGTAATATACATGCATATATATTGTAGATGTACATACCTCATGTTACTCCTAGTCTTGGTTCAGATCATGTATGTCGATGTGAATCTATGGATGATTCTACTACTAGTGGACATGTGAGTTTTAAATATTTATATATACACATGTATATGTACATGCATATGTATGAGTAGATCTAGATATATATTTCAAAATATATGTACATTCTTAAATAACTTTCATAAAATTTATAATATATTATATGTATTTAACACACTGTGTACACAATTTTATCTCCAGGGCTCATCACATTTGTCAAAGTAGGGTTCTCATTCACATGATCATTCGACTAGGAGTTGATATTCATATTAGGACACACACTTGATTAATGAGTTGTTTAACATTATATATGACTTAGGTTACATGTTTGTTAGGGTTTTGATACTTTATTACATACATTTGATGATTTAGATAGTACATTTGTTATATTGTTGACACATTGTTACACCTACATTTTCTTATATGATATACACACACATCTTATGTTTATTATTTTCATTCAATCTATATGTGCATGTACCTATATTTTCTTATAATTTTTATGTTTATGTTCATCTATCTACATGTACATGTGTTTGCTTATGTTTAAATGTTTATACATGAATCTACATGTGTACATGTAGATGTTTAGTACACTCAAGAGTGTTTATACAATCTATGTTTATATGCTTGTTTTCATGAACAATCTACATGCATGCACCTATTTTCTTATAACATGTTTATGTTTATACATTGTTTTGGCATATGGATAAGGATATTTTCTTGTATATGTTGTCATTGATGGAAACCCAGGTCATGCAACTCTCGTCTTGCATCCGAATGGGAAGCACTATTTTTGGCTCCTATTGATAGAACAAAGCAAAGAATGGGAGATCTGGTTAAAGGTATAAAAGTTGGCCTAATCATCTCATCAGATAGGTATTTTGGGTTATGAACCCTTGAAGAAGGTTTGCAGAGGCTTGTAGTACCTTATTTTTTATGTGCACTCACTGATAAGTGATCTAGGAGGTACGGTGCATTAATTTGTCAATTATCTATGTTAGAAGATCGACCCAACAAAGATAGAATTTGTGGATGTATAAGATGAAATTAATTATAAGTTTCATTATTGGATTAAGTTTTGTATGGGTCCTCTCTTGGTCTTAACCAACTTTGGAGGATCCGCATAATGATTTGGTAATGGATTTGGCCGACAAGCTAAAAATATCCTGATACTGGATGAAGCCGACTGTCAGATGAACTAATCTTTGATTGTGGATATATATAAGAGATTGCTTTCATCATTTGGTGTGTGATGTGTGTAAGATATAAGTGGTATTTTGTGAATTGTGAGTCATAACAGAGAAGTAATGTGAAATTGATGCAAAGAGCAGTAAAGGGTAAAGTAGGGAAGAGCGAAGTGGAAAAAAAGTGAGCATATCTAGAATAAAATTCATGAGCTTCACCAGAACTATTACCTAGCATTGTCAGATGCTATCATCTCAGTTCATCTTTTCAGATGGTTTTAATTTGAAATTTGTAGGTAGTAAGCCTTTATCTTTTGAGCAGTGAGCTCTAGGTAGTGTGCCAGAATGCAAGTGCATTGTTTTTATAAACACTATACTTTGAGTACTCAAATTATGGATTAATCTCTACCATGGTTTTTCCCCTAAAAGGGTTTCCACGCAAAAATATTTGTGTCATGTTATGGATGTTTACTTTCAATGCATACATCTTTTCTATAATGTAATGATGAAATGCTTTCATGTTTTGAATGGATGAAATTGTTGGATATTATTGAACACTGATTCATGCCCCCCCCCTCAGTGTTCCCTTGAGTCCAACAATTGGTATTAGAGAGAGTACCTCTAGAGAAGTTTTACAGCTTGAGGTGGATCTTGGAATGTGATGGACTCTAGTAGTCTTCAACAACAACTTATGGCAGCTCTTGATGACCTTGGTCAGTCTAAAGAAGAAGTTCAAGAATTGAAGGAAAATCTTAGAGATCCTGAGAAATTAATTCAGTCATTAAAGGATCAAATAGTCAAATCTAGGGTAAAGAGGAAAGATCTCTACGATCATATACAACAAAGAGAAAATGAAGATATTGATGATGCTCACCTGAATCAAATTTTGAAAGAGATAACTAGAGAATGTGAAAAGATTTTCAGAGACAATACCAAATTGAAACATGAGATGGAATCTATGATGATAAAGATGAAAAAAGAAATAGAGGAAAGGAATAAAAGTGAAGAAAATCTTTCTCAGACCCTAAACGAGAAATTTGATGAATGTAGCAGAATAAGTGGAGAACTGACTCAGTTGGAAAGTGAACTCCAAGGAACTAGAAACAATGAAGAAGAACTTGGTAAGTAGATTACTACTCTTAAGAATGATCTTGGCATTGAAAATGAATTCAAAGAAAGGTTTAAGATTAGTTCAGTACAGTTTGATGAGCTAACTCAAGGACAAAAGAGTGGAAATGATAAGAGAGGTCTTGGATATGAAAAGGGGGAAAATTATAGATCAACACAAAATAATTTTAGACAAAACGGAAATGGAAGGTATCCGGTAGGACAACCTAATGCACAAAAAATTAATGGATATTGTTTTTCTTGTAATAATTTTGGTCATATGGTTGCTCAGTGTAGAAGCAATTCAAGGACAGAAAATTCATAATTATTTGGTTAGTGTTGCAATTGCAAAAAGCATGGTCATAAATTAACTAAATACGGAAATATGTCAAGCCACACTATTGTTAGAAGAAATATTGAATGTTATGCATGTGGGAAATTAGGGCATACTTATAATCAATGCAGATTGAGAAGAAACCAATGGAATGGACAAAGAAACATTGTGTTCTATAATTTGAACAAGTATCGTCATATTGCTAAATTTTGTATAAACAAGAACACAGATAGAAGAGGTCCGGTATACAGAGAGAAGAAAATAGAGAAAAAGGACATAGGAAAGGAAAAGATAATCACGGATGATATCAAAGATGAAATGAACAAGACATGGGTGAAGAAAATTGATTCTGATGTTGGAAATTGTTCCATACCAAAACCTACTTCTATTAATTCTTTTGGTAATTGAATTGAGGCCACTGGACTAGGGGGATTTTTATCAGAAAATACTTCCTCCCCTGTCTATAGAGGGTACCAAAGTGGATAAAATAGTCATGAAGGTGCACTCTTAGTATGCAAAATTTTTGATGCTTTCAGAAAAGGAAATTCAATAAACCTGTTGGTCCGCAAAAGATTTTTTTTTCTTCGCCTGAGAAAATAGAGTCTCTGGAAAGTTTAGGGCAAGTCCATTTATTGCACATGTGCAAGCTATAAAAGTTACATCCAAAGCCATCATTTTTCACTTTGCATTTTCAAAGAGAAGAAGGAGAGCATTTGATAAGTGGTTTTCAAAGAAGCAAAAGTGAATTAATCAACAAATTTATCAGGTACTTCAAATCACTCTCAAATCTTTCATATAATTCAATGTATAGTTGCAAACTCTAAAAACGTGAAAAATAATGGACCAAATAAAGGATCGATCACATTGGATGAGTGAAATAGTGCAAAATTTAGATGTAAGAGGAATCTATTGGTTTCTGATGAATTGAAATAATTAAGCGAATCCAAACACGAAAATTTGGATATGTGGAGTGAGTTTTCGTACTTCACGAATGTACAATTTCTAAAATTCTTGTTGAACAAATTGCACGATGATGTGTTAACTTTGGATAAACCCTAAATAATCTCAAAAGAAGTAATTGAGAAATTAACTTTATTTTTGCAAAGTCGGTGATATTCCTAAAAATAAATCTATCCAAAACAAGGAGGTAGAAACCCTAACTGGGATAATTGGAGATCAAAGAGCTCTACTGATAACAACAATCAAAGATACTATCATGAAGTACATCGTACATGGCATAACCTATAAAATATTATATCAAAATCGGGAAGGGGCTACATCAGCTGGTGCTATATATATTGCTCATAAGATGACAATTCAAGGTCGAGACTTTGATCTATGCAGATTACTGAAAGATTAGATGCTGGAAAATTTCCAGTTGAAAAAAAAATCGAGGTATCCATTTAGGTTTGGTACCCTAAATATATGTCTTGTTATGTAATTTATGAATTCATTTCCAAAAATTGACAATGTAGAATGGACATCAGATAAACCAGTATGTACCCAAATCTAATCTTACACTAAGAGTCAATCTAATTGGGACTCGAAATTTGAAAATTTTTGTAGGAAAATGCTTGTGAAATGTGGATCAATAATTATTTCCCCTCCAATGAGGACAATGGAAATTGGTTCCACTTCTAGTAGCACTATTAGAGGACAAAAGAGAGTTGAGGAGATTGTTGAATACAATCCCCTAGAAAGTAAACTTCCCAAGATTGAAGGAAAAGGGAAAGAGAAGGAAGTTGTAGATATTCTGGATGAAGAATCTGACGAAGAGCCTGAGAATCAGCTTGAAAATAATTTCAGTATTGAAAAATGAAGTGAAGAAGAAGAAGATCTATCAAAAGAAAAACTTCAACAACTTATCCAAAGTGTAGGTGGTACGTAGAGGATTGCAAGGTTATGGTCTATCAGACCATCTTATGATCAAGAATTAATTCTGGAAGTTCTGAATGCTCATATTGAGCATTGCAAGATAAGATTGGAAAGTCTAAAAGATATTCTACTTGAAGAAATGATTGAGTGTAGCAAATAATCAATGGGATCTAAAGACAAAGGCAAAGAAGAAGGTGAAATTAGCTCTCACCTGAAAGAGAAATTTAGACTATCTCTTACTAAGCTTGAGAAGAAAATGAATGAATTAAGGAAGTGTATTGACTTAGCCACATAGATCTAGAATTATTGTGTCCACTGGCCTCATGCGGTCAGCAATTACAAGGAGAAGTTGGATCAGATTGAGATGGAACTAAACGACATTGGTAAAAAATTTGATATGTCTCAGGATCTAGATAGAGTCATCAAAAGAAAAATCCAAGAATTGTGGGCAACTTAAATAAAAATTCAACTATCCAAGAATGTTCTTGTGGACACCTTTTGGAAATTAAAATATTTAGTTGAATGCAAACTAGAACAGTTGGTGGAAATTCTGAAAAATGGTGAAAATTTGGAAGGAGCAATCACAATTTCTGAATCTCTCATTGAGATTATCAATAAAACTTCCATAAACAATAGCTTGATTATCAGCATTGGAAATTCAATTGGTAGTTGGGAGAAGTTTCTTCCGAAAGTGAAGAAAAAAAACAAGTTAATTTTTTAAAGATAAGCAGCAAAGTGTTTTCAGTTTTTGCAATTTTGTTCAAACTAGAAGAACTACAAGCATATATATACCAAATTTCTTAAAGGATTGATGATTTTGTTGCCTATTTTTGTCATGATTAGCCAACTTTTTGGCATATGGAATCCCAGCTTTGTCATTGATGTCAAAGGGGGAGAAAATACAATGAGAAATGTCTTATAAGGGGAGAGAATGCCTTATGAATCTCAAGGGTAGAAAAGTGCAGCAAGCAGTTTGGTAGTATACCTATAGTGATTCCAACACTTAGTCATTTTTCACTAAGTGTTTCCATCAATTCCAAAGGGGGAGATTGTTGGCATATGACTAAGGAGCTTTCCTTGTAGGTGTTGTCATTGATGTCAACCCAGGTCATGCAACTCTAGTCTTGCATCCGAATGGGCAGTACTGTTTTTGGCTCCTACCAGTAGAATAGAGCAAAGAACAGGAGATCTGGTTAAAGGTATAAAAAAATTTTCTAATCACCTCACCGGATAGGTATTTTGGGTTATGAACCCTTGAAGAAGGTTTACAGTACCTTAGTTTTGATGTGCACTCACTGATAAGCGATCTAGAAGGTACGGTGCATTAATCTGTCAATTATCTATGTTAGAAGGCCAACCCGACAAAGATAGAATTTGTAGATGTATAAGATGAAATTAATTATAAGTTTCATTATTCGATTAAGTGTTGTATGGGTCCTCTCTTGGTCTTAACCATCTTTGGATGATGCTCAAAATGATTTAGTAATGGATCTGGCCGATAAGCTAAAAATATCTTGATATCGTATGAAGCCGATTGTTGGATGAACTAATCTTTGATTGCAAATATATATAAGATATTTATTTCATCATTTGGTGTGTGTTGTGTGTGATATGTGTAAGATAGAAGTGGTATTTTGTGAATTGCGAGTCATAATAGAGCAGTAAAGGGCTAGGTAGTGAGCTCTAGGTAGTGTGCCAGAATGCAAGTGCATTCCTTTTATAAACACTATACTTTGAGTACTCAAATTATGGATTAATCTCTACCATGGTTTTTCCCCTAAAATGGTTTCCATGCAAAAATATTTGTGTCATGTAATGGATGTTTACTTTCAATGCATACATCTTTTCTATAATGTAATGATGAAATGCTTTCATGTTTTGAATGGATGAAATTGTTGAATATTATTGAACACTGATTCACCCCCACTCTCAGTGTTTGCTTGAGTCCAACACATTGAATCTATCTACATGTACATTTGTTTGCTTATGTTTAAATGTTTATATATTAATAGATACATGTGTACATGTACATGTTTACACTCAATAATGTGTTTAGATAAATTTTAAATCTATATTTAGAGAACTCATGCTCACGTATTTATGATTTATATATGTTAAACACATGTTAAATGTGCATTAAATACATTAAATGTATGTACACATATGTAGTTCTACACATGTACATGTACACATGTAATTTTATTAAATTTGAAAATAATTGAAGGTGAATTTGAGCTCTAACCCTTGGTTGATACATAGATACATTAGTAGATACATGTGTAGATGTACATGATTACACTCAATAATATTTTTATACAAATTTTTAGTCTATATTTAGAGAATTCACGAGATCACATATTTATAATTTATATATGTTAAACACATGTTAAATGTACATTAAATGTATGTACACATATGTGTAGTTCTACACATGTAATGTTATAAAATTTGAATATAATTGAAGGTGAATTTCAGTTTGAACCATTGACTGATGAATGCATTTTAATTTTTATTTTTTTCCCATTTTCATATAAATACAAGATTTTTTTTCATTATTCCATATCAATTTACAAGATTAATTCACATTTATATCACTTGGATCTAGCAGATTTTGGAGAAGATTTTTTGTACATTTATCAATTTGGCAGATTTTGGAGAAGAGATTTTAGCAATTTTATCAAGGATGGCAGATTTTGGAGAAGAGAACTTTTCATTTTAATCAATCAAGACAAATATTGGAGAATACAACTTTGCATTTTTATCAATCAATAGTAATTTTAGAGGAGAATTTAACTTTGGTAGAGGATTTATTTTGAGTCATCTTTAACTTGAAGAAGAAAATGGGACAACAACAAAGAAGAAAAAATAAGGCTCAATGAAAATTTTCAATAGAAGAAAAACAAAAGAGGCGTGAACAAAAATTGAAAAATTATCATAGAAAGAAATAAGGTACATGGTTATTTCTTCTCTCTCTCTCTCTCTTGTGTGTGTTTAGGACTTCTATTAACACCTCTATGTTTTCCTTATAAATATATTTCCAATTATGAAAACCATGTTAGATAACTTGGAAACTTTAATACTAGAAAATAGTCATCGTGCATAGACATTACGATAACTTGGAACCTCATTTTTCCTAAATTCCTTACCATTATTTCCAATTTCATTTGTTCCATGGAATTTTTAAGTTCAAGAATCTTTAATTTTATTTTTTCAACTGCACTTAAATAGCTCATAGTCTCTCACTTTCTTTGCTTACATGTAAATTCACGTATCCAATTTCCAAAACCTAGTGACTTTGAAATTTCATTTCAATGCCATTTCCTTAAATTGAATCCATTTCCAATTGTAGTTTTTCCATGGAATTATTAAGTTCAAGAATCAATATTGATGTCATTTGAAATTTCTACTCCACTTATAGCATCATGTCTCTCAATTTTTTTTCTTGTATACATAAACTCCACTTATATAGCATCATCTCTCACTTTCTTTGCAAAATATTTTTTGACATGTAGAAAGCCTGACTCAACGAGAAGGAAGTTCTCATGCTAAATTTGAGCCAAATCTAGATATTGGATCAAATGAATCCACAGAAGAACATATGGACCCTGAAGATAGGAAGGATGCCCAAGTTCAAATAATGCATGTTGGAGAGGGGTCAAGATCACTTCGTTCTACTGGTATGGATGAGAATATAAAACTAGTTGAATCTTCTCTCACTTTCTTTTCTTTCACATAAATCCATGTATCCAATTTCCAAAACATAGTGACTTTGAAAATTCATTTTTCCATTTCCTTAAATTTAATCCATTTCCAATTGTATTTGTTCCATGGAATTTTTAAGTTCAAGAATCAAGAGTTATGTCATTTGAACATTCTACTCCACTTATAGCATCATGTCTCTCACTTTTTTTTCTTGCATCCATAAACTCCACTTATATAGCATCATCTCTCACTTTCTCTGCAAAATATTTTGTGACATGTAGAAAGGGCTCAATAAGAAAGAAGTTCTCAATCTGAAGTCGCGCCAAATCTAGATATTGGACCAAACGAATCCACTAAAGAACACATGGACCTTGAAGATAGGGAGGAGGCCCAAGTTCAAACAATGCGTGTTGGAGATGGATTAGGATCACTTCCTTCTACTAGTATGGATGAGCATATAAAACTAGTTGAAAAGGTGAGGAAACAAACTTCTTATAGAAATTTAGATAATTTACTTGAAATGGATATGGAAAAATTGAAATGTTATGCCGACCAACATGCAAAGAAGAGTAAGAGGTCAATGATAAATTTGTAAATGGAATAATCAATGATCATTTCAATCATCTTGAAACACTTGAAAAAATCCAATTGTTATCAAGTTTACTTCTTCATAATGAGTTGAAAGAGTCGTTACAATTATTGGGTGTACAGTGGGCATCAAATAAGAAGAAACGCATGGTATTACAAAAAGATATTGTTGAAAATGTTAAAAAGGTGTTAGATTCCATTGTGAAAGGATCTCGATAAGTGGATAAGGCCAATACAAGAAGAGTGATGTTGACATCTATTTTAAATCAAGATATAGCAAGAAAAAGAAAAATGTTTGCACTTTCGGCTAGAATTGGTTATAAGAGAACCACACCAATAAAATATGAGAAAAAGAGAGGTTTTGGATGATAGTTTAGAAGGAAATTGGGAAATTTTGCGTGGAGGTCCCCATTCTGATAGGGTTGAAGATGTTGTTAGGAACTTGATCTCAAGTTTTTGGAATTAAGAGACTCGTCCATCATCAAATACTAGAGATGTTATGAGACACAGGATTGGGCCCAATATTTATGAAAATTATATTAAACATTGCTAGACATAACATAGGTTGAGATGTGTATGAACTTTTTTAATAAGTATCCTCGTATAAATATTGGGAAAAAAATGTTTGAAAGGTTTAATCCATATTATGTGAAGATAAACAAGTTTTTGTTAATTTTTTGTTTTTCGTTATCATATTGAATTTGATCTCTACTATTAGGTGTTTCGAAATATGAGAGAAGAAAGTTATGGTTTTCAAAATTGACCTCCCAAAAAAGTAAGTATGTTCATAAAGGATATGTTATGTGATCATTAAAATGGACCTCAAATAAATTGCATAAAAGGACTTTGTGAAATATGTGGAAATTTTGCTAAATTTCCTTCAAGAAATGAAGATACTAACCTAAAAAAGATAGTAAATTGCAAGAGTTACAATTATGTAAATTTTCAAAAAAAAATTGGGAAAGAATCCACAAGGTTAAACTATGTAGAAGAGGAGATTCCTATTGGAAAATTTATGGAAGATTTTTGAAAATTGATAGAACCATACATACAAAATTCCTTTTTTGCTAAGTGGCAAGAAAAAAGATTTCAAACATTAAGAGATACTTTCCCACTTGGAATAGTTCTATCAGTAGTTGACTATGCAAAAATATATTATTTTGTACATCAATAAGTGATTCAATCAAAATATTACTTTTCAAAGTAGATCACTATTATGGTTCATGTTTGTTATCAACATGAACAATCAGAATTGGATGGTATTGAGAGTAAAAATTAACAACATGCAATTAAGAAGGAATATCACTTTTATATTAGTGATGATAAAGAGCATGACACACTTTTTGTACACCATTGCTTTACAATTTTTTTTGAGAATTTGAGAAGCAGGGGTGTAAAATTTGAAAAACATTTTGTATGGTCAGATGGATGTGTGGCACAATTCAAATCATCACAACCATTTTATGCACTATCTGGATATCATAAAATTTACAAAATACCACATGTTTGGAGTTTCTTTGAGAGTGGGCATGGAAAGGGTGAGCATGATGGTGCAAGAGCTTGTATCAAATGTGCTTTAAGAAAATATCAAATGAGTTATTCGAGAGATCATATAGACGATGCACATGATGTTGTTGAATGGTGTAAGAAACACTTTGCATCAAATGAGGTTGACACATTTTCAAGAATAAACTGAAACATTTCACATAGAGTGTTTTGGGAGATATCGGGTATGAATAAATTACATTTTTGAAAAATTTGAATTTATTTAAATTTAAATTTTTAATATATATACATGTTTGTTCACATAAATTTGTTTTCGTACATGTACCTAGGTGTGGAAAGAAGATTGATTCATGGATGCAAGAGGGTAGATAAAACAAGATCTTTGCATTGTGTTATGAGTTCATATAGTCAGTTTGGATGAACATTATACACGAGGGATTATTCTTTTTTATACACTAAGTGCATTGCAGGAAACTCTAATGCATGCAACAACCAAGAACTTGGATATGTTAGTAAATGGGATATGGTGCCACTATTCATTTCGAATACATACGATGAAAATGAGGATGAAATATTTCAAGACATTCCTTTGATTTAAAATGATTATGACCATATTTGAGGATTGGTTAGAAAAGGTACATGTGTAAGTTTTTAATAATTTAAATATTATATAAATTTAATGATATTTAAAGTCTAGAGACAATTCTATTTTTTTTTTTTTTAAATTTGTGTAAATTTGGTGTACAAGAGATGTTTTTGCAGTCATAACAGAGCGTGGAAACATAGAAGGGGTTAGCTATTATTTACTGTGTTGCATAGAAGAAGGAATAATCTAACACAACCCGAAAAAAGCGATGGAATGTTATTTCCCATTGGTGAGTTTGAATTTAAAATTATAAATACACTGTGTATATGTGTACATTACATTAAAACATTAAATATTTATTGTACAAACCTTGAGCATGAAAATATTGTACACATTCACACGTCTTACCTCAGGTTCATGTTTACCATGTTGGTTATGTTGTAGTGCAAGGGATATATCTAAAACAAGTCAAAGTTGTTCAACATGGGATTCATTTTGTTGAATATCAACCTGAAAACAAGGTATATCAATAGAGTCACCTAATAATTGCTACCACCCTACATCTTCATGCAGTTCCACATGCACGTGGATGAAAAAAATGGAGACTAGATAGTGATGATCATAAAAAAAATGCATGTTATTGAAGAGTGGGCTGAACCAAAATTTTTGAGTTAGATTATATCCATGATTTTCAAGTTCACTTGTACATGTATACATGTTCAAGTGAGAACTTAAAGTAACTTATTTGAACTCTGGATTGTTTTAGTTACTTATAATATATGTTGATGACAAGTATTTCAAATTTGGTTGGACACTTGAATTAGTGGTTGAAACACAAGGTGACCCTTGAATTGAGTAGATATTTCCAATTACATATTTTTTCTATGGAATTCAAGAACTTGTTCAAGAATCTTTGATTTCATTTGAAAAAAAATAGATACTCCACTTATAGCATCATATCTCACCTTTTTTTATTGTATGTGTAAATTCATATGCAATACTTGTTCAATCTAGTGAAGTCTTATAAACTCATTTTTCCTAAATTCCTTATCATCTATTTCCAATTGTATTTGTGAACCTACTGAAGTTTTTAAAAATCATTTTGCGTAAATTCCAATTATATGTACATATTTTTTTTATGGAATTCGTAATTTCAAGAATCTTTGATTTCATTTGATGGTTCCACTACACTTATAGCATCATTTATCACCTTCTTCTCTTGCATGTAAACTCATATATATTCTTTCAATACTTGTTTGAAACCTAGTGAAGTTCTTTAAAATCATTTTTCTTAAATTACAATTATATACAAATTAATTTTGTTCCATGTAATTCTTAAGTTCAAGAATCTTTGATTTCATTTGAAATTTCAACTCCACTTATAGCTAGAAAAGCTATTATAGAGGGGGAGACAATTCTATAGAGAGAGAGGTATATATTGGTAGAAAAATAAATGTATGTTAATATGTTCAAGAGTATGTGTTTTAGATGTGCTACAAATTCTAGTTGCATGTGGTGTAATTAAGCAATTAATAATAAGTGTTAAATAATGGAATGAAATAAATTTAGACATATCTAGATTTTTTCTTTAAAGAAATTAAGTATTGTCTAATTATAAAATATTTGCATATAGATTTAAAATATAAATCAATTCAAATAAAAAAAGAAAGTTTCCATCAAATTGACAAAAATATTACAAATGGAAATAGAATGTTCCCATCCAATTGTCAAATCAATATTTATATGACTTCTATGTGAAAAGTGAGATGTAGGAGGCTTTTACCTAATATTTAAAGGATTTTCCCATTAAAATGAAGTTGGTTTACCATTAAATGGTATTTGAAACTTTTTTTCCAATGAATCAATAGAGGTTTATAAGCATCAGACTTATTTCAACCTCAAATCTCACAATATGTGTAGCCTATCGACTAATAAAGAGAGAAAAACTAAAAATATAGTGAATGAGAGAAGGAGATATAGATTGAAAGAGATAAATATAAGAGATACATGGATAAACCCTATATCCTCTACCCTAAACCCTTAACCCTTAAACCATCTACCCTTTATCTCTCTCCCACTCCCTCTCTATCTCTCTAGACCCTCTACCATAAACCCTTAAACCCTCTACCCTCTACCCTTAACCCTAAACCTTAAACCCTTAACCATATACTCTTAAACCCTCTACCCTCTACCCTCTACCCTCAACCCTTAAACCATGTACCCTCAACCCAATACCCTATACCCTCTATGCTAATCCCTCAACGCTATACCCTCTACCCTATACATTGGACCCTCAAACATAATCCCTCAAATATATACCCTAATCCATCTACCCTCTACCCTAAACCCTCAACCCTAAACCCTTAAACCTTCTACCCTCTAACCTTAACCCTCTACCCTCTATCTCTCTCCCACTCCCTCCCTCTCCCTCTCTCTCTCTCAAGTCTCTCCCTCCTACCCCCCTCTTCTCTTAGGTCTCTCTCTCACTCACCTCCTCTATCTCTCTCCCCTCTTCCCTTAATCCTAAACCATTAACCCTTAAAACCTAAACCCTTAAACCCTCTACCCTCTATGTCTCTCCCACTCCCTCTATCTCTCAAGTCTATCCCTCCTACCCCCTCTCCCTCTCTCAAGTCACTCTCTCTCTCTCTCACTCACTCCTATCTCTCTCCCTCTACCATTAACCCTCTACCCTCTACCCTTGACCCTTAAACCCTTAAACCCTTAACCCTTAAACCATCTATCCTCTGCTCTTAATCCTATACCATCTATCTATATCCAACTCCCTCTCTCTCTCTCTCTCTCTCTCATGTCTCTCCCTCCTACCCCATATCCCTCTCTCAAGTCTCTCTCTCACTCACTCCTATCTCTCTCACCTCTATCCTTAACCCTCTAACCTCTACCCTAAAACCTTAAACCCTTAAACCCTTAATCCATCTACCCTTAACCCTTAAACCCTTAAAAACTAAAACTACATATCCTCTACCCTCTACCCTTACAACCTTAAACCCTATACCCTCTACCCTAAACCCTTAACCCTTAAACTCTAAACCATTAAACCCTCTGCTCTCTAATATTTACCCTATACCCTCTATCTCTCTCCTCCTCCCTTCCCCTCTCTCTCTCAAGTATCTCCCTCCTACTCCCACTCACTTTTTCAAGTATCTGTCACTCACTCACTCCCTCTATCTCTCTCCCCTCTACCCTTAACCCTTAACCCTTAACCCTTAAACCCTAAACCATTAAAACCTCTACCCTTAACCCTCTACCCTCTATCTCTCTCCTACTCCCCCTCTCTCTCTCAAGTCTCTCCCTCCTACCTCCTCTCCCTCTCTCAAGTCTCTATCTCTCACTCACTCACTCCTATCCCTCTCCCATCTACCCTTAACCCTCTACCCTCTAACCTTGACCCTTAAACCCTTAAACCCTCTAACCTCTATGCTTAACCCTTAAAAATTTAAACCCTAAAACCCTCTATCCTCTACCCTCTACCCTTACACCCTTAAACCCTATACCCTCTACCCTCTACTCTTAGTATCAACAACTAGCAAAATGGACAAAGAGTGTACTACTAGGAGTATCACCAAGTTCAACACGTGGTGTGTCACTCCTTTTAGGAGGATCAACATAGTTTTTATCATCTAAGCTCATGGAATAAGAAAACAATAAATTCAATTCTTTATGCACTTATTCATCAATTTTAGTAATCTCATCATCATCATCCAAGTTAATCACAATGAGAGGTCGAATGATAATATCTAGAGAATGTTCTAGTCCTAGTTGGGGTTGTGATATAGGATCATTTTGTTGTGGCAAAGAGGGAGACTCCTTGTGTATTTTATCACTTAAGTTTAGATGTTTATTTTCTTTATTGTTCTATTCATTTAACCTTCGATCAATAGAATGATGTCTATGCCTACACTATCAAGAATTTATGTTTCTTTCGGTATGATTTTCAAGTTGTGTTTATTTAGGAGTGGGTTTATCAACCACAAGTTTATTTTCTTCCCTCAGGGGAGGAAAAAAAGGAACCATAGGAGGTTGTTCAACCACTTTCTCTTTAGCTTTGTAAACTTGTTTTTTTCTTAGGAGGCATAATGGAATTTTTTTGGTTGTCTTTTGGTTTTTTTTTGGAGATAGGGAAATGATTGGTCATGCGTTGGTCTTTGTTATTATGAATGGTTTTTTTTTTTATAATAGTTTCATTAAGGATAGGAGCCTCAATCATGGATTGAGGCATGTTTCAAAGGGATAATTTTCCTATGAATTTTTCCTTAAAATTTTCATAGGATTCAAAAAATAAATCTTCACGAGGTTTAATAGGTTCAATAGGGTCAAGTGAAAAGAAATCTAATGAAAAATTCTCATGAAAAGACACGAGATGAAAGCCAATATGGTGCATATTAAAGATCTCATTGTGAAAGGAAAACTTAAAGAATTTATGCACAATTGATGGGACGAATTCCATGGAGCATAGACGTGGGTAACCAAGCTTCACATGAAATTGATCCAACGTCGGGATGATGGAAAATGAGTCATCTAATTATTTCGGTCCAAATTTTAAAGGAAGGAAAATCAAACCAATCATAGGGAAAGCAAAACCATTATGCATTGTTATGCATGCTTTCAATTTATCATATGTATCTTGATAGATTTCATCCACAAGTGGTAATTATTTAGTGATCACATTCTCTTCACATACGGGGTCAATTAATATACCATTAGTGGGTTTATTATTGATTCAACCAGCAATGTAAAGAGGACCATCGAGTGCATGTTTAAGTATATATTTCTATGCGAAAGCAATATGAGGAGGCATTTTAGTTTGGCCCTTACGAGAGTGAATTTTGATAAATCCAACCATACTATCCATAGGAATTTCTTCATTAGTATCCATGTTGTCATCATCCATGTCAACATTCATCACATCATTCTTCTTAGTAACACTAGCTTTGACAAATGAAATATTATGATTTGGCATTGGGTTGGTAAATATTTGCATGTTTTTGTTGGGAGGTGCAACAAACATATTACCTTGATCATTGAAACCTAAAATTTGAATACAATTGGAATCAATTAGGTCTTACACTATGTATTTAAGATGCTTAAAATGTTTCATATCATATCCATTTTGACGGTGAAAATGACAATAGGAATTCAATATAAAGTTCATAGGTAATGGATTATTAGGATCATTCTAATGAGTGGTAAGGAAATCAAATTATTCTCTATAAGTTGTAACATGGTGATATGGAGGGTATAGGGTAAGGGAGTAAATTGTATAGTCAGATCCTTAAATGTAAAATGTTTTATCTTCTTTATAGTCCAACCATTTGGGTATCAACATGTTGGGTTGGTTGAGGTGCATTTAGTTCAAGAAAAAAATTATTCTATTTCCTAAAAGGTTGGTAATTGGTTTTTAGCTGTAGATTTGGGCTTTTCAAGATGGCTAGAGGTGGCTTTGGTTTCATGACTGCTAACTGAGTTTTGACAATCACGAAGGGTAGTACATAAGTGTAGGAAGGAGGGAAAATTCATCATGCCTAGATTATCTTATATCTTAGTTTGTAAGCTCTCAATGAACATTCATAGAAGGTGAGGATTATGAATCTTTATATCAATTTAGGAGAAAGCAATTGGTAGTGTGAAATGAAGTCAGCAACATTTTCATCATCCTTTTGGTTACATCTCATCAAATTAGCTAGGTTCATCTTAGGATTCATATACAATAGGAAATGGTCAATAAAGGCCTCAACAAGTTCATTGAATGAGCGAATTAAGTAATTTGGTAATGAGGAAAACCGTTGTAAAGTGATATCTTTCAAGGACCTAGGGAAAAGCTTGGCGAATAGTTTATCTTCGAGGAAAAAATCACTACATAAGGTGGTGTAAGAAGAAACATGGTTAGAAAGATCTCTTTTCCCTCCATATTTCTCAATCCTAGGAATCTCTATACCTCGTGGTATCAATGCTCTTAATATCCCCAAGCATAATGGATTGCGTTTGACATAGTATGAAGGTTGGCCATTTTGATTTTGGTTTATGGTCGAAATTTATTTTTGAAGGGTTGAAACATTTTGTAGAAGTTGGTTAAGGAATTTATCATTGCTTGTGTTTTGAGATGAAGATGAATATGGTGGTTTGGTGTATATGTGTTTGAAAAGAAAATGAATGGAACACTTATGGGAGTTAAAGTGGTAGGAGATGTGACATGAGATGCCACAATGGTACAAGGATTTCTAGTGGAAATACCCAAGGTAGGAATGACATTACTAGTAGGTTGCATTCATTGAACGAGACAACTAAGGAGGGGGGTGAATCAGTTGTCACCAATATAATTTCTTTCACTATTTACTGGAGCTAAATCATTAAGGATTTATCTATAAATGCACAAACTGAAATTTATCACATAAATAGAGTAATGGCATATTTATGTGGAAAACCCAATAAGGGAAAAACCACAATGAGAATTAACTCACACTATAGAGAATATCAAAACTGATTACAAAAAGGATCACTGCCTGAAGTAAGGACTCGTTGTCTGGATTCACTGTCCGCAGGGCTATAATCTGGATGAATCACATCCATAGAGATACAAAAGATGATGACTTACTACCAAAAGTGAACTAATGAATTACACCTTTACTATCTTCACTTTCTTAACTTATTCTATTCTGCTATATTCACTACCTTTTCTGCCTCTATATCCTTCCTCACAAAAACCCATAGCTTCCATATATTTTCACATATCTTCTATTATTTTTTTTATCTTATTCATCATATATTCCGGAGAGACATATATGCACATATATATATATATATATATATATATATTTATAATACCCATCAATTAGGTTGGTCAAATATCCATAAAGTATTGCACATGCTAAGTTAGCCAAGGTCTTTGAATATTCAAATCAAGATTGAACATACACAGTACGAACGAGACCTAAAAACAACATATTGGAACACAAATAGCAGTCATCTTGAATGGGAAATATCTAATGTAAATGAGTCATATATATAGTATTGTGTTGACATCAATGCCAACCATTTGATGTAATCTTCAATCTCCAACAATCTCCCCCTTTTTCATTGATGGAAACAAAAGGTGTGAAGATCCAACAATAACAACATTTATAAATCTTTCATTTGTTTCCCATGCTTCCTTTCTCCACCTGTGACATCAATGACAAAAAAAATTCAAGCATGCTCTAGAAAGCTCCCCCTATCAAAAAAATTATTCACAAAAAGCTTTTCCTCTAACTCTTCATCTCTCCACCTCTTTATTTATCTATCTCTCCCTTTTTATTACAAAAATATCATCAAAAATTATTCTTTACTTCAATCCTTCTTTCTTTATAATATTTCCTTGTATTTTTCTTTCAATTTTAGAAGACACGTTTTCCAGGAATCCACTGCTAGCCTGATACATAGACAAATGTTGTTGTTCTTCACTATAGAATCAATTGTTTCTAGAAGAGTATCCAGAATAGCAATATTTTGTGTATTGTTCGCAGCATATTTTAGGAGACCGAAAAGTTGTTCCAATATTAACTCACTCATCTCTTTGAATTTTGAAAAGTTCTTCACAATATTATCCCTTTTTACCATGATGACAACAAGATTAGATTGTAAGGAGGTAGTCCTTTTCTTTTGCATTTCATCTTTGTCATTAAGAACATCATATGTTTTTACAATAGAGTTCAATTCATGCTCAATAGAATCAATTTTTCTTTTGTAGTTCCCAATAGCAGTAGGCCACCATAAAAAATACATGTATACACTATTTACACTCTTGATGTAGGTCTTTAGTTCATTTGTACTCTTAGTCAACTTCTTCTATGAATTCTAACATCTTTCTTCCATAGCCAATTGAATTTCATCTTTTTCTATTGTTTGACCAAGTGATAGCTCCTTTAATCTTTGTTCAATCTGTTTGATCAAAGCTTCTGGTAAGATACTTGTTGATCTGCTTCGATCAATATCATTATGAATTATGTAGATGGCCAGAGCACTTGTTATTTCATCCTATTCATATGAGGGTTAGGTCAACCACATAACTCTAATCTTCTTCAATCCATCAGGTTGCTCAAGAGTTTTGAACACTCTTTCTTTAGTGACATATCTTTCATTATCATATGTTGATACCATATCAAATGTTTTTGCAATTTTTGTTTCCTTTTCTTCTCCCTTGTCCTTTGTCTTCTACTTCTTTATTTCTAGGGGAAAAATGAACCAATTCTTCTTGTTTTCTTCTTTCTAGAGGAGGATCTTCCTTCAGATATCATAACCGAGCTGGAAACTACACCACAATTCAATGCATTATGTAGTGTAGTAGTATGCATACCCTTGCATTTTCACACTTGTTTGGGCCTGCCTTGCTTTATTTATCCTTATTTTATGGCTTAATTGGTCTTATTTTATGTCCACAAGCCCTACAAATGAAAATTTTCTAGTTAATCCCAACATTCTCCAATGCATATCTGATCTCCTAATGACTTTGATTGGCATGTCCCTGATTTCTAGTTGGGACTAAAACACCACTAAGGGCATCTTTCTCCCCATGAGGTCTTGGGACCCTAGAATTTTGAGGCATCTATTTTGGGCCCCTTTTTGGTTTTCTTGCCCCAAGTTTCTTCACTTGAGACTAAGACCCCACCTAGGGAATCTTAATCCTCCTTGAGGCATTTTTGGGATTTAATTTCAAATCTTGGTGGGATTTAACATCCATTATTTTTTTGAATTCATATGTTGGCTTAGTGTAATATTGTTTTAGGATATTAAGCATGAAGAAGTATAAATACATTGTTCATTGATTCATTTTCATCCTAAGCAATCCAAGTATTTTGAGAGAGCATTCACCATATTCAAATTGAGTTCAAAAGAGCATTAAAGAGAAATTCAGCGAGCAATTGGATCCATCAACAAGTGTCAAGCATCATGTCAAATATTTTTCTTGCATCATGTGTGTTATTGTGCTAACATTTGTTATATAGGGTTTTTATCAAAGCAAGCAATAATTCGAAGATCTATCAAGCATGTCGAAATCCATATCTATTGCAGCCATTACACACAAGTTTCTATCCTCTGAAACGGTTTGGTGAGTTGTATTGCATATTGTTCATTCACCATTTTGTTCATCATTTCTATTTCATTTCAAGGTTTAATTACCAGTAGGGGGTTTGACCAAGGCAAACCCCCATTCACCAACAATCAACAAGTTTTCCCATCTTGTCCATTTGTGTTTACAGATATAGTTTGAATACTTGAAGATCACTTAGAGTCCAAAGTTGTAAAAGTTGCAAAGTTGCATTGTCAAAGTTTCCATCTTCACGGAAACTCACCTACAGGTTAGATTCGGCTATTCGAGAACCTGAGATCTAAGGGGAAGCTATTACAGATCTGGGAGCTCAGGACCACATTCACACTTCTAAGAAATTATTTGGGATTCTATTCCGTTATTCGAAGATTCTATATCTGCCCCGAAAAATGGTAGCGGGACTAAGGAAGGAGTAAAGGCATCTTATTCCTCCAAGGCATATTTTGGTAGTTTGTTTGCATTTCTAGAATCCTATTAGCATCTTCAGGTTTCCTAGGTACACATACCCTAACTTAGATTCTTTTATTTTCAGTATTTATAAGCTTCATTTAGCTCATTTTGAGTGTTTTGCATATCATAGTGTGTTTTCAAACATTGTCTTTTCAAAGCATTTTCTTGGTGGTGAAACCCTTAAATATGAAAGAACATCCCTTCCTAAGTCCTCCTAATTATGTATTGAACCACCTTCAGAGGTTGATAGTTAATCCTATTAGGGTTCTTAGGACATATTTGAATGATATAGGGAGAATTGGAGGAAAAGGTACCCCCTTTCATCCCCCATTTTTTCCTAATTGTTCATTTTGGTGAATCTGACTTTGTTTGAGCATTCTTCCTTTTCTAATTTGGAGTCCTTTAGATTCCTAGATCTAGATTACATTCATTGCATTGCGCATCTAGGGTTTCCTATCTTTGCATTAGTGAAAGTGCATATAGGTTGTTGTTTTCCTTTCTCGCATCATTAAATTTCATTGAAAAACTAAAAAGTTCATTGTTCATTCTCTTAATTGCATTTAGAAACATTGTTCTTGCATTGAAAATTGAAAAACTGAATTTCAAATCTTGCATTCAATTGCTTGTTAGTCATTGCTTTTCTTTCCATCCATTTGCATAATTTTTTGATTCCAAACATCAAGTCCCTAGGTAGGAAACCTGAGAAAGTTGTTTTCAAACAAAAAATTATTGTTTCTCTCAGAAAAAACTCTGCTAGGACTAAAACACCCTTCCTGGTGTGTTAGTCCCTCTTAGGTTTTTCTGCTCAGAATCATCTCTCTTTTGTTTGCTTCCTATTTCATCCTCTGGAACTTCAAGATCTCATTAGGAGGACTAAAACGCCCTTAGTATCGTCTTAGTCCCTATTGACTTTGACTCTCCAATTTTTAGGGTTTAAAATTTCTTTTATGTGTTTCTATGGGTTGCTTTCAGTTTTCTATTTTAGTTTCTAAAATTGTTGTTATTCCAATTTATTTCAGCTTCAAGTAATTTTTCTTAATTTTGCATCATGGATGTATGCTTTAGAAAGTTGTGGATGTCCTTGAAATCCTTAGTAGATGTTTCAAATTGTGCCTTTGGTAATGATCCTAATGACATTGAACTCACTCATGCTCTCTCAACTCCTAATGCATGTCCTCCTCATGATGTTGACATTATTATAGATGGTGACAACATGAATAAGTTCCTAAATAATTGTCTTGATAACCTCGAAGCTAATGCATCCTTCTATCCATCCATGAAACAACCAAATCCCCCTAGAATACCACCTCTTGAGATGTTTGGTTACTTACATTCTGAAACTAAAGAAAACATTAAACCTAAGGTCTTTATAATAGGTGAATCTAGCTCCTCTAGACAAGAAAACACTCAACAATTAAATTATGATAACAAAGTAATAAACACTCTAATCAGCTTTGAAGAAACATATGGAAAAGGATTCACAATATTGAGTAAAAAATGATGCGACACAAGAAGTGAACGTTAAATTCATTAGCTCTTAGAGTAAGTTCCAACTAATAAAAATAAAAAACGGTTAGGATATCAACATCCCCCTCACAACACACAAATACCTAGAGAATACCTAAAGCTTTTTAGTGATGATATGGTGATCTCTAATCCACCACCTAATATGAATACTCTCCTTCCCTCTGAAGAATCAGTATTTATCATAGATGAAGAGTTTATTATCGGTTGTTGTCCTCAACCTTCACTTGAAGAACTTAGAGAATTTATAAAAAGAAAAAAAATTTACAAATTAAAACACTTTCCATTCTTGCACAAACCCACAAGCATTGAAAGAAAGCTTGAAGAAATTACTAACTCGGGTTGGATTACCCTACTACCTCTCACTACAATCAAGCATCCCAAAAATAATAAAAATTGTGCCTATCATAGGACTCTCAGACATAGTATTGATGGATTTCATACATTTCAACATGTCCTTAAAAGAATTAACATGTTCAAAATAGTCCCTTAGTATGAAACCCTCTTTTGTCATGTAATCATTATAGAATCTGGCAATTCTCACCATTACATGACCCTTCTCATCACCTATCTCCACTCATTCTTGTCTTGGACTAAGTGGGGACAAGAAGCAAGTGGTTGTGTCCTAGTTATGCATTGGTTGTTGTCCCTTTTGTTCATTATCTACCTTTTTCTTATGCAGATTGAGACTGGGAGGTAGGTAACCTACTTCAAGTTGAATCACGGATGCCTTACTAGTATTTTTCTTTTTCTTTCACTTGCATGTGCATATTGTGATCCCCCATGATTTTCTATTTAATGTTTCTCTCTCTTTATGCATTCTGCTATTTGCACCTTCATTCTTCTCTATGTCGTAAGCTCTTTGCTTTTCATTTCTCTTTTCAATTTTTTCTTGTGTTTTCCTTTTGGGCATGATGCAATTCATCGAGATGCCCTATGTCTCTTCCATGTTGACCCAAAATATTTTTCCTTTTGTTTTTTCCTTTTGGGGATGACGCAAGGCATCAAGACACCCTATGTCTCTTCCATGTTGATCGAAAAGGATTTTTTTCTTTTCGCTCTCTTTGTGTCATTCTTCTAGTCCTGTGTATATTTGGGGAATGGTGATAGTTTCGAGATCTCTAATATCATAGCATCAAAGACAGATATTTACAGTAAATCCATAGATCCTTTATGTGTTTCTGGGGGGAAACACTCTTTTCCATTTTATTTTCCATGTTTTTCTACTTTAAAGTAATTTCTCACAACATGGTGTTAGAAATTTATTTAAAGTGGGGGCATACATTGACATTATTTCAGCATGATTTCATTTTCATTTGCTTTTCCATGTTCCTTGATGTGATTTTATTTCTTCATATGATGTGTTTTCCTCTTTGTCATGACATGGGGAGTAATGTCCCTCAAAAGTGTGACCTAACTTAGCATATTATATTCCCCTTAGTGGTGGTTTCACACACTACATCCCCTAAGTGGTGAATCTTTTATCCTTTGAATGGTCCTCTCTTGGAGATGTTAGGAACGATGTCCACTAAGAGTAAGACCTCACATGAACTAAGAAAAATCCCTTTGAACATCCTCTCTTTCTTGTTACGTGCATCTTTTCTTTTGTCCCTATTAAAGTCATGTGGATATGGCTTTGATATGGACCCCTTGGAGCTCACCTAGTGAACACCTACCTTCACTAGCTTGTGTGAGCATGCATTTTATTTTTGTCCTTATCATAGGCATGGGGGTATGACGTTGATATGGATCTCTTGGGCCTCACCTAGTGGACAACTAGTTCCAACTAGCCCTTGTGAGCATGCATTTTGTTTGTATACTGGATAACACATTCCACTTGTAAACCCTCTTCAAGCCTAGACCTGGTTCATCGTGTTGCAAGGCCAGTCGAAGCTTGATCCATTGCAGTTATTTTCCTTTTTCCTTTTTCTTGTCTTTGATGGTGTATGTTTGCGATTTGATTTTGGCTTCATATATCATTCACACGCATGTTCCTTTGTACCTATGTCAGTTCGCCATAGGATCTTAATCTTGGGGGCTTGGCTACCCTCTTGATTGTTGTCATCCTATCTTACTAACATTTGTACATTTCAACCCCTCTTGATTGCGTGGTTGGCTACTTTAGTGTGAGTTTGAAGCAAGTTCATCCTCTCACTAAAATTGGGGCTCAATGTAGTTTAGTAAAATGCATACCTTGCATTTTCACACTTCTTAGGGCCTGCCTTCCCTTATTTATCCATGTTTATGGCTTAATTGTTCCTATTTTATGTCAACAAGCCCTATGGATGACATATTTTTCTAGTTAATCCCGACATTATCCAATGCATATCTAATCTCCTAATGACTCTGATTAGCATGTCCTTGATTTCTGGTCCAGAATAAAATGTCATTAAGGGCATCTTTTTTCCCCCAGGTCCTAGGACCGTAATTTGGGGGCATCTATTTTGGGCCCCTTTTTAGTGTCTATGCCCCATGTTTCCTCACTTGGGACTAAGACGCCACCTAGGGCATCTTAGTTTTCCTTGAATTATTTTTGGGATTTAATTTCAAATCTTGGTGAGATTTAACCTCCTTTATTCATTGAATTCATATGTCGGCTTGGCATGATATGATTTTGAGATATTAAGCATGAACAAGTATAAATACAAGGTTCATTCATTCATTTTCATTCTAAGAAACCAAGTCTTTTGTGAGAGCATTAACTATATTCAAATTGAGTTCACAAGAGCAATTGGATCCATCATCAAGTTTCAAGCATCATGTCAAAGATTGTTCTTGCATCATGTGTTTTATTGTGCTAACATTTGTGATGTAGGGATTTGATCTAAGAAAGCAAGAATTTCAAGATCTATGTCCATTGTAGCTATTAAACACAATTTTTCAGCCTTTGCAAGGTTTTGGTGAGTTGTATTGTTGCATGTTCTTCATTCACCATTTTGTTCATAATTTCTATTTCATTTCAAGGTTTAGTTACCAGCAAGGGGTTTGACCAAGGAAAACCCACATTCACTAAGTTTTTCCATCTTTTCCATTTGTGCTTGCAGATCTAGGTTGAAAACTTGAAGATCACATGGAGTCCAATATTGTCAAAGTTGCAAAGTTGTCATCTTCATGGAAACTCACATATAGGTCAAATCGACTATTTTAGAGCCTGAGATCCAAGAGGAAGCAATTGTAGATCTGGGAGCTCAGGACCACATTCACACTTTTCAAAAACTTAGATTGGGACTAAGACAAGAGTAAAGGATTCTTAGTCCTCCAAGTGGAATCTTTCAGAAATTCTTTAGGATTCTACTCCGATATT
The DNA here is from genome assembly GCA_007115665.2 of Sequoiadendron giganteum. Classification (NCBI taxonomy): domain Eukaryota; kingdom Viridiplantae; phylum Streptophyta; class Pinopsida; order Cupressales; family Cupressaceae; genus Sequoiadendron; species Sequoiadendron giganteum. Next base: position 100,813,240 of record CM021106.1, read on the forward strand.
TAAATATTTTATATCTTCCCTAAAAAATGGCAGGGGGACAAAGGCAAGAGTAAAGGTGTCTTATTCCTCCAAGGCATATTTTGGTAGTCTGTTGTCATTTCCAGAATCCTATTAGAATCTACAGTTTTCCTAGGTACACATACCCTAGCTTGGAGTTGTTCATTTTTCAGTATTTATAAACACTTTTGCTCATTTTGAGTGTTTTGCATATCATAGTGTGTTTTCAACAATTGTCTTTTCCAAGAATTTGCTTGGTGGTGAACCCTTTAAATCTGAAAGAAAACCCCTCCTAAGTCCTCCTAATTGTGTATTGACTCACCTTGAGAGATTGATAGTCAATCCTATAAGGGTTTTTAAGACATATTTGAATGGAATAGGGCGAATAGGAGGAAAAGGTACCCCTTTAATCCCATAATTTTTCCCTATTGTTCACATTCATTTTGATTTCAAAATAGTCTTTGCAGACCTTTTCTTTTTCAGCTAGACAATTTAGATATTGGTAAACTTGTTTCCCAACAAGATCCAAAGTGAAAAGGATAGTTGTCATTCTTTGTCATTGTTATGTTTTTCATTAATTGATGTCTCATTAATGAATTCAGAAAATAAATCATCAAGCATATAACCAGATATCCAAAGTGAAAAGGATAGCCATAATTCTTTGTCATTGTTATGTTTTCCATTAATTGATTTCTCAATAATTCGCACAGGACAAAATCCTCCTTATTCTTTACCATTTGATGCACAACATAAATGACAATCGTAGCGGTAGAACCTTCCCTATTCTTGACATCAATCTTATATGAGATTCCATATGCCACATACCTTATTACTAGGTTAATTATGTTATGAATTATAAGTGCCATTTGATCTCTTGTAACTCCAATTAGGGCTTTGACCTCTTTGTTCTTTACAGACTTCTTGATTTAAATGGGTTCATAATTGCATAATCCTTTTATCGCTGCAATTGCTTCTTTCATGATTTCATAGGGTTTGTCAAGGATCATTTGTTCATCCTTGAATTCTATTTAGAATGGAATAAACAATGTACACATTCAGAAAGTATGGAAATTCACTTCAAATTTCTAATCCCTTGCGCCCTAGATTCTTGACCATTTGCATTTTCTCAATTGAAAGAGAATTCTTGAGAGTCCTAATATTTTCTTGATAAAATTCATCAATTTTTAACTTACTCAATTTATACAATTCATTCCTTCATGGATTGAATATAACCATTTCCTTTGACTCCATTGCTTTGACCTAGTTTTGCATACTTTTGCTTGCCAAAAACCTAACTCTTTTACTTCTCTACTCATTTGCTTCAAAATGACAACTCAATCTTCCTTATCATCGCTTATTAGGGTTTCATCATAAAGGATAATTTATTATGTGTGGCATCTATTGGAATATGGCTTCTAGTGTTTTCATTGATGGAAACCCAAGTCATTGATCTAGTCCACAATTTAGTACTGGTTCATACCAGCAAACAAAATGAAGAAGAGGGTATCCAGTTAAAGGTAAAGATGTCAATCTGTGTACTTCACTGGACTATTATTTTGAGTTGTGGATCTCAGAGAAAGGTATGTTGATGTTCATACTATCTTATTCAAGAAGTATCGAGGTGCACATTTACTAGTGTACGATCTAGGAGATCCGGTGCATTGATCTTCTCGTTATCTGTGATAGAAGGATGACTTGGTGAATATAGCCATTGTGGATGTCTAAGGCATAATTGGTTAAATGTTTTTCTACTCAAAAATGTTTATTTGGATCCTTACTATGCTATGGCCAACTATGGATGGTGCACATTAAGAATTAGTTCTGGATATAGCTGATGGTTGAAAATTATTTTATGTTTTATAAAAGCCGACATATGAATGATCAAATCTTTGATATCACATATATATAAGAGATTGGTTGCATCATTTTGTGAAGTGGATGTGTGAGATCTCACAGTGTGCTAGTGTGTGATGTGAAATTCAGAAGGATAGTAATGAGAAATAATCTATACATGTATTTTCTATGTAAAGAGCATAGAAGAGAAGAGAAGAGAAGAGAAGAGAAGAGAAAAGTAGAGCACAAAAGAGCATAGCAAAGTAGAGCGAAGTGCAGAGTCAGACAAAAGGTCTAAAATCTAATCTATGAGCCTAACCATAACTATAACTTGGCATGAGTAGATGCTATTACTTTAGTTCAAGCCTTCAAATGGTCTTAATCTAAAATTTTTGTAAGGAAATGAGCCTTTCTATTTTGAGCAGTGAGCTCTAGGTAGTGAGCATGAATGCAAGTGCATTCCCTTGTTGTCAAACTTATATTTGAGTACTCAAATTGTGGATTGAACTCCACCATGGTTTTTCCCCTAACAGGGTTTCCATGTAAAAATCCTTGTGTTATGGTGTTGTGGATGATTACTTTGTGTGTTTGCATCTTTCCTTTTTTTAAATGTTGAAATGGTTTAAATATCAGATTAATAATGTTCAGATTTGTAGAACACTGATGCACCCACCTCTTAGTGTTCCCTTGATTCCAACAATTGGTATGCAAGCCTAGTTGCTCAAAAGGAGTTTAGTAGCTTGAGCTAGATCTTGGAATGTAATGGACTATGATAGTCTTCAACAGTGGCTTTTGGTGGCACTTGATGACCTTGATCAGTATAAAGTAGAAGTCAGGGAATTGAGAGCGAATCTTAGGGATGCTAAGAAATTTATTTAGACATTGAAGGATCAGATTGTTAAATCCAGGGAGAAGACAAAGGATCTTTGTGATCATATCAAGCAAAAAGAGAGCAAAAGCATGGATGATGTTCACCTAAATCAAACCTTGAAGGAAATAACTGAAGAATGTGAAAAGCTTGCCAAAGACAATGCTACCTTGAAGCATAAGATGGAATCTATGGTGATGAAGCTGACTAAGGAGATTGAAGAAATAAGAAGAATGAGGAGAACCTTGCTCAGTCCTTAAAATAAAAACTTGATGAATGCAAAAGAGTAAATGGAGAATTCATTCAGTTGGAGAGTGAATTACTACAATCCATAAACAATGAAGAAGAACTTGATAAACAAATTTTTATTCACAGGAATGAACTTACTATTGCAAATGAATACAAGGAGAAGTTTAAGATTAGCTTAGTTAATCTTGATGAGCCGACTCAAAGTTAGAAGAGTGGAAATGACGAGCGAGGTCTTGGATATGAAAAATGAGAAAGCTCAGGATCTAGACAAAAGAATTTCAAGCAAGGTAACCAAATGAACAAAGGTGGATGGTATCTATTAACAGAACCTAATGCTCAGAAGTTTAATGGATACTATTTTTCTTACAATAAATTTTGTCATATGGCAGCTCAATTTAGAAGTAAAATGAAATGATGAGATTCATCATTTTTAGTGAGTGTTTCGATTGCAAAAATTTTGGTCATAAATCAATTGAATTTATAAATGTGTCAAACTACTCTATCAGTAGAAAGAATGTTGAATGTTATACCCATGGAACATTTGGGAATATTGCTAACTAATGTAGATCAAGAAGAAATAAATGGAATGAGTGGTCTGTCCAAGGAAATATTGTGTGCTACAATTGTAACAAATACAATCACATTGCAAGATTCTACAAAAAGCAAAATATGGATAAAAGAGGTCTGGTATGCAAAAGAAAACACGCATAGAATGACAATAAAGAAAAAGGAAAAAAGATTATGGATGAAATAGGAGATCATATTAAGAAGAAATGGGTAAGGAAGAATGAGTCTAATGGTGGAAATGGTTCTACACTAGAACCTACTTCCGATAATTCCTCCAGAAATTGATCTCAGGCCATTGGACTAGTGGAATTTTTTCAAGAAAAATCCTTTTTCCCCTATCTGTAAGTTGGTATCAAAATGTGAAAGATTCTCAAAAGGGTGTGATAATGATATAATTTTTTTTTTGAAAACATTCAAAAAGGAAATCCAAGAAATCATAGGTCTGCGAAATAATTTTTCTCTCACTATCTAGGAAAGCAAGGTATCGAGAAAACCTAGGGAAAATGAATTTATTACAAGCATGTGAGCTATAAAAGGAAAGTCGCAACTCTCATTTGTCACTTTGGATTAAAGAAGAGAAGAAGGAGAGCACTCGGTAGCATAATGTCAAAGGAGTGAAAATAATTTGGTTGTGAATCTCTAAATCCATCAGGGTCTTCAGTTGTTTTTGGAATTTCCATATGATTTGGTGTGTGGTTGATAAATATAAGTACGGGAGGAAAAATGGAACAAATCAAAGGATCAATCAATTTAGATGATTACAACAATAAGAAGATTAGAGTTGTGAGAAATTTGTAGTCACCCAATGAATTGAAGTGGTTAAGAGAAGACAAAAACAAGAATTTGGACATTTGGAATGAGTTTCCCTATTTCGAGAAAGTATAAATCATTAAATTCATTTTGAGTTGATTCAATGATGACACCTTGATTCTAAAAAAACACTAAATCATTTGAAAGGAAGTCATCAAAAATTTGACTGGATTATGCAAAGTTGGGGATATACCAAAAAAGAAATCCATCTAGAATAAATAAGTCAAAACCCTAATCAGAGTTATAGGAGATCAAAGGGCACTGATAAGCTCAACAATCAAAAACCTTTTGACAAGCTAGATTGTGCACAGAGTATCATATAAAATGTTTTTCAAAAATAGAGAAGGAGCAACCTCAACTGGTGTAGTTTACATCTCTCATAAAATGATAATAGAAGGTCAGGAATTTGACTTGTGTGGACTATTAAAGGATCAACTGATGGAGAATGTGCAATTAACAAAAGAGACAGATTACCCTTTCAGGTTTGGTACTCTAGTCATATGTCTAGTAATGTATCTTTAGAATTTCTTACCAATGATCAAAAATGTGGTGTGGAAATTAAACGAACTGGTGTGCAAACAAATCTACACACACTCTAAGAGCTTGGCTAACTGGGATAAAAAATTTGGAAATTTATTTAAGAATTTACTAGGAAAGTGTGGCTCAGTTGGTATTTCTCCCCCAGTAAGAGCACTTGAAGTTGGTTCCTCTTCCAGTGAGATGGAGAGAAAGAAGAAAAGAGAAAAATAAACCATTGTCTGTACTCCTTTGAAATGAAAGATTCCAAAAATTGAAGGAAAAGGGAAGGAAAAATAAATTGTGAATATACTAGATGATGAATCTAAAAAAGAAACTGACAGAAAGGGAAAAGAACTGGAATCAACCAAACCAAAAAAAGAAGAAGAAATGACAAAATCAAGTGAAGAAGAAGATGACTTGACAAAGGAGAAGCTACTGAAGCTTATTCATAAGGAAGGTGGAATGCAAAAAGTTGCTACATTATGGTCTATTAGACCCTCATATGATCAAGATATGATATTAGGTGTACTAAATGGTCATATTATGAACAATCAAATCAATTTGGAAAGTTTGCAAAATATCTTACCAGAAGAAATGATTGAATGCACAAAGGAAACAATGGACTCTGAGTCTTAAAATAAAGAAGAATGAGAAGTTATGTCACATTTGAAGGGATAGTTTATGCTATCACCAACCAAGTTGAAAAGTAAAATGAATGAGTTGAGGCAATGCATTAGTGCAGCAAATAACATCTATAACTATTGCATCCATTAGCCTCATCAATTGGGAAGTACAAAGAGAAGTTGGAGAAAATTGAAACAAAATTAAATGTAATTGGGAAATTTTTTGATATGTTTTAGGATCAGGATGGCACAATCAAGAAAAGGATTCAAGAGCTACAGTCTGAGCACAAAAAAAATCAATTCACTAAAAACACACTCATGGACATCTTTGGGAAAATGAAGGACCTAATTGAATGTAGACTGGAACAAATAGTTGAGATAATGAGGAAAAGTGATAAATTAGAGGATGCGATCACAATTCTGAAATCCCTCACCAAGATTTTCAACAAGACATCCAAGAGTAACAACATGATAATAATCATTGGGATTGCAACACAAGCTTTGAAGAAATTCCTTCCGTAGATGAAAGAAAATCACAAGATAATTTTCTAACTCATGTATCAGTTGTTCTTTTTCAAAATTTTGAATCGGTTTTGAAGTTTTTTCATTGATTCTTATTGGTATATGGTTTATAGTTTTGTCATTGATGTCAAAGGGGGGAGAGAGTAGTGAAAAATGCCTCATCAATCTCAAGGGGAGCTATGTTTGGAAATTTTGAAGCTTCGCAACTTACTCATATTGGTTTTGACACTTAGTCATTTTCACTAAGTGTTTCCATTAATGCCAACGGGGGATATTGTTGGTATATGACTTATAGTATTGTCATTGATGGCAACCCAAGTCATTGATCTAGTCCAGAGTTTAGTACTAGTTCATATCGGCAGAGAGAATGAAGAACAGGGTATCTGATTAAAGGTAGAGATGTAGATCTGTGTACTTCATTGGACTATTATTTTGATGTTCAATATTATTCAAGAAGTATCCAAGTGTGCATTTACTAGTATACGATCTAGGAAATCCAATGCTAAAAGGTCAACTTGGCAAATATAGTTGTTGCGGATGCCTAAGGTATAATTGGTTGAATGATTTTATGCTCAAACATGTTTATTTGGATCCTTACTATGCTATGGATAACTATGGATGGTGTGCATTAATAATTAGTTGAGGATTTAGCCGATAGTTGAAAAGTATTTTATGTTTTATAAAATCCAACATATGTATGATCAAATCTTTGATAGCAAATATATATAAGAGATCGATTGCTGTATTTTGTGAAGTGGATGTGTGAGATGTGAAGTATGCTAGTGTGTGATGTGAAATTTAGAAGGATCATAATTTGAAATTATTTGTACATAGATATGTGATGCAAGGAGCAGAGAAGAGCAGAGCAAAGTAGAGTGAAGTAAACAATCAGACAAAAGGTCTAGAATCCAATCTATGAGCCTAACTAGAATTGTAACTTGGCATGAGTATATGCTATTAATTCAATTAAAAGATTTAGATGGTCTTAATCTGAAAATTTTGTAAGGTAGTGAGCTCTAGGTAGTGAGCCTGAATGCAAGTGCATTCCTTATTTATAAATTTTATATAATTTGAGTACTCAAATTATCGATTGACCTCCACCATGGCATTTCCCCTAATAGGGTTTCCACGTAAAAATACTTGTGTTATGGTGTTTTGGATGATGAATTTGTGTGTTTGCATCTTTCCTTTGGATTAGTGTTGAAATGGTTTAAATATCAAATTAATAAAGTTCATATTTACAGAACATTGATTCACCCCCCTCTCAGTTTTCCCTCGTGTCCAACAACATCATCATTCATACTTTAGTCTATCAGAACCTTCTCCCACCAAAAATGTTAGGCAGATTGTGCAATGTACTACAACCAAAAATTGTTCTGCAAATCCTCTATATTGCTTATTTGCTACCAAAAGTTTCTTCATTTGCTTTAGAATGAGAATTTTCATCACTTATTCTTGTGTCATCACATGACACCTCTTATACCAAGGGCTAGATATTTTTTTTCATGATAGCTACCCCTAAATCTATTATTGGATTTAGTTCATAAAAGGCGCATCTACACTAGGTCCATATACATGTTTTTCTTATTTGTCCTTATTCTGAGGTTATTTCTTTCTCCAAATATTTGTCATTTCTCTTCTCACTTGTTCTAGATTTAACTTGTCCTTTTTTTTACAGATTCAATTTCTTCCCAAAAATTTTCTTGCTAAATTTTGAAAAATGTGCTAGTTTATTGCAAGAGTGGCACATAAGGAATCTTTGATTATGATATTTTTTGTTTATCTTTGTCCTGCACTAGCTGGCCTTGTGTGCAAAAATATTGCATATCTAATAATAACCTTGGAATGAATGAAATCTTCCACCAGTATTAAATATGTTCATTATTGTCCAACTTCTACATTCGGTAGATTTATGTCCAAACTTGTTGCACACATAACATTGTCTAGTAGATTATCCAATATTCTAACTTTATCTATTTTGATTCATCATACTCATGTATTCTATTGCCCTATGTCTGAATTTATTGCATGAGTAAAAAATCCATTAAAAGATGTGTACCTTTGATTATTAGGCTATCGGCTAGGTATCCTTTTGGTATTGGTCATTCTATTATTGTCTTGATAAGTACTGCTTCTCCTTTAACTATTCATTTTGTTGAATCTTGGGTAAGTTTTAGAGCTTTATCGTTCAGCAAGTCCTAGACCACCTTTTGTTAAAATCAAGGAACATTGAGAAGGTGGGTGAATTAGTGTTTTACAAAATATAACTTTATTACCTTGATTTTTAAACCACTTATACCAATGAACGAAAAGAAAGATGCAAGAACATAAAGAAATCAACCACAAAGCCATAACACAAGGATTTTTAAGTGGAAACCTTGTTAGGGGAAAAACCGCGGTGGATGTCAATCCATAATTTGAGTATACTCAATATAGGTGTTTACAAAAGGAATGCACATGCATTCATGCACACTGCCTAGAGATCACTACTCAAATACAAAGGCTTTTTGCCCAAAAGAAGACTCATTGTCTTACAATCATACCCAGAAGTCAATTAGAGTAGATGAACTATGAGATAACATCTACTAATGCCTAATTATAGTTCTGATTAAGCACATTATTCACGTTCATCACATTTTTTCTGCTTTTGCTCATGAAACTCTGTGTACTTTAATTTGGATCACCAATCTTTGTTCTACTCAAATGAAACTATGCACAATCGATCTATATTCCTTCTAATTTTCACATCACATCACAAAGTATATCAAAATAATATGAACAATCGATTATATATATCCACCACTAGAGATTAGAACAACTATATGCTGGCTTAAACAAAATAAGAAGCGTGCACAAATTGTCGGCCCAATCCATGGACAATTATCAATACGAATCAACCAATTTCAGAAAAAAAATAGTAAAAACCTTAAACAACATGTCTCAAACATGAAACACCTTAAATAATTATGCCCTAAAGATCCACAACATGCTACACTCATTTAGTCAGCCTTTCTACACTATTAGACTGAAAATCAATACACTAGATGTTCTAACTTGCACACCAACCAATGCAAACCCTGATGATTCAAGGATAAGATAGTTCATACATCAAAATAACTTCCCTAAGATCCATAATAAAAAATGATAACAATAAATTACATATGATACAATATACACAACTTTGTTGGATACCCTATTTTAGCTTTGATAGATAAAACATATCTTCAATCTGAATTTCGGTATAAAAAACTACTGAGATGTTGATGGGATTACTAGCTAGGGTTTCCATTAATGAAAACACTAGATGAATTGTGTAGTGTATATTTCCTAACACCTTTATAATTTGTAGGCTTTTGAGATGAAATCAATTCATCAAGCAATCCGAAACTTATCTTAAATTTGTCTTCAAAACTTTTATCCTTTTCTAGATCAGATTTAAGAGTTACTACCTCGTTTAAAAGCTTTTCACATTTTTTTTGTTTTTTAATTGAAAATTTATTTGCTTTGCTCAATTTCCTATTTCATAATTTCTTCCATATTTTTGCTTTCTTCAAGTTTCATCCCTAGATTTCCAGTAGCCTTAGCTTCTTTTAGTTCTTGATAAACTTCTTTGTGCTTCAACTTAAATTTCTGAATCTAATTTCTTAGTTTCTGAATACATTCACCAACTTGCTTGATATTTTATTTCAGATATTCATTCTCATATTTTTAGGTCTTTGTTCTCAATTATTCATCTAGGTCAAATCTCTTCACCATTTATTCAACCTACCAAGATCTCCTTCAAGTTGTTAGACTTATTCCAAAGGACCTCACTCTGATACCAATTCTTGAACAAGAAAATTGAGAGGGGAGGGTGAATCAATTGTCACCAATATAATTGCTTTCACTATTTACAGAAATTAAATCATTAAGGATTTATCTATAAATACACAAACTCAAAGTTATCACATAAAAACAGTAACACTAGATTTACGTGGAAATCCCAATAAGGGAAAAACCATGGTAAGGATTAACTCATACTATAGAGAATATCAAAATTGATTAAGAAAAGGTTCGCTACCTGGAATAAGGTTCACAACCTGAAGTAAGGACTCACTATCTGGAGTCACTATCCACAGGGCTACAACTCAGATGGCTCACTACTAGAGAGATACAAAAGATGATGGGCTACCACCAAGAGTGAACTGATTAATTACACCTTTTTGTGTCGGATTCAATTCCAGATGAAGCTATGTACAGGTAGTACTAGATATTAGTATTCACTCAATAGCTCTCCTCTAATCACACAATTACTGTCTTCACTTGCTTCACTTATTCTGTTCTACTATATTCACTACCTTTATTGCCTCTATATCCTTCCTTGCAAAAACCCACATCTTCAATATATTTTCATATATTTTTATATATCTTCAATTATGTTTTTATCTTCTTCATCATATATTTCAAAGAAATATATATGCATATATATATGTATCATACCCATCAATTAGGTCAACTTAATATCCATAGATTATTCCACATGCTAAGGTGGCCAAGGTCTTCGAATTTCCAAATCAAGTTTGTTACATGGTAGGAACCAGACATAAAAAACAACATATCAGACCACATATACTGGTCATCTTCAATGGGAAATATGTTCTAGTAAATGAGTCATATATATAGTATTGTGTTGACATAAATGACAACCTGTTGACATTAATAACAAACATTTGATGAAATCTTCAATCTCCAACAACATGATTGTGGTAACTTGAGGGTTGGTATAGGTTGGAATAGAGGTAACGGTTTTAGGAGGAGGAAATTGATTTCCTCCTTTACTTTGAGTATTGGTCGAGGTTTGATCACAACTAGTTGTTGAGGTAAGATGTTTGCCAAAAATATAAGCTAAGTTACGTGTAAGTTCTTTTCCTTTTTGACTTTTAATCATTTGGTGTATGTTTTTGATTGTAGGAATAGAAGTGTTTGAAATGTTTTTAGTAATCACTTGGTGTTGTAGGTTTTCTAATTCTTCATGGATTTGGATTATGTTTTCTTGAGAGATACTAGCAACCATAATTTCAACACTTGTCATACTACTTGAAGGGAAAGAGTTGTCAAGGGTATGGTCTGTACCTAGTGAACTAGTGTCAACACTATGAGTGAAAGAGATAGATAACCCAAGATCCATGATGAGTGTGTTATCATATGATGACATGAGTCTCAAACTATGTCACACTATAGTATTATCAATAGGAGACCAAGTTGTAAATATCATGTAAATGGCAATCAATGAATGCAAGATAAATGCAATGAACACAAGATAAATGAATATGCTTTAATTCTAATTCTTATGTTTATAAATTCACTTGAAATGAAATTGAATTAAACTAGATCTAATGAAATGAATGAAACAAAAACTCAACAAACTAAAACAAATATTTGATAACAACAAACAAAAGCACAAAAATGAAGTCTTAAATATTGCAAAATACAAATTTAGGTCTGATATGGGACTAAATCACCTAGATGGATGAATGATTCCTAGTTAGGGTTTTTGGAAGGTTCAATTATTGAGAAATAGACAACACACAATTACCAAAAAAATGGAAAAACCACTTGTATAGGGACTAAATCATCCAAGTGGGTGAATGAGTCCCAAATTAGGGGTTTTAAGCCAAATTCAGCAAATTCTAACTTGCAATTATAATTTTGCAATTAAATTCAATGATGCAGGATGCAAAAATATAACCTATAGATTTAAGAGTCCTAAATGAAATTCAACTAATGCAAATCTAATGCATAGTTAACTTAGATCTAGGACTACAATTTTATCCAAATTAGAAATGCAAGTGTCCAAAGGTCGGGTTCACAAAAATGAACCAAAGGAAACAAGGTTCCACCTTTTGGGAGATGGAACTAGGGCTACCTATTTTACTGATAGTTCATTGCGAAACCCTAGAGACTTGAACCCAATGATTCAATTGAGGGAAGGACAACTAGGGGGTTTTCTTAAGTCTGATTAGAAGAGGGGTTCACCATTAAAATGAAGCTTCAAAGGAGAAATGAAAAATCAAATGCATTAAACCCTAGAAACTTAAGAACATGAAATAAAATTAAGAAATAGAAACTAGATAGAAAGGAACCTAAAAGAATGGAGAGGTCAAGACAATGTCTACAACCCTAAAAATATGTTGTTTGAGTTGCACTGGGACACATACACCAGACTAGGAAATTTGGTCATGCTACTAGAATCTAATAAGAATATGGAATCTTCTACTAGCAAATCAAGATCTATAGAAAAATTCTAAAAAATAGGTATACTAGGACTAATACACCCAAGGTGGTGATTTAGTCCTAGTATTAAGGTTTGACTAAAAAATTTATATCCTTGAGTGATCCTTTGTAGCTTTCATCTTGTCTGATCTTCAAGTCCAAAAAGTTTGAATTCCAATCTATAGGCGAGTTTCTGTGAAGATGACAACTTTGACAACTTTCATCAATCTTGCAATTTGGTCTTCAAAGGACCTTCAATATCCAAATCACCTAGATCTACAATCACACATGAAGAGGGGGAAATGATGTTGTGTTAGGGAATAGGGGTTTACCCTAGTCAAACATTTTTTTGGCAATCAAACGTTGAAATGAAATGAAATACGATGAAGAAATGAGGAATGGACAATATACAATGTTGCAACTCACCAAACCCTTAAAACAAAGGCTGAAAACTAGTGTAAAATGACTACCATGAATGTGGATCTTGAGTCTTGATCTTGATAACAGATAATGTCTTTGAATGCTTGCTTAAATTATGAAAACCTACGTCACAAATGTTAGCTCAAAAACACACATGATGCATCATGACTTTCACATGATGCTTGAATCTTGAATGGTGCTACAAATTCTTGGTAATAAAATTTTCAATTCTCTTGAATGCTCTCTCAGTGTTGCTAGACTACTTGTTAGATCTTATTAGGAGAAAATATGTGAAAAAAACTTATATTTATACTTGTTTATGCCAAATTTTCCAAAATTTCAACACTACAAGCTAACATGAGATCTAGAATAATTAAATCCCCCCAAGAATTTGATTTGAAATAGGTCCTAGTTAAAGCGAGACTCATACACCAATTGTGTCATTTGAGTTTCAGTGTCTCAAACAAGGGACACAAAATCCAAAAAGTGTTAAGTTCAAGATAATATTTGAAATCAAGCCCTGAGACCTAGGTGAGACCCATATGCCCAAGGTGGCATATGAGTCCCACATCACTAGATCTAGAATACACAACCTCAAACAATGAATCATGATTTTTCCATTATAATGTGTCATGATTATCCTGAGAAAGATGCATTAAATAAGGTTTGTGGATGCAAAATAAGACCAAATAAAGCATAAAGAAGCCCAATTTTAGTAGGTAGGGCCCAAACAAGTGTGAAAAATCAAAGGGATACATTTTTCTACACTACATAAAAAAATTTGAGAACCATACCTGCATGGCAATTTGTATGCCATGGAAGGCCACTGCCACCTCGAAAAAACTAGAAGATTGAACCCCCAAGTTGACTGCATAAGCCATAATTAAATTCCCCTTGTCATAGATGACCCCACCCCCATCTATCCAACCTAGGTTAGGTTTCACTGAGCCATCAAAGTTGAGATTTAACCAACTAGTCTCTATCGGGGAACAATGATTACGTTACCTATCCTATGGGATAAGAGAACTAAGAGCATTAAGGGCCTCTAAAGAGAAGGAACAACTTCAATAATTTTTTGAAACATTGCTAGATCTACATGGCTTAAATGAAACCTATCTCTGTCTTGAGGACAAGAGAACAAAGTGGAAATAGCCTTGGAGTAGAGATCCTATGGATTTTTAATTTTTCGTTCTAGGGAACTAAAGGGAATCCATCTAGGGAGTAGATCAAGAAAAGCTTAAAGAATTGGTTTTTAGACTTAATGAACCAATTATTTTTGGTAGAAGTAGGTCCTACATGTAAAAACTTAGTTTTTTGGTTTCAATGTAGTACGTCTTTACAAAAGGCATATAGATCACTAGTTGATGGATAAACCATAGAGAAATTCATTCCCTTTCCATAACAAGAAAATCTTAATAATTTTACAGACCTTTCATAAGACTTTTCATACAATTTTTCTTGTCCCTATTAAAAAGAATTATTATTTCTATAAATATTTAACTACCTAAAATTATCTAATAAAAAAATTCTAATTTAAAACTTCAATGAACCTTTATTCAATACTAAATAAATATTTTTATTAAATGAAATTTCACATATCTACTCACTACATCATATCATATGTAACCTTCCTAAAGCTATTATTCCCAAAGAAACTAAACCCAATTAAGGAGGATAGAAAATATATCATTTTCAAAATGATTTAGAACATTTCCTATAATCCATTTTGTTAATGCCCATACGTGTAGCCTTTACTAGGGTTTTATCCATAAGATTGGGAAGGATTAAGAAAAAAATCATTCCCTAATAATTGTTGGATTTTCTAATCTTGAGCAGCCACCAATCGAGTGCATTTAATGCACTTCCAGACTTGCTCTGTCAGAGTGCAACACAAGATAGGGAGGAACATTCAATAGAAGATAATAGAACAAAGGAATGTTCAGGAGAACCTACAACAACAAAAGTTTATGATAGAGACCAGTGCTCCAAAATATCTCCAGCATGCAGTAACACACAGTTCGCTCCAGTGCATCGAAATGTGCACAATTTTTGTATGAAGGGAATAAAGAGCTTAGCTTTGAGTTTTTGTATGTGAATTTTTTTTTGAATTTAATATTTTTTTGGATAGTTTAATGAAACAAAAAATATTGTGGCTCCTTGTCTTGCTATCTCTATTATTTAGTTTGTGTTTTCTTCTATGCCCACTATAGTTGCTAGAATTTTTTCCCAAAAAATTGGTATTAGAGTCCTAAGTTTTCTAGGAATTTAAATTTTAAAGCCCTAGATTTAGTCATAGGCATAATGTCATAGAATCTTGAGTTTTGGGTATTTGGGAAAGCCCTAGTTTTCTAGGAAGTGAAGAAAAGCACTAGATTTCTTTCTGGGTATTTGTAGTTCCCCCATTTAGAAAAATGGTTGGAGGAGACAATAGGAGTTGGCAACAACTACCTATATTTGATGGAAAAAATTATGACATCTAGGCAAAGAAAATTTAAACCATTTTAGTAGCAAATTATTAATGGGAATTATTAGCAAATGGGTGTTGGCAAAACAAGGATAGACAATTGAGAGGTTGGGGGGGTGAATCAGTTGTTACCAAAACCTAACTTTTGCAATATTAACCAATATTTATATCAAAGATTTGATAATTAATAGTGCAAGCATAAGTACAACATATCAAAGACACATGAATACCAAGATTTTATACATGGAAACCCTTTTAGGGGAAAAAACATGGTGGATGTTAAAAAACAAGATTATACCTAGTTATAAGTATAATGAAGAATAAAAGAGAATGCACTTTCATTCAGGTACACTGCCTAGGGCGTACTACTCAAAGGGAAGGCTCACTGCCTTACATACAACAATTGGATTAAAACCATATGATGAATATGAAATGAGAAAAAAACTTCTCCCAAAGCCTAATGATAGTTCCGGTTAGGCACAAAAAAAATTATTCAAACTCTTTCCCTTCTACTCAAACTCTTTTACACTCTACTCTGAATGATCTGACCTTTATTCACACACTTCTAAATGAGAAAAATGATCTCATATATATATATGCTATACAGATTTACATCCACTAAATAGTCTACCACAAATAAAGAATAAATTACAACTGTCGGCCTCGATACATGAATAAAACTTAATGCATATCAACATAAGTCGGTCAAAACATAGTGAGGGCCCAAATAAACATCTTCAAACATGATAAAAAATTAAATATTAATCTTCATGGATCTGCAACATACTAACACCACAATGTCGGCCAAGAACATGAACACTCAGACGCATATTAGAAAAATATCTGATCTCAACACTTCAATCATTGCAAACATAAAAAAAGGATAAAGTACGATATAGACTCATCCATGAATGTCATAGCTACATGCACAACTCATGAGACTACCACAAATTCATTCACTTAAGCTAGGGAAAACATCTATTGAAAATGAATAAATGTAGGCACACAGGTCTTCATGAATTCAAAAAAACTTGATGTGCACCTCTGAAACTTTCAGACAACATACTAAAAAGGTTCAACAAAAAACCCTTTGAAGTGCAGCTTTAGATCTTCTATAGATAGAGATTTACAACATTATGACCTTCTCAACTTCACTAGCTCCTTGAACTATATTTTTACAATTTTCTCAATATCCGCGACATATACAGCCTTAAGAAGATTAGAAATATAATAGTGTTAACATCAATGACAGCCACATATCAGAAATACAGCCACAACATGCAACAATCTCCCCCTTTGGCATTGATGACAACACATGATGTGAAAAATAGTACCATCAACCCAACTAACTCTTCTTCAACAATATCCCTTGAGATTGTGCTCTTATTTCTCATTTTTTCATTCTACTTTTCACATTGCTTCTCTCCCCCTTTGACATCAATGGAAAAGATACACATGCTTTGATCTTAGTTTTGAAACATGTGACTGGTCCCCCTGAGTAGCAGTCACCACAACATCAATCCATAATATGATATGGCAATGAATTCACGGACTGATGCAAATACCTGCATCTTTAGTTCTAATCAAGAGGAGAAACCACCCCTAACTTTCCTCTGAGGTACTCAAAAGTATCCTTAGGCAATAAATTTGTAAAGATATCTGCAATTTTCTCTTTGGTAGGTATGTACTCCAGTCTGACTTATTTATCACCGACTTTGTCTGTTAAGAAGTGATACTTGATGGATATATGCTTTGTCTTTGAATGCAACACTGGATTCTTATAAATTTTAATGGCGCTTGAATTTTCATAGAATATAGCAATGGATTCTTCATATTGAATTCTTACATCTCTCAACATTTGCTTCATCCATAATACTTGAGTACAACTATTTGTAGCAAGAATATATTTGGCCTCAGTAGTAGATAATGAAACTGAGTTTTTCATTTTACTTAACCAAGATACCAACTTCTTACCTAAGAAGAATGCACCACGATTGGTACTCTTCATGTCATATACATCTCTTGCCCAATAAGCATTGGTAAAAGAACTTAGAGTAAGATGATCATTCTTGGGATAACAAAGACCAAGATCAACTATCCCTTTTAGATATCTAAATATTCTTTTCACAGTAGACACATGGGACTCTTTTGGATCAGCTTGAAATATAGTAACCATGCACACAACATTCATTATATTTGGCCTTGTCTGAGTCTAGTAGAATAATCAACCAATCATTGAATTGTACCATGTCTAATTTTCTTGAGGAGTATCATCTCTCTGTGTAAGTTTGCATCCAGTCACCATAGGTGTACCAACTAGTTTTGAATCCTCCATGCCAAAAAAAAATCAGTAATTCTTTCACATAACTAGATTGAGATACAAAGATTCCATCATTCAATTGAGTAATTTGCAGTCCTAAAAATAATTTTAGCTCTCTTATCACTAAAATTTCAAATTCACTTTTCATTTCATCAGGAAAATTCATACATAAATCATCATCACCTTCAAAAATGATATCATCAACAAAAAAATCAATGATCAGCTCTTTGCTCTAATCCAATTTGAAATATAAATTGTTGTCGGCAGTACCTTTATTGAATCCAAGTTTCAACAAGTATTTATCCAATCTAGCATACCAAGCTCTAGGGGCTTGCTTTAGTCCATAGAGGGTTTTCTTCAATTGACATAACATATCTTTTTCATCATTGAACTGAAATCCATCCGGTTGTTCAACATAGACTTCTTCTTCTAGTTCACCATTCAGAAATGTTGACTTCATATCCATCTGATAAATTTTGTAGTTCTTGAAAGTATCATAAGCAAGAAATAATCTAACAACTTCAATTCTATCAACAGGAGAAAATTTTTCTTCAAAATCAATACCTTCCATCTGTGAGTAGCCTTTGCAAACCAATCTTGCTTTGTTTCTGACCACATCACCTTGTTCATTTAGCTTATTCCAGAATACCCACTTGGTTCCAATCACGTTTTTGCTCTGAGGTCTGGGAACAATATCCCATGTATTTTTCTTTTGTATCTGCAACAGTTCTTCTTTCATGGTTTCCATCCAATATTCATCTTTGCATGCTTCACTTATGTTTCTAGGTTCAACTTTAGAGATTAGACAATATTCTTCTATAATTATTCTTCTAGTTTGCACACCTTTTCTTTTTGCTCATATGATCTGACTATCATAATTATTTCTTCTTACATACTTCAAAGTTTTGAGGTTCTCTCTTACCTCTTGTTCTTGCGTTCTTTCTTCTACATTTTTTCTTGCTTCTACTTCTTAATTTACTTGGTTCGCCGAAACAATTTGCAGTTGATTTTGTGTGTGAACATCATTGTTAGTATCATTATGTTGATCATCTGAATCATAATCACTAGTTCTGAATGATTTACCAATATCTTCATAAACCTTAACATTTGCACTTTCAACCATTTTCTTCAACCTTTATTTAAAGCACCAGTAAGCTTTTCTTTTAGTAGAATATCCTAGTAAGATTCTTTCATCACTTCTAGCATCAAACTTACCTATATCATCATCTCTCTTGATGCAACATTTGTTTCCAAATTTTTTGAATTATTTGACAGTAGGCTTATAACCAAACCATAGCTCAAAAGGTGTCTTACCAAAATTACTGTTGACATTTACCCTGTTAACATTTGGTGTACATATTAGTACTTATAGCTTCTCTCTAGTAGAAGTGAGGAACATTTTCTTCCAGCATCATGGTTCTAGCTATATCTAGAACAAGTTTGTTCTTTCTTTCAACAACTCCATTCTATTGAGGGGTCTGGGGAGTAGATAGTTTCCTTTGAATTCCGTGCTCTTCACAAAAATAATTGAATTCCGATGAGGTAAAATCACCACCTTTTTCTGACCTTAGACATTTGATTTTCTAACCTATCTCATTCTCTACCATAGCTTTAAAATTTTTGAGCTTTTTTAATGCTTCATATTTTTCTCTCAAGAAAGCGACCCATATCATTCTAGAATAATCATCAATGAGTAACATAAAATACCTTTCACCTTGTAGGCTTCTGATTCTGCAAGGACCACATAGATTAGTATGTATCAAATCCAGTACTCCATTAGAGCTGTACTATTTTCTCCAAAAGGAATTTCTTGTTTGCTTTCCCATCTGACATTCCTTGCACATGATGTTAGTAGGCTTCACTAGCTTAGCTAAATCTCTGACTACTTGAGTAGAGCTTATTTTGATAATGTTATAAAATTTCACATGGCATAACCTCATATGCCATAACCAACTTAAATGAATTTGAGAAATCAAACAACTTTGATTAGTAGTACTTAAATGAAAGATATTACCTTTTGTATTTATTCCTGAAGCAATCATATTTTTTGAACTTCCTATTATTCTACATTTACCATTCTTGAACTATAGATTGTAGCCTTTGTCTACCATTTGTCCAACACTCAACAAGTTATGCTTTAGGCCTTCTACATAAATTACATCATCAATATTATGCTTACCACCAAAAGAAATAGTGCCTCTGCCACGAATCACACCAGAAGTGTTGTCACCAAACCTTACAATACCACCATCATAGTTTTCCAAACTTACAAATTTTCTTTTATCACCAGTCATATTATGTGATAATCCGCTATCAATCACCCAGTCATCTTTTTATTCAACTTTGGTTGCAAGAGCTTTCTCAACATTCTCATCACTAGTAGATGCAATGGACACTTGACCATTTTCTTTGATATAAATAAATACCAATTCATCTTCATTTTCAATTTCTTTATCAGATTCTTCATCAATCACTCCTTCAACATAATAGCACTTTCTTTGAAATCTAGTGTTCTCGGGCTTATACTTTGACACTCTTTCAGGACATCTAGAAGAAAAATGACCTATCTTACTACAAGAAAAAAATTTAATAGGTAACTTTCCTTTGTACTTACCATGACCTCTTGATTCTCTTTTCACAATCAGTGTATCTAGTTCTTCCAACTCTCTTTCTTCATCTTCAATCCTCTTCATCTCATCTTCATACCTGGATGTTCTTTGAGAACTTTCTCCTGAATCATATCTCTTTTTCCCAGATAGAGTTGCCTTGAAAGAAGACTCAGCCTTAG
Source organism: Sequoiadendron giganteum (assembly GCA_007115665.2). NCBI lineage: Eukaryota > Viridiplantae > Streptophyta > Pinopsida > Cupressales > Cupressaceae > Sequoiadendron > Sequoiadendron giganteum. The sequence goes on from CM021106.1 coordinate 100,833,472, forward strand.
GAGAAGATTCACCGAATTCATTTAATTCAAATGCAACAAGTTTTCCAATCAACATGTCTTTTGTAATATTTGTCACTATTCTAAGTTCTTCAATAGCATGAGCTTCTGTCTTGTAGGAAGGGGGCATAGATCTAAGTATCCTAGCCACAATTTCATCTTCATTCATAGCTCCACCAGAACATCTAATAGACATCACCAATTCATTTATCTTATGCGAGTAGACAGTGATGTTCTCATCTTCACTCATCTTCAAGCTCTCCCATTTTCTATTTAGACTTTGTAGCTTAGCACTTTTCACTAGTGCATCTTGTTCATACAATGTTTCCAACTTTTTCCAAATCTGATATGTAGTCTTCAATCCTATCACATTTTTCATTTTTGAATCTTTCAAAGCACTCACCGAGTATGTGCAGGATCATGGAAAAAGCAGGCCCTTAAGTGGTAATAAAAAGACATAAAATTAGAGTTAGACAACTTGAAGTAAAAATTTGAATAAGTTATCTATATTATTTCAAAAAAATGTAAAAATACAATATGTAGAAAATTGAATGTAGTTTCTAAACTACTAGACCTTTATTTAAAAAAGAAAATCTATTTGGTGAAAATTTGAAATTTCAGTGCAGTAGTATTTAAATTTCAGGGTAAAAATAAGAAGTAGGTGTCTGTCTGACCACCCTAACCACAATAAAATGATAATTATTTTTTATAAGCTTTTAGATATAAGTAGAGGACTCATGTGCCAATGTGATGCATATTTTTTTATAATTTTTTTCCAAGTAAATAATTAAGTATGAATTTTTTATTATAACTTTTAAAAAATATAAAAGCTCGTCTATCTAACCACCTTAACTTGGTCAAAAATTCATGAAATTTAATTTTATTTTTTTTAATCCTATAGTATTCAAAGCATAGAATGTGACGCATGTTTTTGGATTCAAAAAATGTGATACCGTTTGAAAGTTATAGATGTTTTTCAATCAACCTATCAATTAGGACTTTATTCATAATTCTAATAGAAAATGAATAATAATTATTTATTAAATTCAAAGTAAATCATAATTTATATTGGTGGAAAGTTGAGAATCTCCTCTAAAAACCCTTTTCATTTCATCAATTTTGGGTAAAAAAAAAGTCATCAGCCACATGGGCCATCATATGGCTTACATATCGCCACTTTCTAGCCCATCATGATCCTGCACATACCCCACCAGTGTTTCTACTGATCTGGTATTAGTTTCTTCTTTCTTGATCTCATCTTCAGAGGAGGGATTATTCTGAGGAATATTATATGCAATTTGTGTCATCTGCCAAAAAGGTTCACCAATGCACCTCAAATGACATTCCATTCCACAAAGAGTAGCTTGTACCATCGAATCTAGGACTATCCTTCTTAAATGATGCCATCTCGGATCACCTCAAGTTGTTAAGCTTATTTCAGAGGAACTAGCTCTGATACCAAATTTTGGAAAAACAAGGATAGACAACTGAGAGGGGGGGTGAATTAGTTGTTACAAATAACTAACTTATGCAACATTAACCAATCTTTATATCATAGATCTGATAATTAACAATGCAAGCATAAGAACAACATATCAAAGACACATGAACACAAATATTTTATATGTGGAAACCTTGTTAGGGGAAAAACCACGGTGGATGTTAGTCCACAAGATTATACCTTGTTATAAGTATAATGATGAATAAAAGAGAATGCACTTGCATTCAGGCACACTACCTAGAGCACATTGCTCAAAGGGAAGGCTCATTTCCTTACATACAATAATCAGATTAAAACCATCTGATGAATATGAACTGAGAAAATAACTTCTCCAAAATCCTGATGATGTGGTAAGGCACAAAAAAAATTCTTCAAACTCTTTCATCCTTCTACTCAAACTCCTTTGCACTCTTCTCTAAATGATTCGACCTTTATTCACACGTGTACATCACTTGTACACTTGGTACACACTTGAGCACACTTATAAATGAGAAAAAAAATCTCATATATATCCGCTATATGAATTTACATCCACTAAACAGTCAGCCACCAATAAAGAATAAATTATAACTATCGGCCTTGATACATGAATAAAACTTAATGCGTATCAACATAAGTTGGTCAAAACATAGTGATGACCCAAATAAACATATTCAAACATTCTAAACATTAATCTTCATGGATCCTCAACACGCTAACACCACAATGTCGAACAGGAACTTGAACACTCAGACACATCTCAGGAAAATCTCCTATCTTGAACACTTCAATCCCTATGAACATACAGAAAGGATAGAGTACGATCTAGACTCATCCATGAATGTCATAGATACATGTACAACTCATGAGATTAGCATAATTTCATCCACTTCAGCTAAGAACAACATCTACAAAAACAAAATAACTATAGGCACACAAATTTTTATGACTTCCAAAAAACTTGATGAGCACCTTTGAAACTTTCGAAAAACATATAGAAATGCTCAAAAATAAACCCTATGAAGCACACCTTAAGATCTTCTAGACACAGAGCTTTACAACATTCTAACCTTCTCAGCTTCACTGGCTCCCTGAACTATATTTTTACAATTTTCTCAATATCCTCGACATATATAGCCTTAAGAAGATTAGAAAGCTAATAGTGTTGACATAAATGAAAACCACATATCAGAAATACAACCATAAGATCCACCAATGGGTTCACAAGTGTGACTGACCCAAATGCATATGCAACATTTACCAATCCCCAAAATAATCTGTTGAAGGAGACAAGAAAGAATGATGCTAAAGCCCTCTGTTTGATTGAGGAAGCGTTAATAGAAGCTATTTCCCCTCGAATAGAAGTAGCTAGTTATGCAAAAGAGGCATGGGAAATACTTCAAACCACTTGCAAAGGGACTGAGAAAGTCAGGTTTGTGAAACTCAAGCTTGAAAGGATAAAATTTGAGACCATGCAGATGAAGGACAAAGAGTCCATTTTAGATTTTCATACAAGGGCTTTCACCTTGATTAACCAGTTGAGGATAAATGGAGAAACCATGGAAGAGCAGAAAATTGTGGAGAAGATCCTTAGAAGCTTATCCAAAAAATTTGACACAGTGGTTATTGCCATAGAAGAGGCAAAGGACCTCTCAACAATATGAGTTGATGATTGAATGGGTTCACTTCAAAACCATGAGCATGTTGGATGTTGTGGTTATTTTTTTGATATGTGGTTCTCATTGATGTCAACACTATTTGCATTGGTGATTCTGAATGCTGTATATGTCAAGGATATTGAGAAAATTATAATAAATATATTGCTGGCAGCCAGTGAATCTAGGAAGGTCAAAGTGGTGGAAAGTGTTGTAAGTTGATAATCAATAGGTGCACATTAAAGGGTTTGTTGCTGAGTCTATCTAGTATGTTATCCGAATGTTTTTATGGTATGCATCAAGAAATGAGAAAGTTATGAAGATCTTTTTTCCCATAGTTATTCAGTTTTTGTAGCAAGCGTTTCTTGAAGATGTGATCACAATTCTAGTGAATTTGTTTGTTGCATATCTTTATGAGATGTTTATTAATGTGTCTATATTGTACTCTATCCTTGTTTTTCGTTTGCATTGATCGAAGTGCTCGTGATTGAAGATTTTTTTGTATGTGTTAAAGTTTCTCATGTTCTTGGTTGACATGATGGTGATAGCGTTTTGTGGATCTCTATGGATTAATGTTTTATTGTTTGGCATGTTTGAAGGTGTTTTTTTGGGTCCTCACTATGTTGTGACCAACTTGTGTTGGTGCGCATTAAGATTTATTTATGTATTGAGGCCGACAATTGTAATTTATTCTTTATTTGTGGCTGATAGAGTAGTTGATGTAAATCTGTGTAGTGGATATATAAGAGTGATTGTTTTCCTCATTTTGAGGTATGCTCAGTGTGTGTGTGTGAAGTAAATGTGCAAGTAAAGATCAAATCATTTAGGAACAAAGAAGAGTGTGGAAGATTTTTCCCAGAGTGAAGAAGATTTTATGTCCCTAACGGGAACTGTCATCAGGCTTTTGTAGAAGCTAATTTCTCAATTCAACCTCATCAGATGTATTTAATCTAATTATTGTATGTAAGGTAGTGAGCCTTCCTCTTAGCAATGAGCTCTAGGTAGTGTGCCTGAATTCATGTGCATTCCCTATTTACTCTTCATTATACTTTTAACAGGGTATAATCTTGTGGACTAACATCCACCATGGTTTTTCCCCTAATAGGGTTACCACGTATAAAATCTTGGTGTTCATGTGTCTCTGATGTGTTATTGATTTATGCTTGCAATGTTAATTATTATATCCAAGATTGAAATTTGATTAATGTTGAGTAAGTTTGATTTTGGTAACAATTGATTCACCCCCTCTCTCAGTTTTCTATTCTTATTTTTCCAACAATGGGTTCTAGAGCTTGTTCCTCTAAAGAAGCCTAATAGCTTCAGGTGATCCAAGATGGAATCATACAAGAAGGATAGTCCTAGATTCGATGGTACAAACTAATCTTTATGGAAAGTCATAATGGAATTTCATTTGAAGTGTATTGGTGAGCCTTTCTCGAAGATTACAAAGAGTGAATTTACTATTCCTTAGAATGGTCCCTCTACTACTGATGAAATAAAAGAAGCTGAAATAAATACTAGGGCTATTGAAGCAATTTTGAGTTATTTGACAGATTCAAAGATGAAAAATGTGATAGGTCTGAATACTGCACATGATACCTAGAAAAAAATTAGAAACATTGTATGAAGGAGATGACGTAGTGAAAGCTACTAAGCTACAAAGCTTAAAAGGTAAGTGGGAGGACATGAAGATGAGTGAAGATGAGAACATCCTCTCTTTCTCTCAAAAGATAAATGAACTGGTGATGAGCATTAGATGTGTCAATGGAGTACTGGATGAAGAAGAGCTTATGGCTAAAATATTTAGATCTATGCCCCCTTCCTATAAAACAAGAGCTCATGCTATTGATGAACTCAGGACAGTGACAAATGTAACAAGAGTCATGTTGATTTGAGAACTTGTTGCCTTTGAGCTAAGTGAATTTGGTGAATATACTCCTAAGAATGAATCAACATTCAAGGCTACTGTATCCGGAAAAATAAAGTAGAGATATGGTTTGGGAGAGAGTTCCAAAAGGACATTCAAGTATGAAGATGAGATGAAATAGATTGAAGATGAAGAAAAATAATTAGAAGAACTGGAAGCATTGATTGTGAAAAGAGAATCCAGAGGTCATGGTAAGTGCATGTTGAGATTGTGTGCCTCATACTCAGTGGAAGAAACCCTAGTTCTATCACCAAGCAGTAAAAATTTCATAAGTTTTCTATTTTAAGCCCTTACTGCCATACCGCAGGTCTTCTTCCCTTGGGTTACAGTGGCGCAGTTACTACCATACCACAATAGATCATTGGTTAAAGAGCGGTTGTGCAATGAATCTTTATAGTCTCGTGGCTAGGTTATTTACTACTATATCACGAGGGTAGTCTAGATATGGCGTGGTAGAGTGGTTACTACCATACCACAAAAGCTCTTAATGTGTTCAACGGTAGAGCGATGGACACTGCCATATTGTAGCCACCTCTTGATAGTGGAGTGGCAGAGCAGTGGACACCACCATAGCTTAAGATCATCTTGCCTATCGATCGATAGAGTGGTTTGTTACCACCATGCTACAAGAGAAAGTCGGGCATGCAATGGTAGTGCGGTATGATGCCGCCATACTATGGAGGTATGCAAAATTTTTGGCGGTAGAGCGGTTACCACCACACTTTGGGTGTCTTCAGCCTATCTAGTGGTAGCAAGGTAAAGCACCACACTACGAGGACTTGTTGACTGGAAAGCGGTAGCACGATATGAAGGGGAAGAGTGCTAACCTCCTAACTATTGATGTGTATGTCGTTTAGTGGTTGTTTGCTAACTTAGACATAGGCCATTTGGTTGTTCGGCAATTGGTCTATCTAGAGAATTTGAACCGAACCGATTGTAACAGAGAACAAATTGATCATGGAAGTTGCTATAAATTGCAATGGATTGGAATAGTAATAGGATGGATAGTTCGATGGTTGGTTGTTTAGTCGTGACTTGATCAGATTTTTTAGAGTTTCATTGTATGTTGTAAGATAGCATTGTAACAGTGTTATTCAATACAAGGTTGATTAGGGAAATATTGTTGCTGTAATACTATCATCAGAAAGGAGAGTTTGAAACTTGTATGTAAATTCATTTTTTGTAATACAAGTGATTTTCTTTGGTGTGGAAGGTTTTTCTCCCATAAGGGTTTTCCCACGTAAATCTAGTGTCAATTGTGCTATGTTTTTATTTCTCTATTCTATAATTGTTAACTCAAAAAGGAATGTCTCTTTTCTCCTCTAAGTTTTTGCATTAGGATAATTTGTTCTGCAATCCAATTTTTCCTAACAGTACAAAGGAAAGTTACCTATCAAATGTTTTTCTTGTAGTAAAATAGGTCATTTTGCATCAAGATGTCCTGAAAGAGTTTCTAAGTACAAACTTGAGAAGACTAGATTTCAAAAGAAATGCTATTATGCTGAAGAAGGTGTTATGGATGATGAATCTGATAAAGAAACTAGAAGTGGAGATGAATGGGTATTCATTGCTATCAAAGAAAATGGTCGGGTGTCCACTGAATCTACTAGTAATGTGAATGTTGAGAAAGATATTGCAGCAAAAATTGAAGAAAAGGATGAGTGGTTAATTGATAGCAGATGCTCATATCATATGATTGGTGATAAAATAAAATTTGTAAGCTTGGAAAACTATGATGGTGGTGTTGTAGGATTTGGAGACAACATTTCTGGTGTGATTCATGGTAGAGGCACTATTTATTTTGGTGGTAAGAACAATACTGATGATGTTATTTATGTAGAAGGTTTAAATCATAACTTGTTGAGTGCTGGACATATGGTAGACAAAGGTTATAATCTTCAATTCATGATTGGTAACTGCAGAATAAGGGGAAGTTCTGGAAATATGATTACTTTAGGTACAAAGACAAGAGGTAATATCTTTCACTTGAGTGTTGCTAGTGAAAGTTGTTTAATTTCTCAAGTTGATGTAAGTAGGCTATGGCATAGGAGGTTGTGTCATGTGAAGTTTGATAACATTGTCAAAATAATCTCTACTCAAGCAGTCAAAGATCTTCCTAAGTTAGTAAAGCCTACTATCGCTATGTGAAAGGAATGTCAGATGGGAAAAAAAATAAGAAATAATTTTTGGAGCAAATAGTATAGCTCTAATGGAGTACTAGACTTGATACATACTAATCTATTTGGTCCATCTAGAATCAAAAGTCTTCAAGGTGAAAGGTACTTTATGTTGCTTATTGATGATTACTCTAGAATGATATGGGTTGCTTTCTTAAGAGAAAAACATGAAGCGTTAGAAAAGTTCAAAAGCTTCAAAGCTATGGTATAAAATGAGATAGGTCAAAAGATCAAATTCCTAAGGTCATACAAAGGTGGTGAATTCACTTCCCGAGAATTTAATTCTTTCTATGAAGAGCATGGAATCCAAAGACAATTATCTGCTCCCTAGACCCCTCAACAAAGTGGAGTTGTTGAAAGAAAGAACAAAATTGTTCTAGACACTGCTAGAACCATGATGTTGGAAGCAAATGTTCCTCATTTCTACTAGAGAGAAGCTGTAAGTACTGTTGTGTATACCATTAACTAGGAGAATGCCAACAGTAATTCTGGTAAGACCCCTTTTGAGCTATGGTTTGGTTATAAGCCTACTATAAAATATTTCAAAAAATTTGAAAGCAAATGCTACAACAAAAGAGATGATGATATAGGAAATTCTGATGCTAGAAGTGTTGAAGGAATCTTTTTAGGTTACTCTACTAAGAGTAAATCTTACCAGTGCTTTAATAAAAGGTTGAAGAAAATAGTTGAAATTGCAAATGTCAAAGTCGAAGAAGATATTGATAGACCATATAGATATAGTTGATATGATTTAGATGATCAACATGATAGTACTAACAATGGAAATAATGTTTAGACACATAATCAACTTCAAATTGTTCTGGTGAACCAAGGGAATCAATAAAAAAAAACTAGCAGAAGTGGAGAAGAAGGAACACAAGAATAAGAAGTCAGAGAAAATCCTAAAACTCTAAAGTACATAAGGCTAAATCATTCTAACAGTCAAATAATCAGAGATAAGAGTCAAGGTGTGCAAACTAGAAGAAGAATTTTAGAAGAATATTGTCTATTTTCCAAAACTGAGCCTAGCAATATCAATGAAGCATGCAAAGATGAAAATTGGATGGAAGCCATGAATGAGGAACTAATTTCGATAGAGAAAAATGATACATGGGATTAAGATTGTTCCTAGACCTTAGAACAAAAATGTGATTGGAACCAAATGGGTGTTTTGGAATAAGCTAAATGAAGAAGGTGAAGTGGCCAGAAACAAAGTAAGACTGGTTTGCAAAGGATACTCATAGATGGAAGGTATTGATTTTGAAGAAAATTTTGCCCCTGTTTCTAGAATTGAAGCTGTAAGATTATTTCTTGTTTATGCTATTTTCAAGAATTACAAATTCTATCAGATCGTGGATGTAAATTCAACATTTCTAAATGGTGAGCTAGAAGAAGAAGTCTATGTTGAACAACCAAATGGATTTCAAGTGATGGACAAAGAAAACATGGCATGCTGATTGAAGAAAGCTCTATATGAACTTAAGCAAGCTCCTAGAGCTTGGTATGCTAGATTGGATAAATAATTGGTGAAGCTTGGATTAAATAAAGGTATTGTTGATAGCAATCTATATTTCAAGTTGGATCATAATAAAGAGTTGATCATTGAAGTCTTTGTTGATGACATTATTTTTGAAGGTGACAATGATTTGTGTATAAAGTTTGGTAATGAAATGAAAAGTGGGTTTGAAATTTCAATGATAGGAGAGCTGAAATTATTCTTAGGATTATAGATCAATCAGTTAGTTGATGGAATTTTTGTATCTCAATATAAATATGTAAAAGAGTTACTGAAAAAGTTTGGTATGGAAGATTCAAAGCTAGTCGGTACACCTATGGTAACCAGATGCAAACTTACATAGAATTATGATTCTCCTAAAGAAAATCAAGAAAGATACAAGTCAATGATTGGTGGATTACTCTATTTGACTCAGACCAGGCTAGATATAATGAGTTTCGTATACATGGTTGCTAGATATCAAGCTGATCCTAAAGAGTCTCAAGTGATAGCCATGAAAACAATCTTCAGATACCTAAAAGGGATAGTTGATCTTGGTCTTTGGTATCCTAAGGATGACGATATTATCTTGAGCACTTTCATTGATGTTGATTGGGTAGGAGATGTGGATGACAGGAAGAGTATCAGTGGCAGTGCATTCTTCTTAGGGAAGAAGTTAGTATCTTGGCTAAGCAAAAAACATAATTTTCTTTCATTATCTACTATTGAGGAAAAATATATTGTTGTTGACAATAGTTGTACTCAAGTATTATGGATGAAGCAGATATTGAGAGATGTGAGAATTGAGTATGAAGAACCCATTGCCATATTCTATGATAACTCAAGTGCCATAAACATTTCTAGGAATCTAGTATTGCATTCAAATACAAAGCACATATCCATCAAATATCACTTCTTGAGAGATAAAGTAAGTGACAAAGAAGTTAGACTGGAGTATATACCGACCAAGGAGAAAATTGCAGATATCTTTACTAAGTCGTTGCCTAAGGACAATTTTTAATTCCTTAGAGGAAAGTTAGGAGTGATTTCCCCTCCTGATAAGAACTAAGTGATGCAGATCTTTGCATCAGTCTATGAATTCATAGCCATATCATATTCTGGATTGATATTGTGGTGGCTACTACTCAGGGGGAGTAGTTAGATGTGCTAAATATAGGGATCTGATCATGTTTACCTTTACCATTGATTTGAAAGGGGGAGAAGAGTAATGTGAAAAACATGGGAGAAGAAAAAAATGGAAGGAGAAAAAATGAAAAGAGTGCACAATCTAAGGGGGAGATTGTTGGAGAAGAGCTAGTTGGGTTGATGGTATTTTTCACATCATGTGTTGCCATCAATGCCAAAGGGGGAGATTGTTGGATGTTGTGGTTATATTGATGATATGTGGTTTTCATTGATGTCAACACTATTAGCATTGGTGATTCTGAAGGCTATAAATCTCGAGGATATTGAGAAAATTGTAATAAATATATTGCAGGAAGCCAGTGAAGCTGAGAAGGTTAGAGTGGTCAAAAGTGTTGTAAGTTGATAATCAACAAGTGTGCATTAAATGGTTTATTCCTGATTCTATCTAGTATTTTTTCTAAAATTTTTAGTGGCACGCATCAAGAATTGAGAAAGTTATGAAGATCTGTGTTCCCATAGTTATTCAGTTTCTGTAGCAAGTGTTTCTAGAAGATGTGATCACAATTCTGGTGAATTTGGTTGTTCCATATGTGTTTGAGATGTTTAGTAATGTTTCTAGATCAGTATCTATCCTTGTTTTGCTTTTTCATTGATTGGAGTGCTCATGATTGAATATTTTTCTGTATTTGTTCAATTTTTTCATGTTCTTGGCTGACATGATGGTGATAGCGTGTTGTAGATCTCTATGGATTAATGTTTTATTGTTTGGCATGTTCGAAGGTGTTTATTTGGGTCCTCACTATGTTGTGACCAACTTGTGCTGGTGCGCATTAATATTTATCTATGTATTGAGGTCGACAGTTGTAATTTATTCTTTATTTGTGGCCGACAAAGTAGTTGATGTAAATCCATGTACTGAATATATAAGAGAGGTTGTTTTCCTCATTTTGAGGTATTCTCAATGTGTGTGTGTGAAGTACATCTGTGAATAAAGATCAAATAATTTAGGAGCAGAGCAGAGTGTGGAAGAAATTGAGCAGAGTGTGGAAGAGTTTCACCAAAGTGTGTAGAAGTTTTTTTGTGCCTAACCAGAACTATCATTAGGCTTTTGTAGAAGCTAATTTCTTAGTTCAACCTCATCAGATGGATTTAATCTTATTATTGTATGTAATATAGTGAGCTCTAGGCAATGTTCCTGAGTGCATGTGCATTCCCTATTTACTCTTCATTATACTTTTAACAAGGTATAATCTTGTGGACTAACATCCACCATGGTTTTTCCCCTAACAGGGTTTCCATGTATAAAATATTGGTGTTCATGTGTCTTTGATGTGTTATTGATTTATGCTTGCAATGTTAATTATCAAATATGAGATTGAAAGTTGATTAATGTTGAATAAGTTTGATTTTGTAACAATTGATTCACCCACCCTCTTAGTTGTCTATTCTTGTTTTGCCAATAGAGTAATGCCTAAATAGGTCTGAAAATTCTTCCCAAGAGAAATATTTCAAAGGACAAGCCAATGTAAGAGGTAGGAGAAGAGGAATAAATAGCAGAGGAAGAGGTCAAAGAGGCAGAGGTAGAAGAAACTCCAAAAGAGGAGTTTCAAATAGCCAAGAGGAAGCCAACGCTTCCTAATCTAACTTCCAAAACACAAGGAATAGCAGCTCAAATAATAGAAAAGATAAGAGGAATGTGTATTGTTACTACTATCACAAGTACGGTCACTATGCAAGTGAATTTAGGAATAAACAACATGACCAAGGGAGTCAAAATGAAAGTATGGTAAATGAAAACAAGGCTGAAAATGAAAAATAGTTAGAAGTGTTTATTGCATGCAATCTTGCAAAACAAGGCAACGCTAAATTTTGGTACTTGGATAGTGGTTGTAGCAACCACATGAGTGGTAACAAAAATTTATCTGGCTCCATTGACAACAACATTATGTGTGAAATTAAAATGGGCAACAATGAGAAGGTTCCAGTCATGGGCAAGGGCATAGTGTGCCTACAAACCAAGCATGGTGAAGAAAGACAAATATTTGATGTCTTTTATGCCCCGAGAATGAAACACTATCCATTGAGAAAGGGGAATGCATCATCTATGACAAAGATGGAAGCAAGAAAGTTATGGCAGTGGTTCAAATGAAAAAGAACTGAATGTTTCCATTCAAAATGAAAATGTCAGCATAGTTAAGAGGCCTGCAATAGTCAACCTTCAAAACGATCATCCAAGACCCGTCCAAGCTTTGGAATTTGAGGTATGGGAATTTAAGTTATTTTTGTAACAAAGGGAAATCTGCTAGAAAGAAACTAGTTAAAGCAATTAAACATAAATCTAACCTATATTAAAAAACAAAGCACAAAGTAATAAACAAAAGCAATAAACATGAAATGTTCTGACCGAATATCTATCCACTCCTTCGAATTAACTCTGTTGTCCTTCTCCATTTTGCCTTATGTAGTATAATTTCCCTCAGTTTTTCAATAAGTATGTAAGTATAGCCTTAATGTGTATGTGATTATAGAAAAATATCAAAGATTACGAGTTACTTCCAAAGTATATCGATTTTGGGAGGAGGAATAATGACAAAGGTCAAGCAATTTATAGAAAATGGGTTTTCGAACAATTGGCTCATATTCAAAAGAGAGATCAACGATCGAGATTGGCGAATGTCATCCAATGTGAGATTTGTGTCAGTTATAATGTGAGTTGGAAAATTCTATAGAACAAAGATTAAATTAAATAATAGTTTAATCTGGTGTTGATACTATTCGAAAATATTGAAGAATAGACATTAAGATTAAATAAATGATTTAATCTCTAGTTGAAAGTATTCAAAAATTAGAAGAATAATGCTTGAATGAAAAGAATAAAGATAGAATTTGGACAACGATCTGTTCGAATGCACACATGAATTAATTAATTAAATAAAGATATTTAATTAATAAATATCTACATGCATAAGACTCTTATCTAGATAATTGACTGGTTATGATAGAGAGTCTCTTCACAAAGATGATCAAATATTGAATCAGGAGATAACTGATGGATTCAAATAGGTCATGAGTCAAGTAAGAATGAATAATAATATAACTAGACAATAGAAGAATGTGACATAAATAACTATTTTTATGAATTAAATGTCTATTTAATTCAACATTCGAATTTGAAAGAATTAGTTAAATAAACAATGATTTATTTAATTGATTGTTGAAAAGGTTAATTGAATAATTAAATAATTTGAAATGAATATTTAATTATATGTCAAAATTTCACAAATGATAAATTAAATAATAAATTATTTAATTCAGAAAGAGAATTATATTAATTAGCGATGTAATTAAATAAATAAGATTTAATTAATTAATTAAGGTTTAATAAAGGTCATAATGAATTAATTAAATAATTAAAGTTATTTAATTAATAGAAGAAATTTTTTTATAGGAAATAATTAAATAATTAACATTATTTAATCGTGACCATGGACATTAGAAAATTATGTCAAAAATGGTACTCGCAGGCCTAGACCTGTTTTCACTATCTAGAGTTTTCCCCTCTTTGATACAATGTCATTTCGGATTTTGTGTCAAATAATTTTATTCAAAACATGCCCCAATCACCCCCGAATATGAAATAGGTTAGGGTATGCCCCCTCGAGAAAGTTGACGAATTTTTGAAAATTTCCAAAAGAATGGAAATAGTCCCAATATGTCAATTTGATAGCCTGAAATGTAGTGGAGTGGATGGAAACGAATTTGGAGGTGTTATTTTTGTGTACGGGTTGATTGAAGATGGAAGTTTATGTGACCAATAGACAAGATTAGAAGAAATGCTGCTCTAAACTCTAGGTATAAATTGAAATTGGGGTGAAAATCAAATCATTTGCACCCTAAAGAATTAAAGAATAGTGAGTTTAGCTTTGAGCAGTTAGTGAAAATGTCTCCACTTCCCTACATAGATCATCATGGATATAGGATCTAGACCTTCAAATGGCCTGCCAACGTGGGACCCCCGATACGTACCCTTCAACAAAAATTTGAAATTTAGTTTTGCACGTGTTTCTAGGCATATAAAGTGAAATTAGGAGATGCATCGCTTGCAGTTAACCACATATGCATTTGTACGTGACACATTTGCAGTCATTGAGGCATTGACCACATTCATAGTTATGCATCACATATGAGGGTAATATAGTCGCATATAGGATTATGAGATGCATTTTCATTTTAGCTCGCATTTGCATAATAGATAGGCATGTAATATGCACCGCATTTGTAAATAATGTGACGCATTTGTCTGATTATGAAAATGCCTTGATTTGGTGACACATTCGGTTTGTTCAACGCATATGCATGTCTGTAAGATGCAAGCATTATTATGCACCACATTTCTAATTAAGAATGATGCATATGATAGTGTACACTGCATTTGTTTTTAAAGCGATGCATCTAACTATCAAAGTTTTTGAACAAAAAAATTGGATGGAAAGATGAATGATTTGTTGTCTAACACATAGTTTTAAATGCCTTTTGTAGGTTATATTAGATCTGAGCTATACTCGGGAGTCATGGCCAGATACATATGAGCTCACAGATCAACTATAGAGCATGGAGACATGGATGTAATGGAGATTAGGTTTACATCATGTATGAACCATGCCCACTATTCGGGTGAATAGAGGTATGCTTACTGCTTTATGTGAGAGGTGGCATTTAGAGACCTCCTTGTTTAATTCTCCTACTAGAGAGGCAACTGTTAGATTGGAGGATGTATATAGAATTTTGAGGTTTCCGATTAGAGGAGAGAGAGTTATGTATAATACATAGAGGGGTTTTAGTGAGACTACTAGATTCTATGTATATGATGATATTAGGAGGTTAGGGATAGAGCACCATGAGATTAGGTGGTAGGTTTTTGCTAATAGATATGAGAGGATAGAATGTATGTTATGTACATTGATAGCTGGCATAGTTCTTCCTGACCATCAAGTTCATGGATTTCCTGTCAGGTGGGGTGAGATGTTAGTCGACATGCTAGAGAAGGAGGTTGTCTATGCTTGGGGACCCTACTTATTGGTCATGTTATAATTCCATCTTGATGACATAGACTATAGATATATGCAGTTGATGAGCTGTGGCACCACTCTTCTCATGATCTAGGAGTGGGAACACATTATTGTGTTTCGTCCAAAATTATTACTAAGCGGGATGCTAGATCCCCTTGTGTTTTCCGTTATGTGGGAAACATTACATAAAGGCATGCTGGTGATACTAGGTATTGGAGACATGCACTGAATACCCTAGTTTAGTTTATGTGGATACCTTACATGGATTTTGGGCAATGGTTAGATGAGGAAAAACACTTACCTTTTTGTCAACAGATACAATACCTTATTGGGAGGATTGTTTCCAATGTTCACATTATTGAGAGACACCTTCTAGATCATGTGTTGAGATAGTTTGGAGAGGTTCTGGATGAGCCTAGAGGTAGAAAAAAGTTTTCTTAGTCTTCTAGGGAGGTTCCATTATGGGGGCCTATGATACTGGTGGTGACAGTAGAAGTGGATATTTAGGCATTTCAACCTATTCAGTGGGGATAGCGAGGTGGGGAAGCGGATTCAGGGACCATAGTGCCTATAATACCTGGTGGGCAGTGGATCGTCTTGTGTCATATAGAGATCCATATTAGCTCGCACATGTAGAGAGATGGGGGATAAGACCCAGAGGTCGATACAAAGGGAGGAGTGGAGGCAGGGGTGATAGAGGAGGGTGGGATGATGGTGGAGGTGGTGGTGGTAGAGGTGGTTGGGTAGGTGGACTATCACCTATCTATGAGGTAGAGGTGGAGGTTGAGGACATACCGATGTTGGATCTTGGTGGTAGAGAGGCTCAGATTTGGGGGGAGCATGCTACCGAGGAGGTAGGAGTAGAGGAGCATGCGAAGGAAAAGGTTGGGAGGGAGGACATGGATACTGATGTCCTTGGAATTCTTGTAGGATATGGAGTGGATGATGAGGAGGAGGAGGTAGTGATGCGGGAGAAGGAGAGGGAGCTATGAGATAGAATTGTAGAGGGGAGGCAAGGATAGGATGAGGAGGCTCCCTGGGATGCAGATAGAGATTTATGGGCCAAAGTAGAGGCCTTGGAGGAGGGGGTCAGGGTGCTGATTATAGAGCGAGACGCTATGCAGATGGAGAGAGATAGTGCTCTCCTTGATAGAGACCAGACAATGATTAGGAGATAAGACACAAAGGGCTGATTTGTGGAGTTGAGAGCTTTATGCACCGGGCTAGCTACAATATTTGCTCGAGAGTTAGTTTGAGCTGGTGATAGGGAGAGATACTATAGAGATATCTATGAGAGAGAGAGATCACCTGAGAGGAGACCTCCTATTTATTCATAGGCACACAACAGAAATTCATGTAGCTGGTTTCATACGAGGACAGTGAGTACAGAGGGGGTTGAGGGACCTCCTAGATCCGAACCATATGATTGGCTTCCCACTATATAGAGAGTACCCCAATGAAAGTTACCTCCACATTCCCCACATGGGATTAACGGTAGCGACACAAAGTGACATATTTATATTTGTAGACATTGTACTTTTATCATAGAGCCTACGAGTTGCTTTTTATTTATTGATACATTTTGACATTGTACTATGACACATGTTATTTTGAGCGATATATATATGATTTTTTGGTGGCGATTCATATGATATGCAGTTCTATTTATGATTATGTAATCTTTTCCTCATGCATGGAGTTCTATATGATCTGTTATTTCCTATCTGATATGTACATGTTATGGATGATTAATTTCTACATTATGATGTGTTCATGCAGCCTATGATGTGATTTTGATTCTATATGATGATGGATGTATGTACTTTATGATTATGATATGTAATGTAATGTTTATATATACAATTCTATCTACATGTTATGTTATATGTTTACAATTGTTATATACCTGTAATGTTTTCATTATTGTACCTTATGATTTCCTAGATATGATATGATCAGTAAATAGATGTATGTCATGATTATTTAAATGTGATGGATATGCCTATTTGATTGTATTTGTTTAAAATGCAGCATAAATATATGATGTAATATATATAAACATATGACAATTTTTACATAATGGTTGTAAAAGTATTGCATATGCAGATTATCTATTTTTTTTTTGTGTCACAGGACTCCGTCATTATGTAGGATAGAAGAAATGTTAACATGGATAATTCAAAATGTTAGTATTAAAAAAAATGGTTATTTTAAGCACATATAATCTTCAATTTATTTCCATACATATACTAAGCCTTGCATTAAATCATCATTGGGTAGGACATCACACAAATGGATAGTACACACCATGATATGAGATAGACCATTGTGTACAAAGTCATCCACTTGCGAAAATAGACAGTCTGATACAAGGAGTGTCTTAACGCATACTAAGGGAGAAATTGCCCTAGTCTTTTTGTCAAGACAAACCATAGACAACAAGAAAAAAATGACGGGTCATGAGATGTCATCTCTCCTCTAAATCCTTCATAGGAAATCCTCAAGGAAAGTAGTAACATGACTCAAAATCCAAGGTTAAACAAACAGTTAACAGAAAACAGTCAAAGAAAAAGAGGCCTGAGACATCCTTGCTTCTCCAAATCCTTCATGGGACATCCTTGAGAAAGCTAGTAGCTGGACTTAAAGACAAATCCAATAAGATAAAACCAAATAAGCCATAAAAATTTCAAAAAGCCAATAAATATATTTGCAAAATTTGATCTTGTTTGATTGTTTGATTATTTGACATAGCCTGATGTGAGGGATGACACATACCATATAAGACGCTGATTCTGGTTTCGACTTTGTGACTATCTTTGTAACCTGCATGATAAAGCTTGGTTTCAAAAATACACATATCGTATAAGAAGTTGAGCATGATGTCGATGATGTGGCAAGGTACATAAGGCTATGATAATTGATAATGTTTGTTTCCAATAAGGACACATCTTGGATAGGACATAAGTTGACTATTTTGACAATGTGTTTGATTTGACTTCATGACATTTTTTTCTTGTTTGGCTTATTGATGCATGACTTGTCTTGATGTTTTGACTATTGTGCATGTGTGTGTTGACAATGTATGACTTATGTTGACTTGACACAATGTACCCTAAAGGACTGACCTAGTGCGGCCTTGGGGGCTCATTGATTGATTTCCTTGCCTACGTTATACACGTAGAGACCTCGTAGTTCGACTAGTCTTTGACTAACATAACTAACTTAAAATATGTACTTAACTTGATGATATGACGTTTGTGATAGTGAATGTGATAAACCCTAATGGACTAACCTAGTGTAGCCCTGGGGGCTCATCGATTGATGGTCTTTCCTAGTCTAGTCATAGAGGAAACATAGTTCAACTATGTCCATGACTGACTTGACACAACTGACTCTGACTCTATTTTTGGGATTTTTGACGTGTTTTGATTTTTTTGTCTTTTTGTAATTTTTTGATGTTTTTGGATTTTTTTATGTCATTTTCTAATGTTTTTGAGCTTTTTTCAAGACATTTTCTAATGTTACATTGTTATGTACAAGGTCCAATTGACACAATTGAAGGATTTTCCCCCAATTGGGTATAAGACCTATGGGACGAAGTAGGATAGATGGAGTGATCTTGATGTCAATCATTCCAAGTTATGGATAAGACAAACATTTATTATGGGTGATAGCGAAGAAGTCTGATTGGAATGATTGTAGATGAAGAAGCGAAGTTGACAACACATGGTGCCTATTTTCCAGGTTTTCACCATGGTACTTATCCAAAGCGCCACCAAAGTGGTTTTTACTATTGGATGGATTATTTCTCTTTACTATTTTATTGATTTTTCAAAAAAAAATTTAAAAAATTTGGTGTTACAAAGACAGATGTTTGCCAGGTTTTCATCAAGTAATGATTTTTTTGTTTTTGTTTTTGTTTTTTTTGTATTTTTAGATTAAGACACAGTTGTCAGAAGCTATGCATAAAACCTCTTCAAATGAAGGTTGTTGATTGGTGATAAAAGTGGTTCTCCTTTAGTGGTAGAGAGTTGATACGCTCCTAATCCAAAAGCTTCTGTAACAATATAAGGTCCTAACCAGTTAGGTTAAAAATTTCTTGGTTTTTCTCTTTGAACTTGATTCTTCAGGTTCTCCAATAAGACCAAGTCACCAATGTCAAAGTGTCAATTCAAAAATTTCCTATTATAGTTGTGACGAAGATAGTTCTTATATGCTTGAAGATGATCTAATGACTTTTGTCTTTGTTCATCTAGGAATTGTAACTCATGGAGTCGGGATACACAATACTCTTCATCTTCAATATGACCTTTCAATGATACCCTTAGGGAAGAAATTTCAACCTCAATAGGTAAGATAGCTTCAAAACCGAATACCAAAGAGTATGGAGTGGCACCAATGGTAGTGCAGATGCTCATGTGATAAGCCCATAGGGCGGGATTAAGCTATAAATGCTAGTCAGGACTAGCATCATTGACAGCATTTTTGAGGATTATGATGATTTTTTTGTTAGATGGGTATCTGCAGGATCATGATGGGCCAAAAAGTGGTGATATGTAAGCCATATGATGGCCCATGTGGCTGACAACTTTTTTTTTACCCAAAATTGATGAATGAAAATGGTTTTTTAGAGGAGATTCTCAGCTTTGCACCAATATAAATTATGCTTTATTTTGAATTTAGTAAATAATTATTATTCATTTTCTATTAGAATTATGAATAAAGTGCTAATTGATAGGCTAATTGAAAAAAATCTATAACTTTCAAATGGTATCACATTTTTTGAATCTGAAACATGCATCACATTCTATGCTTTGCATAATATAGGATTAAAAAGAAAAAAAATGAATTTCATGAATTTTTGACCAAGTTAAGGTGTTTAGACAGACGAGCTTTTATATTTTTTAAAATTTGTAATAAAAAATTCATAATTAGTTATTTACATGGAAAAAAATTATAAAAAAATATGCATCACATCGGGACATGAGTCCTCTACTTATATCTAAAAGCTTATAAAAAAATATTATCATTTTATTGTGGTTAGGGTGGTCAGACAGACAGCTACTTCTTATTTTTACCCTGAAATTTAAATACTACTACATTGAAATTTTAAATTTTCACCAAATAGAATTTTTTTTAAAAATAAAGGTCTAGTAGTTTAGAAACTACATTCAATTTGCTACAGATTCGAATTTTACATTTTTTTGAAATAATATAGATAAATTATTCAAATTTTTACGTCAAGTTGTCTGACTCTGATTTTTTGTCTTTTTATTGCCACTTAAGGGCCTATTTTTTCCATGATGATCCTACACATACCCAGATGCCTCTTCTTGGCCATTACCTTGTGGGTAATATGGAGTGGAGAAATGATGTTGGATATGGAATTATTCACAGAGATAACAGACTTCTTGGTTTTTGAAAGGATGGCCATTGTTTGTGATGATGGATTGGGGTACACCATACCGACAAATTATGTAGTTTAGAATAAACTTGGAAATTTGAGTGTCGATAATGTAGGTCATAGGAATAGCCTCAATCCACTTGGTGAAGTATTCAGTTGTAGTTATGATGAAATTATAGCCATTGGAAGATGGAGGGTGTATCTTACCTATGAGGTCAAGTCCCCATTGGGTAAAGGGCCATGGTGACATTATTAGATGGAGCTCCTATGTTGGCACGTGTATCAAGTCTCCATGTATCTAACATTGTCGAAATTACTGGACGAAGATATATGAGTCCTTTTCCATTTTAGGCGAATAATATCCTAATCTCATGATCTTCTTGGCTAAGGTAGGACTACTAGAATGGGATCCACAGATACCCTCATTTACCGCATGTAAGGTTGCGTATGCTTCTTCAACATCGATACATCTTAGTAAGGTATTATCTAAGGCACGTCTATAAATGGTATTTGTGATGATGATATATTTCGCATACTTACTGATAAAGGTTCTACGTTGGCTATTTGACAAGTCTAAAGGTAGGATTTAGGAATTTAGGTAGTTGTATATGTCCTTGTACCATGGGGAAGTATGACCAATAATCATACGCACACGATCACAGAATCTGGGACATCATAGGTAGGGACCAAAAGTTGTTCGACCAAAAACTCAAATTTAGGCATGTTTCTAGGTATATCCAATAATGAACCAACAGTTGCCATAAAATTTGATGCCATGTTCTGAATGTGAGGTATTTGTTGAAAGGCGATGCTATCAAAGTATTGCTTAAAACTGTCTACCATTTGCTTGTAGGGGCAAGTTTCTCATATTTAGTTTCATACTTGTCATTGACTTGCTGGACTACAAGCTGGGAATCTCCATAAACATGTAAACTCTTGATCTTCCATTGGGTTATCATTCTTTATCCTATGACAAGGGCTTCATATTTTTCTATGTTTTTTGTGGAAGGGAAAGCGATTCTGAATGATTTAGGAACAGTGTCTCCTTGAGTTGTAACAAATAGTATGCCTACGCCTGAACCAGGATTAGTGTGTGACCTGTCAAAGTATAGTTTCCATGTGGTTCAGGTGTCAACACTAAAAATGAACTCATCAAGAAAATATGTGAGCAAAGGATGGTCAGCCCTAATTGGTGTGTCTTCTAACTGATCCGCAATGACCTACCCTTTTATAGCTTTTTGTTCAACATACTAGATGTCAGATTCACTAAGTATCATTACCCATTTAGCCAGCTTGCCTGTTAGTGTTGCTTTACTTAAGAGATATTTCAAAGGATCTATCTTGGTGGCCAACATGGTTTGGCTGTTTAGCATATAGTGCCTAATTTTTTGAGTAGCAAAAACTACTGCAAGATCGGCACATTCTGTGTTACTGTAGTTTAGTTCATATCCCACCAATGTATGGCTGATATAGTATGTTTCCCTTTCCTGACCTTCATCATAATTTTGTGTGAGTAAGGCTCCTAATGTTGATTAAGTTGTCAATATATAAAGTATCAGAGGTCTTTCATTTGTAGGTAGCATTAGCATAGGTAGTGTAAGCAGATAGTCTTTGATCTTTTGAAAAAATTCTTGGTATTTGGGTGTCCATATAAATGGTACCCCCTTCTTGATAAAATGCTAGAACAAATGTATCTTGTCTAATACTAGACTATGAAGCGCCTAATAGACTGTAGTCTTCCTTGAAGTGTTCTAAGTTGCCTGATGTTGGCTGGTGGTGGCATGTCTATTATATCCTTTACTTCCGCTAGGTCTACTTCAATTTGTCTTCTAGAAATGATGTATCCTAGAATTTTTCTTGATTTTATGCCAAAGAGACATTTTTTTTGGATTTACCCTGACATTGTAATTCTCTAGTCTTTGGAATATCTTATCTAAGACTTTAAAATGATCTTGTCTTGTTACTGATTTGGCTATTAGATCATCCACATAGTCTTCCATGAGAGTATGTACAAGGTCATGGAATATAGTCATCATTGCACATTGATATGTAGCTCCTGCATTTTTTAGCCCAAAAGGCATAATATTCCAGCAATATGTTCCCCATGGACATGTGAAAGTTGTCTTATGTTGGTCGTTAGCTACGATTTTGATTTGATTATACCTAGAGAAACCATCCATGAGGTATAGCATCTTCTAGGCTGCTGTAAGGTCCACTATCATGTCAATTGTTGGTAAATGAAAGTCATCCTTAGGACATGCCTTCTTGATATATCTAAAGTTTGTACAAATGTGGATGCCCCTAGATGGTTTGGTTACTAGCACAAGATTTAAAATCTAGTTTGCATAGTCAATGGATCTGATGAATATGACATCCAATAATTTCTTAAGTTCAACTTTGACTAGTAGAGCAATTTGTAGATGCATCTTGCTTAGTTTCTACTTGACGACCTTAACACCTAGTTGTAATGGTAGATGATATAATATAAGTTCTGGATCTAGGCCAGGCATGTCAACATATGACGATGCAAAATTTATCTTCCTTTTTGTAAAGAAGTCCCGAAACTCTAGTTGTTCTATCTCTATCAAGGATGCTACAAAATATATTACCCGAGGGTTTTCTTCAGAGTTTATGTTGATCTCAGAAAATTCCTCAACTAACATGGGTGACCTTTTTTGAACAACTAGGAGAATTTGCAAACCTCCTTTAGATGTGTCCTTTGAGAGAGGTTTTTTCCTTTAGATGTGTCCTTTATTTTTACTATTTCATCATCCAAAGGTGCCTTTTGGTTTTCACCTAGGGACTTGTCATTGTCATCATTTTATTTGTTTATTTTTATTGTCACTTTTTTGATTGGAGGTATGAACAAACTCCCCAAAATATGCCATGTGATCCAAGTCTATGGTAAAACTAGCTTTATGATCCCCTCTAGGTATGCCTTCTTGTAGTCCCATGAATTGAGCTATTGCTTCGCCATTCTTAAATATGTCTAAGATGGGTGTACCTTGTTGATCCCAATCGATAAGTTGGGGGTATATGAGGGGCATGTCATCATCAGAGTCATCAAATGTGGAAGCTGACAAGGTGAAAATAGAGTGGTTGACATGGTCACAAAATTTTTGGACTAACTCCTTTTTTCTCTTTTTCCTAGGGATAGGTAAACACTGATGTGGGACTATCATAAGGGCTTGGTCATTAGAAGAAGGTTCGTTAGGTTCCCAAGTGGTAGGATCAGGGGTTTCCCAATAATAATGCTTAAGCCATTCTTCTTTTGATAAGGAATTTTTAGGACAAGGGCTAAATGGATCTGGTAAGGGTTTCAACATTTTTTCAAGTTCGTCAAATAGTTTATCCAGATCCATCATGCTAGTAGAGGAAAGTGAATACCTTTCATATATTCATTTGAGTCAGGGGAATCACTATAGAATGGGTCAAATGGTTCATGACATATCTCGATGTCTTCAGAGTCACTTACTTCCTCTTGTAATTGTAAGGAAGTACTATGAATGCCAATTCTAGAATCGGTTGGAACCCTAGCCTTAGGCCCTTTGGTCTTTGTGATACAATGATTGTTTCAATCCTTTCATTCTAATGTAATCCTAAACCACTATGTCTGTCATATCCTTTCCTTTGCATTATCATGAAGCTTTTTCCATATTGATCCTTAGATATTTGAATAGATAGTGAAGGTTTTTCATTGTCTTCATTATATAACTAGGAGGTGACATCTTCTTAGTCCATAGCCTCTTTACTTATCTCTCCCCATTTTGGGAACATCATCGTAGGAGGGACACGTATTGTGACAAATCATTATTTCCTATCTACTATAGGTAACCCGTATGACTTAGAAGGAATTAGCTAACTGACACAATAGGATGATTTCATGTTATATTCTCCACAACCCTAATCTTGGATCTTGACCTTAGGAGTGGATGATGGTGGTTGTGATGCAATGGAATTAGATAGAGTTGATGAATCAACGTAGAGGGATAAGGTGGAGGATGAGGCCTCTTGATTAATTGGCACCTGTTGTTGTGGTATTTCATGTAGACTTGTGCAATATTGGAAAAGATCTAGATCACCATCAACTGTGATCTCTATGCCATTATACGGGAATTTAAGGCACTAATGATAAGTGGAAGGTACAGCTTTCATAGCGTGTATCCAAGGTCTACCCAATAAAAGATTATAGGGACGGGTAAGATCCAAGACTTGGAAAATAGTGTCCATAACTATTGGGCTGATCCTAGTAGGGAGTGTGACAACTCCCTTAGATGATCTTTCCTAATCATCATAAGCCTTGATGACTATACTCTTTGTGGTGTCTACGCATGCTTCTGAGAAACCTAGTGCCTTAACTAATTTCAAGGTGCAAAGGTTCGACACTGCTCCTCCATCTACCAAGAATCATCTGAATTTGGTTTGATGTACAAGAACTTCAAGATGTAGTGGGTCATTATGATCAGTCTTCTTAGTTGAATAATCATGTTGAGAGAATGTGGCATGATGGGAATTGGTTAAATATCCTACAATTTACTCAAAACAATTGACATCTAAGTTTCTAGGGACTGTTGTTCTTTGTAAGGATTTATCAAGAATGGCTCGATGATCTAGTGATAAGGTCAATAGTTCTAGGATAGATATATGTGCTAGGGTCTTTCCCGATTGATCAAATAAGTTATACTTAGGCTTGGAAAAATCTGGTTGTGGTTCCGATGAAGGACTTGTAAGGGTTATCTTGGTTATGCGTGTATTTACAACACATTTAGGATGCTTCTTTATGGTAATGGTATGGATATTCTTATTAGCAACTCAGATATGATTGATGATCACACCTGGTTTATTGTCACATTTGGCATTGGTGTAATTGGTCGAGGTATTATTCTTAGTACCTGAACTGGAGGCTTTTCCCTTTGCATGGCCATGTAATGGATCCATGAAGACCTTATGATCACTATTCATGGTATGCTTCTATCCATTGACATCTATGGTTCCATCCTCAAAAAAATCTTGTATGATGTTTTTTAATTGTCGACATTGTTGAAGGTTATGTCCCTTTGATTGATGGTAATCACAATAGGTGTTATCATCTGACCATGACAGTTTAAACTATCTAGGATCATACTATTTTGGCTCTAGAGGTTGTATGATTTCATGTTTATTCAGTTCCTTGTATAGTGTCTCGATAGGTTCCCCCAAAGGGGTAAACTCACATTTTGGAGATCTCCTCTTTGGTTGTTGTTGTTGTGAATTTTGAACAAAGTTGGTAGTTTGATCTAGATTATTATTCATGTCTTGATTTGGATTTTAGCCTCTTAGTGTGATGATAGGTATTTCATGTAAGGCCTTAACACCAACAATACCATCATTTGTTAAATTTTTGTTCCTAGACCAAAATTTGTTTCTATCGTTGGGAGCATTTTGATGTTGAACAACTGGGTTCCACCCTGGTACCTTACTGTCTCCTTTTTCAATAAGGCCTTTCCCAAGTATAATTCCCTTTTTCACCAAGTCTAGGAATGAGGTACAACAATGTACTCTTAAGTCACTTCTCATTTTTGGATGAATATTTTCAAGGAGTATCATGACTTTTTATTTTTCTAGTATTTCAATTGGACATCGACTAGCTAAACTTCTCCATCTCTGAAAGAAAGTGGTGAAATTCTCACCTTCTTCTTACATGGTGTGACACAAGGTATATATCATGATTTAATTGTCTATGTTGAAGGAAAAGTGTTTGACATGTTTCTCAGCTAGTTTGCCCCATGATTTTATGCCATATGGTAGTTTAGAGAACCATTCTAATGTTATCCCGACAAGGGTTCACAGAAAGAGTCTCATAAGGTATGTGGGGTCATACAAAATGCCCATGCAAGTTGTAGAAAATTCTCTAATGTGTTCCACAAGATTCCTCTTCCCATTATACTTAAGTAAATTCGGTATAATGTATCCATGTGGGAAGGGTGTCATGTATAGCACTTTGTCAAAGGGACACATACATAAATCTTGTGCTAAGATAGTACGTTTTCCTGACAAAGATATATTATCCATTTTCTATTGAAGGATTTGCATTTGATTTTGTAGAACACCTGCCTATGTCAATTTCATGTTGGTTTTGTTATTAGGATCGATGTAAGTGTTCTGAAATGCAGTATTCTTTGACAGATTGTGATTCGGCGAGGGTATATATTCTATTTGAATGTTCTCATTCCATGTAGGAATATATCCTGTCTGAATGTTTTGATTTCGTATAGGAATATTTACTATCTATGTAGCTCCTATGTGTGGAATGGTAGTACTGGTGTTGATATGAGGTATAGCTTGTGTTGTATTCATGCCAACTTCGGTTGTTTTACCAGTGGTGTTTATGCCAAAGGGGTTTGATGAAGATGCTCCCATAGTGAATTGTAAACCTTGTGTTATATTGAATGGGGTTGTGTTTATAATTGATGATGTTTGATTAGGTATGCCAGTTGGTATTGTTGTGGTAATTTGAGGAATGGAGACACTTGATGTCACAGTTTGGGTTGGTTGAATAGATGTTATTTTCAAAGTGTGAACGTCAAATCCTGGTGGTAGTGTGGCACCTTCTACTAGAAACTTTGCCAAATATCTTTGAGGATCATTTTACAAACACTCATCCATAAAGGATGCAAACTCAAGATCTTGTATGGCAGCGTTTATGTCCTCTACATAAAGTTTTCCATGTGTAACTCTAGTGATATGTTTTTCAAGCAAAGCTTTGTGTGGTCTCTCTTTCCCTGATGGTTGGTTTCCAAAAGGATTGATGAATTCCTGTGGGTCTGAAATCTCTCTATGTTTCTTCTTAGACCTTGTTTCAACCATGAAAATGTTTGCTCAAAAAGGGAAATGCAAAATGTAGGTCTAGAAAATGATATGATCTAATTCTATGTTTTTGTGATTTTCTTGGCAAATAATTGATGTCTAAAATGATGTATGCTAGGATGAAAATATGCAAAATAAGACTATGGCAGTAAATGATTCTAAGAGGATAATTCCTACCACCTATGGATTAATCATAGCTACGACTTAACTTTATCAAGGAACCTTACATAGGACAAGGACCAAATGACAAGGTGAAATTTCCAAACTAGACTAATGAGCTAGAATGATTCACTAGTAAGACAAAAGTGACTAGATTCAATGACTTAGACTATTGAAACATGAATTTGTCCAAAATATAGAAGGTTGGCCTATTCTAAGATATACACATTTTTATAATGGTACCTAAGCTTTGTAAATAAGACGCCTATCTCTAAAACTTAAATGACACCTAAAAAATGCAAGGTTTTTGAGCAACTTTTTAGTTTCTATCCAAGGTTAACTACTAAGAAACAAAGATTAAATGACAGTTTGTTTTCACACTCCGTTTTCGCAAGTTTCAGATTTTGTTGATAGTCAATTGCAGTTTAGTTTGCATATGCCTCACTATAATTGATAGATGCATTTCAGGTTTTAGATTTGGTTAAATGATGAAATCTAGTATCACTTGTTGACAGAAAATTACGACTCATAAAAAATAGATGTGACTCTAGTGGCGAATGTGACTCAGTATTCAAATGTGACTCAAAATCTAATCTTTGTGAAGAATAAAGTTGTTGAAGGACACATGTGGTTTTCTATTTAATAGTTGTGACTCGTAATGGCACATGTGGTGTTTGGTTTCTTAGATGCGACTCGAAACTATGCATGTGGTGTTCTGATGACAATTTTATGACTGACTCAATTTCGTGATCAAGTTTTGGCAGTTTAAGAAAAAAATTAAAAGACAATATATTCTCAGTTTGACGATCATGAAAATAGTTACAATCCTAAGGTTGTATATTTATTGAGTTCTCACTTGGGTTTCCCCAGCTACGTATATTCAAGGTGGATGACTAGTAGCTTGACCCCACTAGGTCTCCTCTATGACACACACTTCTCGAGGCAACCAAACTACGATACCCATGAACTCCCTATGGCATACTTCTCATCTCTACAATGAACCGTAAATATACGAGATGGCTTCACACGTCTGACCTGATGCACCAATAAATAGATTGGGATTTTGGCTTAACTACAACAAAGGATTTTAATTCGGGCATTTCACTCATAGGGTATCATCCATGTAGCGAGAGACCATTGCTACCCTTCTCATCAGACCAATACTCATGATTCTTGGGGTTTCCCCTGTAACCCACTTTTATATATCGGTTGGAAGTTGCTTGGCTTTAGCATGCTACCAGTCTAAGTCATCTTGGGGTGAGTACTTTTTCCCACCAAGATAGGCCAAAATTATAGAGTTGGTAACTGCTTCTATTGCACCCAAGATCACACAAATGCGCAAGGGGAGAGGATAGTTTGATATACCAAATTGTGAGGGTATTAACACAAATGTGCTTTCACATCAAACACAATAGACAATGGTAAATTTTAATCCAAATGACAATTTGCTAATCTACCAAATATAATGTTCTTTTTAAAATTTAAAGTCTTTGACATAGATTCTACATGCAATTCAGTACTAGTTTTATTCATCTGTCTTCATCAATGGTTGCGCAAGAAAATGATTTTAGTAGTTTTTTTTTGTCTTCGTCACTCGTGCTGCAGAAACGAAGTTTTTATTTTTGTGTCTTCTACGCTATGTCCTACAAACACTATGTTATCCTCCTAATCACATGTTGCAAATCAAACATTATCTAAAATAAAAATGAAAAGAAAAAAAATAAAATGGAAGTCTCAAACTCAAAAATCTTACGAGTTAGACATGTGTCATTTAAAGTTGTAGATGCATCTTGGTTTTCATTAGTTAATTGCATCACAGAAAGCTACAAATGTGTCAAAATTTATTAGATGTGTCTAAATATTTTCCAGTTGTGGTTCGTAAAATCATATGCATCGTTTCATTAAGCAAAGGTGTCATTTCATATGATACCTGCAAAAGAAAATAAAAAAATTTCTATGGATTTGTGAAGATTGAATGTCTTCACGTCGGGTTCACCAAATGTAACATAGGGAAATATGCTGGAAAGAAATTAGTTAAATCAATTAAAAATAAATATAACCTATATTAAACAACAAAGCACAAATTCATAAATAAAATCAATAAACATGAAATGTTTTCACCGAATATATGTCCACTTCTTTGAATTATCTCTGTTTTCCTTCTCCATTTTCTCTTCTATAGTATAATTGCCCTCAAATTTTTAATAAGTGTGTAGGTATAGCCTTAATGTGTATGTTATTATAGTAAAATATCAAATATTACAAGTTACTTCCAAAGTATATTGATTTTCGGAGGAGGAATAATGACAAAGGTCAGCCAATTTATAGAAAATGGGTTTTCGAACGATCGACTCAGATTCAAAAGAGAGATCAACGATTGAGATTAACAAATGTCATGCGATGCGAGATTTATTTCAGTTAGAATGTGAGTTGGAAAAGTATGGAGGACAAAGATTAAATTAAATAATAATTTAATCTGGTGTTCAAACTATTCAAAAGTATTGAAGAATAGACATTAAGGTTAAATAAATGATTTAATCTCTAGTTTAAAGTATTCAAAAATTAGAATAATAATGTTTGAATGAAAATAATAAACATAGAATTTGGACAACAATATGGTTGAATGAACACAGGAATTAATTAATTAAATAAAGATATTTAATTAATAAATATCTACATGCATAAGATTCTTAACTAGATAACTGACTGGTTATGACAAATACTCTCTTCACAAATATGATCATATATTGAATCAGGAGATAACTAATGGATTCAAATAGATCTTGAGTCAAGTAAGAATAAATAATTAGATAACTAGACAATAGAAAAATGTGATAGAAATAACTATTTTTATGAATTAAATGTTTATTTAATTCAACATTCGAATTTGAAAGATTTAATTAAATAAATAATGATTTATTTAATTTATTATTGAAAAGGTTAATTGAATAATTAAATAATTTGAAATGAATATTTAATTATAGTCAAAATATGACAAAGGATAAATTAAATAATAAATTATTTAATTCAGAAAGAGAATTATATTAATTAGCAACGTAATTAAATAAATAAGATTTATTTAATTAATCAAGGTTGAATAAGGGTCATAATGAATTAATTAAATAATTAAAGTTATTTAATCAATAGAAGAAAGATGTTTATAGGAAATAATTAAATAATTAAAATTATTTAATTGTGAGCATGGACATTAGAAAATTATGTTGAAATGGCACTCGCATGCCTAGACCTATTTTCATTGTCTACAATTCTAGTTTAAGTCTATTCTCTATAAAAAATTTTTGAGATTTGATCTTTCGTAGGTCAAAACCTGCGTCGCTTTGCTATGCTTCTCTTGTGATCTGAGCTTCTACTCCCGCCCCCTGCTTCGCACCACCTCTCTACATTCTTTCAGCCCTACTGCTCTTCGGTCCGTTTTGGCTTCCACTGCAAAATTTCTTCCAACCCTCTCCCCACCCCCCACCTACCGTCCAAACTTGCATTAAAACCACTTATCAAAGTTATTCGCTTTTCTTTTTTTAGTAAAAGTTTTTTAAAAGAAAAGCCCGCCCTTCTCACCCGCAGCTCCCTTATCTTCATTTTTTTCTTCTTTTCGTTTAAAAGCTTTTTCCAACCCCATGCATAAAGGCAAGGTTTCTTAAGCTTTCATTCTTTTAAATTTTTTAAAACTAAGTTTCTTATTACTTTTTTTAAGTTTTTTATATAAAGTTTTTTATAAATCTAGATCTTTTTATAAGTTTTTTAATAATTGTCTTATTTTAGAATTTTTTAATTTTATTAATATAGTTTTTCTTAATTTAAAAAAAAAGATATTAAAATAATTGTAATTTTTTAAAATTTTAAAGTTTACTATAAGGGGTTTATTTTATTTATTTATTTTAATCAATTTAATATTCTTTTTCTTCTAAGATTTAATCTAATTTAACGAGTTTTTTTCAAGAAGGATTAATTTTGTTTAGGTTAATCGTTAAATTATTTTCTGCACAAATCTTTTACAATGTCAACTTTAACTCCTAAAATCAAATTAAATTCTTCTAACTATCATTTTTGGAAAACTCATATTTCCTTTATTTTTCATTTTAAACATCTTTTAAATGCTGCTACGGATCCTAAATCTAAACTAGGTTCGTCTGCATCCAAAGATGAAATCGAAAAATGGAATCTTAAAAATGAGGAAGCCCTTGGCCTCATAGGTATCTCCATGTCACCCGAACTTTATGTTCATATTGGGACATGTACAACAGCCTATGAAGCATGGGACAAACTCAAAACCATTTATGATAGTTCAAATGAATCACGAAAAATTCAAATTCAAGATCAACTTGAAGATTTGAGGTATTCTGATTTTAAATCTATGGATGAATTTTTATTGAAATTTGATGCTTTAAATAGTCAATTGCATGGTTTAGGAGTAAAATTAGATAATCTTAGATTAATTCATCTTATTATTAAAAAGTGTCTTCCTAGGAAATTTCAATAATTCATTACTAATATTCATGCTCAATTAGCTATTCCTTCTTTAGCTACTCAATTAACTTATGATATTTTTCGTGATTTATTAAGGCAAGAAGAAGCTAAATTAATTCAGTTTGGCACTCTTAAGTCTAATGAACATGCCTTTTTGTCTAATCATAAGATAAATTTTAAATCTCATTCTAAACAACATTATAATTCCAAACCTCATTATAATAATGGCAATGATTCTAGAAAGTTTAACTCTTCTAAGAAACCACATTGTACTTATTGTAATAAGGATGGTCATTGGAAAAATACTTGTTTTAAGAAGCAAAATGAGAAAAATCCTATGAAGAAAAATAATCAACAACAAAATAAACCTAATAATCATAAGTTTCAAAATAATGTAAATCAATCTAGACGTGCTTTTACTTGTGGTTATAATATTTCTCAACCTCTTGAATGGGTTATTGATTCAGGTGCATCTCAACATGTTACTTCACATAAAGAAGTTTTTGAGTCTATGCAACCTGATTTGTTTAATGTTCCTCTTCAACTTGCAAATGATTATACTTGTAAAGTGGAAGCAATTGGTGATGTGAATGTTCCTAATGGTAAATTGCATGATGTTTTATATGTTCCTAAATTAAAGACTAATTTACTTTCAGTTGCTAAGCTTTGTCAAGATTATAAAGTAGAATTTTATAAAGACATGTGCTATGTTATTGATCCAAAACAAAACAAAGTTATTGCTAATGCTAAGTTAGACAATGACAATTTGTTTAGATTTTATAATTTTTCTCAATCTAGATGCTCTTTATTATCTACCATTGATTTCAATGTTTGGCATGAAAGACTTGGTCATATCAATGCTAACAATATTGCTTTAATGCAAAAGCTTAAAATAGTAGATGGATTGCCTAGTATTGTTCCATCTAAAATTGTATGCACAGGATGCATGAGTGGCAAGATGCATAGGGAGCCCTTTCCACATGGTCAATCATGGAGGGCAACTCATAAGTTGCACCTAGTTCATAGTGACCTTTTGGGACCCATGGAGAATAACTCCATCCAAGGATCAAGGTATGCACTTACTTTTGTTGATGATTTTTCAAGAAGAACTTGGATCTATTTTCTTCATAGTAAGGATCAAGTTCTTGATATCTTTTCTGAATTTCATAAATTTGTTGAAAGGCAATCTGGTTTTAAACTTAAAGTTCTTAGAACTGATAATGGAAAAGAATATGTGAACACTGCTTTTAATAGTTATTTGAAATCATTTGGTATTAAGCATGAGCTAACTATTCCCTATACACCTCAACAAAATGGTGTAGCGGAAAGGAAGCATAGAACTATTGTTGAAATGGCTAGATGTATGTTACATGCTAAAAACATGTCTTATAAATTTTGGGCAGAAGCTATGTTTTGTGCTACTTACATTATTAATAGGACTCCTACTAAAGCTGTAAAGAATATAACTCCTGAAGAAGCTTGGTCTGGTAGGAAGCCCAATCTTAAACATTTAAGAGTTTTTGGTTCAATTGCTTATGTTCACAAACCTAAACAAAAGAGGCAAAAATTAGATGCTAAATCTTCTTATCATATTTTTGTTGGTTATGATGAACATTCTAAAGCTTATAGAGTTTATAATCCTCTTACTAACAAAGTTAAGGTTGCTAGAGATGTATGCATTGCTGAAAATGGTATTCATGATTGTTCTAAAGCACCTAATGTTGAATCTTCTCCAAATAAAGTTATTGTTGTAGAAGATAATCCTCAAGTTCAATCTTCTCTTAACCCTCCTAATGCATCTCTTACTCATAGTGATAGTGTTGATGAAAATATTAAAATTTCTCCTCATGATTCTTCTTCTAGTGATGATACTCCTACATCTAAGAGAAAGCCTAAATGGTTTAAAAATTTAATGCAAGAAAGTGAGGATATTTTAGCTAGAATGAATAAATCTAAGACTAGAAAGGAAAATTACTGTAATTATGCTTTGATGTCTAATATTATGAATTCCAATGATCCTAAAACTTATAAACAAGCTAAAGATCAAACTCATTGGAAAAAGGCTATGCAAGAAGAATATGACACTTTAATTGCTAAGAATACTTGGGATTTAGTTCCTTTACCTCAAGGTAAGAATCTTGTTTCACGCAAATGGTTGTATAAAACTAAGGTTAATGCAAATAATGAAGTTAGCAAGTTTAAAGCTAGATTAGTTGCTAGGGGATTTTCTCCAATTGAAGGCTTAGATTATAATGAAACTTTTGCTCCAGTAGCTAACATGCCAACTATTAAATTAGTTCTTGCTTTAGCTTCTCATATGCATTGGCTTATTCATCAAATGGATGTTAAAAGTGCATTTTTAAATGGTGATTTACATGAAGAAATTTATATGTCTCAACCTTTGGGTTTCGTTAAGGAAGGTAATGAAAATCTTGTTTGCAAATTGAAGAAATCAATTTATGGTTTAAAACAATCTCCTAGAGAATGGTATTCTAAAATTAATGCTTTCTTTCTATCTCAAGGTTTTATTAGAAGTAAAAATGATCCAAATTTATATATTAAGCATAGTGAAAATGATATTGTGATTATTATCTTATATGTTGATGATTTAATTATCACTTCTAGTTCTAACAATTTGATTAGTGATGTTAAGTCTCAACTCAATCAACAATTTCAAATGACTGATTTAGGCCTTTTACATTATTTTTTGGGTGTGCAAATTTCGCAAACAACTAAAGGTATTTTTCTTTCTCAACATAAATATGCTCAAGATCTCTTAGATAGATTTAAAATGAATGATGCAAAGTGTGTTTCTACTCCTTGTGAATTAGGAACAAAATTAATGGTTGATATGGAAACTCCTTTTGTTGATCCTACTTTATATAGACAATTAGTAGGAAGTTTAAATTATCTAACTCTTACAAGACCTGATATTTCTTATAGTGTTTGTTTGGTTTCTAGATTTATGTCTAAACCACAACAAACTCATTTTAAAGTTGCAAAAAGAATTTTAAGATATGTTAAAGGTACTCTTAATCTTGGTCTTTTTTATGATGCAAATTGTGATTTTTGTTTAAAGGGTTATACTAATTTAGATTTAGGAGGTGATCCCAATGATGGGAGATCCAATTGTGGTTGTTGTTTCTTTGTTGGATCAGGTGCAATCTCATGGAATAGTAAGAAACAACAATCTACTTCTCTTTGTTCTACAGAAGCTGAATATAAAGGTTGTACAAATGTATCTAAAGAAGCACTTTGGTTAAGAAGACTACTTGAAGACTTGGGTCTACCTCAAAAGGGTCCTACTCCTTTATATTGTGATAATCAAAGTGCTATTGCTTTGGCCAAGAATCCAATTTTTCATGCAAGGACCAAGCACATTGCTCTTCAACATCACTTTATTAGAGAGACAATTGAAGACAAGCAAATTTCTCTTTTGTATTGTAAAGGTGAAGATCAAGTTGCAGATATTTTCACCAAAGCTCTTTGTAAAGATAAATTTCTCTTTCATTGTAAAAATCTTGGATTACAACCCATTGAAGGGTTTGATGTAACCTCCCCAAGTAAAGATTAAGGGGGGATGTTAGAAGATTACTCTTTACTTGGTAAAGGTTATTCTTTATTTGTATTTATTTAGTAACTTGTAGGAATATTCCAAAGGAATCCCTACAAGTCTTTTATCTTTTTGTCTTCTCACACATGTGTGAGGATGACTTATTTTTTAATTCCTTTATTAAGGAATATTTGTAACCACCTCCTTAAGAGGTGACACTTTGCACACACATAGATGAATGGTGGCATTCATTGAGTTGGGAGTTACATTCTAACTCCTCCTTCTCGCCTCTACTTATTGAGGTACCTCTCCTCTCATTCTTCATTATTCAAGCAAGCAAGCTAAGGCTGAATCTCTCTCTCTCTCTTTGTATCATTCTTAGGCATTTTGCCTCCATTCATAATATTGGGGTTTTTTTCTTGCTTTTTCCCCTTATCAAATTCTTGTGTCTCCTCTTGATGGTGGTGGTGCTTGATTTGGCTACTATCTCTTTGGTAATATTTTTCCTTCAAACAATGCTCATTGATTAGTTATTTCCTTTGTTCAATTTATTTTTCCTTTTAGTCTTTTAGCTAAAAAAGGCATGGTTAGGGGCCTACTAACAATTGTAGAGCCCGATGGAAAGTGTGAAGCATGCATCCTCAGTAAACCTTAGGTAAACCTTATAGGAAACCCTTTCAATTAGCGCATTCTAGAAGAGCTAGAGCACCATTACAGCTGGTGTATTCAGATTTGTGTGGTCCCATGAAGACTCCAACCCTAGATGGTAATTTTTATTTTATAACACTTATAGATGACTATAGTAGAAAAAATTGGGTGTATTTTTTAAAAAACAAATCAGATTCATTTGATAAGTTCAAGGAGTTTAAGGCCTTAGCTGAAAATCAAAGCAACCATTATATAAAAGTTCTTAGAAAAAATAGAGGGGGAGAGTATATCTCTCAAGAGCTTATGAACTTTTGCAAGTCTCAAGGCATTCAGAGACAATTGACAGCTAGGTAAACTCCACAAAAAAATGGAGTAGTTGAAAGAAAAAATAGAACAATCATGGAGATGGCAACAAACATGTTGAAGGCAAAAGGTTTGTCTAATGAATACTAGGGTGATGTTGTAGCAACATCAGTCTACATTTTGAATAGGTGTCCCACAAAGGTCGTTCATGATAGGATTCCACAAGAAGTGTGGACAAAGTGCAAATGGAGTGTTGAGCATTTGATAATATTTGAATGTGTGGCATATGCACTTATCCCAAAAGAGAAAAGGAAAAAAAATGATGAAACAAGTGAAAAATGTAGTTTCATAGGCTATAGTGAAGAATCCAAAGCCTATAGATTGTACAATCTCATCACCAAGAAAGTCGTGATCAAAAAGGACGTTGAGTTCATTGAAAATGAGTCATAGAATGGAACAGTTGATAGCAAAAAAGGTATTTTGTTTCAATAACTTTTGAGGATGAAGAAGTTGTAGAAGGTAGATGCACTGAAACCTTACATCAAGATAACAGTTTAGAAAACAACAACAACAACTCCAGAACCTTTCAGTAGGGCGGATGCATAAGAAGTTTACAGTAGCAAGGTAGATGCTCTGAAACTTTATAGCAGCAATCTACTTCATTAGACTAGAAGTCAAGCAACTCTGAAAATTCAAACCCTGCGCTTGCATCATTGATACCATGGAAGACATGAAGCGTAAGGGAAATTTATGACAACACAAGGTATGAATATTTTTATGAGAATTTAATTTTTCTTTGTTTTATCACAATGATCCAATGCATTTTTAAGAAGTCGTTAAAGAAGAAAAATGGTGTAATTCCATGGATGAATAACTAGATGCCATAGTGAGATACAAAACTTAGGAGCTCATTGATTTACCCAAAGGGAAATCATCCATTGAAGTTAAATGGGTCTATAAGACCAAATGTACTGCTGATGGTAAAGTTGAGAGTCATAAAGCAAGGTTGGTTGTTAAGGGATATAAATAGCAGCCTAGAAGAGACTAAGATGAGACATTGGCACTAGTTGTAAAGCTGGAAATAGTGCGGGCAGTCCTAGCAATTGCAGCCCAGTACAAATGGAAAGTATTATAAATGGATGTAAAATTAGCCTTCTTGAATGGAGTGCTAAAAGAATAGGTGTATGTAGAGCAACCACTTGGCTATGAAGTTCTAGGGAAAGTTGAAAAAGTCTATAGGCTCTGAAAAGCTCTCTACGGGCCGAAACAAGCACCACGAGCATGGTACAAAAAAAATGATTTGTACCTTCTAGGAAATGGCTTCAATAAAAGAGGTAGTGAGCCCACACTTTACATCAAGGAAGCCAATGGTGAGATTCTTCTTTTTTTTTTGTATGTAGATGATTTAATTTTTACAGGGAATAGTAATATTTTCATTGCTGATTTCAAAAAGGCGATGAAAAATGAGTTTGAAATGATATACCTAGGTTTGTTAAAATATTTCCTAGGCATAGAGGTCGAACAAATAGATTATGGCATCTTTATTTCACAAAAAATTATGCTAATCAAATCTTAAAGAAATTTATGATGTTGGACAGCCAACCGGCCCCGACACCAACAACTACAAGTCTAAAATTAAGTAAAGATGACAACAAAAATGATGTTAACCAACCCTGTATAAGAGAATGGTTGGAAGCCTCATGTACTTGATAGCAACAAGACCAAATTTGATGTACAGGGTAAGCCTGATTTATGGGTTCATGGAGCAACCTAAGAATGCCCACTAGCAAACAGGAAAAAGAATACTAAGTATGCCAATGGCACAAAAGGCTATGGAATTATGTACACCACCTCTAATGAGTTTCAGTTGGTTGGATACAAAGACAGTGATTGAGCATGAAATGTAGATGATAGGAAAAGAACTTCAGGATATTTGTTCCACATGGGTTCAGGAGAAATATCATGGGCATCAATGAAGCAACCCATAGTTTCTCTCTCCACGGCTGAAGTAGAATACATTGCAGAAAATGCAACAACATGCCAAGCTATTTGGCTTAGACCAATCCTTGCAATTTTTAATGAACAACAATATTTTGTGACATGTCTTCTATTGCTTTGACTAAGAATCTCATCTTTCATGGACAAAGCAAGCACATAGAAATCCACTACGATTTCATAAGGGAGTTGGTGGAGCATGGAGAGATTGAACTTCAGTACTACAGATCTCAGCAACACCTCACTGATATTTTCAAAAAGGCGTTGTCAAAAGACTCATTTGAACACCTAAGAGATAGGCTTGGTATGTAGGAATGCATCAAAACTTTGGTTCTAGAAAACACAGAGAAGCGCAGATGCTCCAGAACTTGTGTTCTAGAAAATATAGAAAAGTGCAGATGCTCCAGAAATTTAGTTCAGGGAAACTCAGAAGAGCATTGATGCATGCGAACTTCAGTTCAAGAGAGTGCAGGAAATCATAAAAATTGCAAAAAGGTTTGTGCCGAAAACTTTGCTCTTGTGCTCCAAAACTTTTGGTCTATTACACTGAAATTTTTGCAGAGTGGTGAAAAATAGAATGCTTCAAGATTAAGGGGGAGTGTCATATTTTCTAATCTTGAGCAGCAACTAATCAAGTGCATTTAATGCACTTCCAAAATTGATCCGTTGGGATCCTCCACCCACCTTTCCTTGACAAATATTCTGGCCAATTAATTTTAGAAGTGAATTAATTTTTGGTGGGTGAGTTTGAATTGAGTGCCAATTTATGAAAAGGGTTGGAAAAGATAAAATCAAAAAATAGAATGTTTTTGAGTATGACAAAAGAGTACAGTAGAAGACAAGGAGGAATGTTCAACAGAACATAACAAAACAAAGAAATGTTGAGGAGAACTTGCAGCAGCAGAAGTTTGTGACAGAGGCCATTACTCTGGAATATCTCCAGCATGCAACAACACATAGTTTTCTATAGTGCACCAAAATGTGAGCAATATTTTAATGAAGGGAATATAGAGTTTAGCTCTGAGTTTTCGTATGTGAACAAGTTTTTGAATGTAATCTTTTTTTGGATAGTTTAATGAAATGGAAAATATTTTGCCTCCATGTTTTGCTATCTCTATTATTTGTTTTGTGTTTTCGTCTTTGCCCACTGCAATTGAGATTTTTTCCCAACAATAATAAGACTCCAAACATTTATTGAAGATCTTTTGAAAGTGTAAGTGAGATCAATATAATCTAAATTATCAATAACTATGTCCAGATCTAAAAATCATTTACAATATAAACACAATGTACATTACCATTCACATAATATCATACATGATATATTACACATCACACATCAATAAAACAATGTCCAGCAGATAAAGGAGAAGATTCAAGGTGCTGTAGTCCAATTGAACTGGTAAATAACTTGTAAATTGTAATGTTCATATATACTCGTAAGTTTCTTGTTTTCATTTTATGATCGTCTAGTCTCTTATATAGTATATATTTCGTTTCCATATATAGTCTTATTTTTACTTCATCCTTAAGATGAGAGATCACAACTTGCTTGTAATAGCCAAGAAATTTCCCCTTTTACATATATTGTTATTTGTTATCTACGAACATCATGTTTTTAAATTTTGTAGATTTATATTGACTGGGTAACAACTAATAGATAATAGTTTATATTGATTGGGTAAAAACCGATACATTCTTATCATTTGATAACAAACAATCATAATTATTAAACCCAATTGTTATTGAATAAATGCAATACCTCAAGCATGTCCATTGCATGGATTATTAGTTTTGAAACTGATGTCAAGTGATATATGCACTATATATCTGACCCAGCTGTTATAAAATATACTATGATGCCACTTTTCTCCTTATAGTTATCAAGTACTAGCAGTTGATTTAATATAACAAATGTTAGAGTTAATATAACCTCTAATATGTAATATTATCAAAATAAATGTGAATAATTAATGTAAGCTATACACATGTTACAATAAAATAAACAACATAGTAAATAGAATAACACCAAAACATATAGATTATATTCTCAATATTATTGAATCAATGGTTCTCAATACTTATCTAAAAGTCATGGAAAAGTTGCTATCTAATACTCTTAGGAAATCCAACACCGAGAGGAATGGTTATGGACCTAGGATTTTTCCTAGCACAAACACCCCTAGAGGAACAGGTTCATGCACAGAACCAAACAAGACACGTCTCAACATCTACACAAGATGCTCCAGAGTACAAGCACTCAACATGCAAAAAAGCCCTGGCTAGGACAATCTTGGGTGCACTCTGTGTGCCCCATTCTCCAATGTTTAAATGCCCACCTAGACCCCAACCTTCACTCTTTTGTGCCCTTTTTGTTCCTCTTTCCTTTTTCTCTTTTCTCCTTGAATGTTCTCCATCCTTGAATGCCTTTTCAATGTCTCACATGAATGATTTATATATCCTTTTAAGGGGTGGTTTCCAAACCATCACACCCTTTCACAAAAGGTTGCCTTTTAATAATATTTAAATAAATAATTATTCTTCCCCTTTTTGAAGAGTGTTTATGCATATTTTTTTTAATCTCTCCTTTTAACTAAAGGATCATACTATCCATTATTTTTTCTATCTCCCTTTTAATTCCAAAGGGTTATTTATACATTTCTCTTCTCTTGGGGAAAAATTCACATAAAAATTCTCCACTTGTAAATTAACTACTATCCTTAGTAGCACAAGATGCATATGCGTCACAACTCAAAGTAGCACATGATCAGTAATTGAAGATACTAACATCAAATACTTGCATTTTTCATAATACTTACTTTATCTACATTATATGCTTCTGTAAATTCATAAGTAATTTTAATAAAATCACTTTTCTAGTCAAAATTTTGATGAGAAATATATAGATGTCCTATTAAATATATCATGAATTTATAATTCAAAAGATAATTATAGTTTATGTATTTCCATTTTATCATTTTACTCACTCATGTAACTTATTTAAATATTGAAGTATTACAATGTAATCACACAATAATTACTATGGATGTCCAATACTATGTGGTAACTCATAATTTATAAAAGTATAATCTATAAATTCTACATAGATTCTAGGATGGTATTCATACATTCTAAACTACATGAATATCCTCTTTTCATATATCAAAATCAATGTACAAATAGAATATTAGTATAGTAAGGCAATTGTACAAGGTTATTGGGTTGATCAAGTCCAATAACAAAGTGCAACCAAAAAATTCCCATTAAGCATCTTAAGTAAAGAAAACAACAATAGGTTATGACTACCCACAAGGTAATTGATAAAAGTGCTAGGTCCAAATTATTGATATGCATCTTCAATAACCCTAGAAGTTTGAAAACATAGGACAATTCACTAAAATAATTTATATAAAAGAAACATATGAAAGATTTAAACATCAAATAATCTACTTGCATATCATAGAAAAGGTTGGAATAGATAGCCTCTCCCCCTATAAGATTTCAAATGTTTCCATATCTAATCTTACGAGTCTAATTGGTTTCATATCTTATAACAATGTGGTGTTATTTTGACCAACTCATTCCAAACACAATGTCAATTTTGCGAGTTTAAGATGTGAATCCAAGGACCCGTGGGTTATGGGCCCACACTGTAACTTACTTTTACACAAATCTAGATGATTTTGAATAACATAAAAAGCATAGTAAAATCACTCAATATAGATAAAAGAAAAGTGACTAATGCAAAATTTACTAAACAAATACTAATGCACTAACTCTTATTTTAAATACAAGTCCTTATATAAGAGTGTACTACTCAAATAGAAATACAAACTATAATACTAATAAGTTGATCATATCTTATTTTAAATCTTTTGATAAATAAAGAAATTTTCCAAGGCCTTCATGAACATACAAACCTTTATGAAAAAGCGATATTTAGGGTTATATAATGCAAAATTTAGCATCCCTTTTTTTGTGTGGTGAAAATTTAAATGAAAAGAAACCTTGTTATTCATTGATTGATTCTATGATTTCAATTCAACATGATTTCTAACTATTGACTAGAGGTGCCATATTTGTTTCATGGACTGGCTTTAGGCACAAATATCATTCTCACATGTAACTCTTTTATGAGAAACATCTTACTTCTATTTAATTATTATTTAAGATGGAAATAATTCTATAAATCTAAAAAAAATATTAATAATTTTTGTCTTCAATTTTTAAATTCAAACAAGAGATAAAGTTGATTCAAATAATAATTTTGAGTTATGTATATAACCTATATCACAACTACAAGGACTATCTCTACATAAGACATTTAATATTTTTCTATTTTATGTTGACAACCTTTATATGTAGAACTCTAGATTAATACCCATTTCACAAGTGTTAGCTTATCAATCTTACATCATGATATAGGATCATTCCCAAATTATCTATAAAGATGAACATATTGTCAACTCAATTTTTTTTTAACTTACCCCTTGTTCCATCTTATGCATCCCTTCCCCTATATATAGATTTTGTGAATGTATAATTAAACCTATACCACCATATATCCCTATATCTAAATTCAACAACAATTCCTTTTCAAAATATAACTCAATTTTAACTTTTTTTAATTTTTGTTGATGTTTTTGTTAGCTTTACATTTCTTTACCACAAATCTTGATTCCATTAATGATTTTATATGTTTTTCCATCAGCTTTAATAGAAATATCTTACTTGACTAATAACCACATGAATATTTTGTTCCCCTTTCGTGAATGAATATTAGACTTTATAATTACTCTATTAATTATGCCTTGGGAGTTAGCCATACATATTTGCTTTTGAATAATGTCTTA
Source organism: Sequoiadendron giganteum (assembly GCA_007115665.2). Lineage (NCBI taxonomy): Eukaryota > Viridiplantae > Streptophyta > Pinopsida > Cupressales > Cupressaceae > Sequoiadendron > Sequoiadendron giganteum. The sequence continues at coordinate 100,876,664 of CM021106.1, forward strand.
TAATGATACTTTTATCTTTAGTTTTGTGGCACAAGCGCCAAGATTACTTTTATCTAAGTCTATAAATACATTTATATTATTGTGACCATACATTTCATATCATTTTTATCAGGTAGTCAACCTTCTATTAGTATGTTTATAAGTACAACAGATAGTTGATTTTTAATATCATTGTTGATTTCTTACGAGAATGTAATTGAAACACAAGTGACGAGAATGAGGATAGAAATTCTTGTTATGGATCGAGAGAATTGGCGTCCATTATTCGAAGGCACTAAGTTATTTGTCTACAGAACTATATGAGATATAATTATGGCCAAAGACTGTAGTTCTCATGGATGAATAAGCTATTGTTAATTCTTGTAAGGACTCATAAGATGCTTGCAATACCCAGCAGAAGTTGAATTAAGTTCCAATATATAATGTAATGATAGGTTCTATTGCAATCATGGTTTCCATCGATATACAATATGTAAAGACGAATAGGGAATGGTAGAAAACATGTATAGGAGAATCTCATTATTTTGAGGGCCAAAAGATATGATATTGTTCTTTTAAATATAGTGGACATATCAGTCGGGACTGTGTTTTAATGAAATTCATTACACCATGTCTCTTTCTAACCGGAACTGAACATGAAATGCACTTGAGTGATTCTAGGCTATATCATCGATACTTCATGAATGATTTGCAAAATTTGAACTTCCACTCACTGGATAAGTTGTTGCTGGATGAATTGACCACAGACTGATCTACAATATCTTGAAGTGTTGAGCAGAGCTTTGATCAATTAAAAGAAATTTATCTCTATCAAATAACCTTGTGATTAGTATCTACAAGCTTCTAAAAGGACTCGAATACTGCGATTGTTCAACAATGTGTATAGCAAAGAAACAGTGTAATTATATATCCTAAATACCCATGTACATGCCACACGATTACTGGAATTTTGAAGTAGCAAACCACATCAAACACTCCAGAAGAAAAAGGTGGCGTCAAATTTTGTCTTGTTGTTAGAACGTGATGGGTTCAAGCAATGGGTTGGAGGAGTGCTTAAATCTTGTAAGAGGTGAAACAGATGAACAACGCCTTGCTGGGCTACTTCTGGCAACTAAATTATGCCAAGGAGATGATAAGGACTTGGCTGTCAAAGGCTTTAATGTACTGGGAGTGCCATTTTTCGACCGCCTTTTGAAGACATATGCATCTCATTATAAGTTGGAACTTATTGTGCATCGTGACCCATGAGGAGAAATTGCCAGTCTACAAAACTGAGAAACTAATCTGCCAACCGTGCAGTAGAGCCACAAACCGGCTCTTAGCATATACAGATGTATTGAAAATAACAACCTAAACTAGGACACTACAGATACTACAGTAAGAGAATATCAGGACGACTTTTGCACGTAGTGGGAATAGGTAGCAGAGCGGAAGTTATCAATGCCACCGTTTGGTCGAACATCTTCGATATTGTAGCCCAAGGGATTTTAGAGATGGGGATAATTACTACTAGAATTCTGCTTACCATCCTTGGACTCCATCACAACATTGAGACTCTTCTATTGATGATTTGCTTCTGGGTAGTATGGCTTTCAAAACACCTGCAAGGTGCATTTTGGTGATTGTTATCGTCTGGATAGTGTCATGAATGATAATTAGGGAGATTCAAATCCCTTACAAAGGATAGACACGAAACAGAGTATCTTGTGGAGCAATTACACGCCAGAAGATGAATGGAATCAATTTCCTATGTTACGGACCTTAGATTCTATAGTTCCCCCATGAAGATTTAGATGTCACGAATTTCAGTCGAATGTAACTTATTACATCTACCTCTTTATAGTGCATGTGACAATAGATGAATACGATATCACCCTTTAGAGACATGACCCTTAACATGAGGTATCAACCTTTAGAAATGTGTTCTTTCAATGAGGGTCCGGACTAGTCGTTGAGGAGAAATTGCCAGTCTACAATTCGGACTAGTCCATGAACAAAGTATTAATTTAAACATTCTACTCTATCGTAATCATCATTATCATTATGAAATGTTCGCTGTTTACTTTTCCATTGAGCTTACTCGTTTCCAATCGTCATTACATACGTAATGCTCGGGAATCCATTTTTCTTTTCTCTCAAAGTATTTTTATAATAACATTCAAGCTCAACGTTGTTGTCCTCCTCAACAATATCTGCAGGATTGAATATCTAATTATTTGTTCTGATTGCGGAGAAAATAAGAAAACAAACTTTTAAAGCTTTCTCTACAGCTTGTTCGTAATGTGCTAATGAGAACTCCCCAAAAAACATCACATTCTTGCCTGTACTTTTTTTTAGTTATGACTTCTTTTTTATTTTATTTTTGACTTTTTCAAATTTCTGACTTATTGGTGGAATTTGCATACACATGCCAATTTTCATTTATTGGGCATTTGACATTCCTTGTAAATGAATATAGTGAAACCTTTTGCACTACTTGACAATAGATTTCACATGTACACAATTATACTTAAAGCTATTTCTCACAGATAAATAGCATTGTGGGTGCACACTAGTAGTCACATCCACTAGAACAATTTTAGGAATTGTACTCATTTTCTTTGTCTGTTTTTATGTGATAAATCAGTATAAGCCAAATAACCTTATTATCTGGAAAAGTCAAGTCAACCATTATGTTTTGTTGTGTTGCAAATCCTCCAAAACCATTATATCTTTCATATTTGTGTTGTCAACCTATCTTTCAACATCTATGTTATTTCAACATGTTTTCTTTTCCCTTTAGCGCTTTGCTATTTCAACATTTACACTTTTGTTCTTTAATACTTGTACCATTTCAACACTTCCAACCTTTGACAAAAGGACTTGCATATAATGTTTCTTTAAATAGTTTTGAAATCAAAAGGAATAAAGTAACTTAAAAGAATATAAATAATAGAAGATTCTCAATACTATATATTTTTTAATTGTTTTGAATACATATTCTACTTTAGATAGGTTTTCCCAATGGTTCAAAAGAAAAAATCATCCAATTTTATCCTAGTAGCCCAAAAATTAGGAAAATAATGTTATAAAACCTTTGTTTTTGACTTCATTTTATTAATTGCCTAGAATAGTAACCTTAAGCACAAGAGAAGAAGCCAAAATTATTGCATCGTAGAGCCTAGCTTCATAGTGATCATTTTCTAAGTATTTCATCTAAAAAAATTCTAGGTAAGTGGGATACCTCTCATTTAAAAATTGGATTGACTTGTTTAAAGGAATTATTTCTCTTTCCATTGTAAAATTCTTGTTTTTCTTGCCACACTACAAAAAAATGTCTTTATTAACCCTAATTATCTCTAATTAATTTTTAAAATTCAATATTCAAAATGAAATATTCTTGCCAAGGTGTGTCACCAAAAAGTGTATACCTTGGCACTTTTCCACTCATTTCGGCCTTTTTCACTGGTTTTTGGCCTTGATTACCTTAATTCAGCCTTGTAAGCTTGCAATTCATCAATAACCTAACAGTGTTTTACTAAGGTGTTGTGAAGTGTTGTAGTGCATTTCCTCACTTTTCTAAGACCCTTTCAACATAATTTTTCTAAATAATACATTCTTACACCTTCCTAAGCCTTAAGACAGTGTTGTAAAGTGTTGTGTGGCATTTTCACACTTATCTAGACTCATCACCTTTAAATAAACCCTTTTTATATGTTAATTTTCCCTTTTAATGCATCATTAGTACCGACCTAAGTGTGTTTTGGGAGGTAAATCTGATAAACATTATTAAACATAAATTAATTCCCGACCATCATCAAAATTTTCCTAGGTGGACTGCGTTGCCACTTTGGGCAACCTAGTCCCTTTAAGCATAAAATTCAAATTTGAATTAAGATTTAATGGGAATCTTGCCTCTTAAACCATAGGGTCAGCTTATTAGGTTGCATTTTGAGAAAATTAGGGTTTCATATGTACAAATGAGGATTTCTACCTCCATTTTGTTTCTCTCTTGGTTCATTTTTACTCTCCTAGCTCATTTTCACTCTCTTGCTCTCAATCTTCAAGCAACCAAGACTTCACAAGCAAGCATACAAGCATTAGGGTTTTTAAGTTATCTCTATTGGAGATGCTCATGCATGTTGTAGACCATCAACAATGGTTTGGTAAGAATTTCTATTGTGTTATCATTCAATCTTATGTTCTTTTTCTTTCACCTCATTTGGGTTGAATCACTTACAAAGGGGTTTGACCTAGGCAAATCCCTATTTCCTAACCCTATAAATTTCTAGTCTTTGCATGTGTTTTCAGGTCTTTTGATGCAAATAAGGTGAAGGAAAAAGTGTTGCAAGAAGTACCAACATTCTCTTGAAGTTAAATCCAAGCCTCAAACCCTAGGAAGGATAAGAAGACAAGCTGCAGGTCACATTCGGGGGTTCCTATCACAAGTTGCTACAGAAAAGAGAAATAAAAACTAGGACCCACAAAATCAAAGCATGATTCATTAGAAAGCTACAAGAGGAGTAGGTCGCCCCTATTGGCGACCTTGTCCCTATGCTAGGCCCAGAAAATGGTTTTTGTATTTTTGGGCACCCATTTCCCCAAAACCTGTTTTGGCAAAATTTCCAAGTTGGAGGACTAGGTTGCCCCGGTTGGTGTAAGTGTCCTTTTGCTCAGATCATACATTTTCTAGGAGATCCCAAGAGAAGTCAACAATCACATCACTTTCCAAGGTACACACCTTTTGTCCCTCTCTGTTAGTTTCTAGAAAGCATACATTTAGGTCATTCTAGAGTAGTTTTACATTAGTTTTGTTTTGTTTTATTTACATTTGCATACATTTAGATAAGTTTAATTTTACTTTTAGTTCTAGCCACACATTCCACACACTTAGCACAACCTTCATCAATCAACATTCCCCCTTTTAAATGAAATCACCAAAAACTGTATCAACAAAGAGGCAATAGTGTCATTCACAAACCAAGTACCCTTAGGGTGAAAATCCCTAAGAGCCTAGCAAGGGAATCCTCCTGCCCTTGTAATACTACATTTTTGGTGGTTCATTTTGGTGAACCCTAGCATAGACCATTAGCTAGGTTTTTGTTTTTTGCATTTCACCTTAGAGATAGCTTGCATCGCATTGAAATATTGAATTCTTTGCATCCTAGAGTTAGTGAAAATAGTGCATTTAGTGAAAATTTATCATAAATTTGCACATTGCATTGCAATTTTAATAAGAAAATACCAAAAAAAAATGCATTTTCAATTTCTATTTGCACTAAAACATAAAAAAAACCATAAACGTCACCCAAAATTGCAAAAATATTTCAAAATAAAGCACTCTTGAGACTAAGTCGCCACACTGGGCGATGTAGTCCTTTTGCATAGTTTTCATCCCTCTTTATGTCATTTTCAACACCTTGTCTTTCTTTCTAGTTTCTGTAATTGTTCCTCTCTGGTCCTTTCCAAGTTTGTTGTTTTGATCCATTTATTGGCATTACTTCAACCTCATCATGGCCCTGTCCTTCAAGAAGTTATAGACCTCCCTCAAATCCCTCATGGACATGTCAAGCTGCACCTTTTCCACTCATCCTAATGACCTTGAACCCAATCTTGCTCAACCAACTTCCAATGAATTTCCTCCTACGGAAGTAGACATCATTGGAGATGATGATGCTAGAATGTATTGGTTCCTTAATGATTGACTTGACTACCTTGAAGCTAATGTTTCTTTTTACCCATCTATGAACCAACACATGATGCCTAACCCATCATCTCTTCACTCATTTGCTTATCTTCATCTGGAAGTTCACAATGGAGCTAGGCCACCTACCTAAGGTGCACCTACTCTCTCTCAACCGGTTGCTCACAACCCTTTTACCATAAACCAGTCACCCACCCTCCCATTAATCTGCAACAAACTTATGGCAAAGGGTTGAGCATTTTAAGCAAAAAAGGTGATGATCTTACAAATGAACATGAGATTCAAAAATATTATGATGAATTGCAACCTGATGAACACCATACGGGCATTGGTTATCATGATCCTCGTTGTCCTCAGGTGCATCCTAGTGAGTGCCTAAAGATCCATAATGATGGCATGGTAATCTTTGATAACCCTCCCGACTTGGATTTTCTCTTGCTTAGGTAAAAGCCACCATCTCCTCCTAACAACAATACTAAACCTCTGACCATTTCAGGCCCTCCTTCTCCCATCCCATCCTTTGAGGTTTGTGAGTCTAGCTACCACAAGAGGCCATATAAATTGCAAAAACTTAAGTTTCCTCTCCATCCACCACCTGAATGTGAGAGACAATTATACATCCTCTTAAACAAAGGCCTCATTACCTTACCTCATCGTAATAAGCTGGTCATCCATCCTAGAGATTCAAATGCACCACATTGTGCTTACCATCATGTTCTCAGCCATCAAAGTGATGAATGTCACCATAGATGTGAGAGATACTTAATAAGTATCACTTCATCAGTTTTGAGTGCTACCATATTTCCCCATAGTACATTATCATGTACCCATTCATGTAATAGTTGCAGAACATGTCCTTCTCACTATTACATTACCCCTCTCATCACCTATCTTAGCTCCCTCCAGCCTTGCACTCAATGAGGACAAGAGGTTGCTAGCCTTGTCCTTGTCAGGCAATTGTCCTTATCCCTTAGCCTCGTTGTTCACCTCCCACTTTCCCCCACTGAGATTGGGAGGCATATGGCAAGCTTTAAAGTTGACTTACACTTGCCTTACTAGTCTTTTGTTTGTTTTGTGTTGCGAAATCCCTATCTTGTATGATGTTTCACAACACTCTTCTACATGTATCTCCCTTCTTCTATATGTTGTGCATTCATTTCCTATTTTCACTCTTCGCTTTTTCCTTTCATTCAGGGATGATGTAAGGCATTGAGACCGCAATGTATCCTTCATTTTGACCCAAATGAACCTCTTTTTCTTTTTCATGCCCTTTTTTGTTGGCTTTCATTTGGGGATGATGCAAGGCATTGAGACCACAATGTCTCCTTCGTGTTGACCCAAATGAACCTCTTTATTTTTGTCCTTTTTTCCTTTCATTTGAGGATGATGCAAGGCATTGAGACCATAATGTCTCCTTCATTCTGACTCAAAACCCGAGGCTCTTTTGTTGTTATCTTTCTCTTTTTATTTTGGTGATCCTTTTTGGGGACGATGCAAAGCGTCGAGACATCCTATGTCTCCTCCATGTTGACCTACATTGACTCTTCTTTTTCATTTCACTTTTTCTCTCTTTGTTTCCTTCTCATTCTATGTGTTTGGGGATATAATGATAGTTTCACGCTCTCTAAAACAAACATTTCAGCAACGAACATACTAACCTCAAATACATAGATCCCTCTTGTGTTTGGTTTTTTCCATTTTGGGGGCATATTTCCCCTTCTCTTTCGCTTTCTTCTTTTTTGCATGATGTAGCCTTTCTTGGATACCTATCGTTTTACATTGGGATTTTCAAGTAGGATCTCATGTCCTTTTGCATTTTTCCTTTCTCTACTTTAAAGCAATTTCTCACAAAGTGGTGTGTAGAAATCCCTTTAAAGTGGGGACATACATTGGCACTATTCTATTTTACTATTTGCATTTGCATTTTATTGTTCTTTGACAATGCTTCCTAGTACATCCTTTTCACTTCACTTGATGTGTTTTCTCACTTTGTGGATGACATTGGGTATAATGTCTTTCATAAGTGTGACTTATCTCAACATATTGCAATCCTATTAGTGTCCTGATGTGACGCACTACATTCCATAAGTTGTGAATCGTCTATACTTTGATCGGTCCTCTTTTGGAAACATTACACACAATGTTCCCCCTAATTCAAAGACCTCATATGAACTAAACAAGACTCCTTCAAAACACTTTCATTTTTTAAATTTATTTTTGCACTTTTCATGTTGCACCTTTCTCCATTTTTTGCATACATGGCCACCTTGCATAACACAACTTGCATGACTGTAGTGTTAGTTTGCACTTTTTCATGGGTTGTAGGCATCCAACGCTTTTCTTGTCTCATGAACCACACCCCTGTTCTTTTGGCTCCTTATCAAAGTTGTCAGGGAGTACAACTTTGGTATGGTTGAGCGGGAAGCCCAACTTGCAGCACAACTTTCCCCATAGCCACCTTTGTGTGTGTGAGTACATACTAGCCGAGTGTATGCTTCTCTCACCACCTTTTGGCATTCTCACCTGATGAACAACCAAAATTCTCATTGGCCTAGAGTGAGTACCCTCTCCCTTTTCAGAAAAATAGCCTAGATCTGATCCACAACTAGTTGGACAAATGGTCAAAGCTTGATCCAACTTTTCTCCACCCTTTCACATCACTCGTTGGGTGATCTTTTGTAAGTTTATGTTTAGTTTTCCATGGGATCTTCATCTCGGGGGCTTGATCATCCCTCTTGATTACAATCATCTCACGTTACTAGCATGAGTGTCTTAGATATCACTCCACACACATGATTCATCTACTTTAGTGTGAGTTTGAAGAATGTTCATACTCTCACTAAAGTGGGGGCTAAATGTGTCACCCAAAAGTGTAACCATGGCACTTTTTCAGTCATTTTGGCCCTTTTCACTGGTTTTTGGCCTTGATTACCTTAATTCAACCTTGTAAGCTTGTAATTCATCAATAACCTAACGATGTTTTACTATGGTGTTGTAAAGTGTTGTAGTGAATTTCCTCACTTTTCTAAGACCCTTTCAACATAATTCACCTAAATAATACATTCTTACACATTCCTCAGCCTTAAGAAAAAGTGTTGTAAAGTGTTGTGTGGCATTTTCACACTTATCTAGACTCATCACCCTTAAATCAACCCATTTTAGATGCTAATTTTCCCTTTTCATGCATCATTAGTCCTGACCTAAGTGTGTTTCGGGAGGAAAATCTGATAAAATTTATCAAACATAAATTAATTCATGACCATCATCAAAATTTTCCTAGGTGGACAAAGTCACCACTTTGGGCGACCTAGTCCCTTTAAGCAACAAAATTCAAATTTTAATTAAGATTCAACGAGAATATTGCCTCCTGAACCGTAGGGTTGGCCTATTAGGTGGCATTTCGAGAAAATTAGTGTTTCTAGCTCCATTTGGTCTCTCTCTTGGTTCATTTTTATTATCCTAGCACATTTTCACTCTCTTTCTCTCAATCTTCAAGCAACGAAGACTTCACAAGCAAGCATACAAGCATTGGGGTTTTCAGGTTATCTCCATTGGAGCTACTCATGCATGTTATAGACCATCAACAAAGGTTTGGCAAGAATTTCTATTGTGTTATCATTTAATCTTATGTTCCTTTTCTTTCATCTCATTTGGGTTTAATAACCTACTAAGGGGTTTGACTTAGGCAAACACCTATTTCCTAACCCCATCATTTTTTGGTCTTTGCATGTGTTTGCTGGTCTTTTTATGTAGATTAAGTGAAGGAAAAAGTGTTGCAAGAAGTACCAACATTTTCCTCAAGTCAAATCCAAGCCTCAAACCCTAGGAAGGACAAGAAGACAAGCTACAGGTCACTTTTGGGGGTTCTTGTCACGGGTTGCTGCAGAAAAGGGAAATATCAACTGGGACCCACAAAATCAAAGCCTGATTCCTAGGAAATCTACAAGAGGACTAGGTCACCTCTATTGGTGACCTTGTTCCTGTGCTAGGCTCGAAAAAGGTTTTTTGTATTTTTGGGCACCCATTTCCCCAAAACCTATTTTGGCAAAATTTCCATGTTACAGGACTAGGTTGCCCCAGTTGGCATAAGTGTCCTTTTGCTAAGATCAAGCATTTTCTAGGAGATCCCAAGAGAATTCAACTGTCACATCACTTTCCCAAGGACACATCTTTTGTCCCTCTCTGTTATTTTCTAGAAATCATACATTTAGATTAGTTTCATTTTACTTTTAATTCTAGCCACACATTCCACACACTTAGCACAACCTTCATCAATCAACATTCCCCCTTTTGAATGAAATCACCAAAAATTGTATCAACAAAGAGGCAATAGTGTCATTCCCAAACCAAGTTCCCTTACAGTTGAAAACCCTAAGATCCTAGCAAGGGAATCCTCTTGCCCTTGTAAGACTACATTTTTGGTGGTTCACAAGGGTATGAGAGTATTTCTTACAAAATTAGTTTTGAAAAGTAAGGGATAGTAAATTAGGGCTTGTAGAAAAAAATGAAGTTGAGAAACATATAGTTAAAGACCTAGGACACCTATTGATGATTCTAATTTATGATGATTGTAATCTCAAGTTTGACTTTTGTGAACATCTTGTATATAGAAAACAACACCATGTTTCTTTTTACTTTAGTTCTCATAAGTCTTCTACGGTTTTGGACTATGTACATTCAAATGTTTTTGGTCCTGTAAATGTTCCTTCACTATCAAAATGTGTATATTTTGTTTCTTTCATAGATGATTATAGTAGGACATTTTTTTATTCCCTAAGAAGTAAAGTTGAAGTCTTTAGTCGGTTTAAGGAGTTTAAGGCCCTGGTAGAAAATCAGATTAGCATAAATATTAAGTGTTTGAGAACTTATAATGGTAGAAAGCTTTTTTCCATAGAGTTTGAAAAGTTTTGTAAAATGCATGAGATTACATAAGAAAAATCCCTACAATCCACAGAAAACTTGAGTTGTAGAGAGAATAAACAAAACAGTGATGGAGATGGCTAGGAGTATGTTGAGCGATGCTAGCCTTGAACATAAATTTTAGGCTAAAGTGGTAGTTATTGCATGTTATTTGATCAAAATATCTCCTACATCAACACTTTTTGTAAAGACACCCATGGAGGCATGGTCTAGTAAAAATCCCCTGATGAGACATCTTAGAGTATTTGGTTATGAATCTTACACTCATGTTTCTATTGAGAAGAGGTCTAAGTTGGAGAACAAGGTTGTGAAGTGTATCTTTATTGGCTATGGTTTCAGTGTGAAAGGGTACAAGCTTTGAGACCCAGAAGCACAAAAGGTTCTCTACAAAAAACATGTGATCTTCAGAGAGATGAATCTTTCCCTCTATTGAGCTACAACTAGAGAAAGAGGAGAATAAAAAGGAGGTGGTTCAGATTTCACCTACCCCAAAGAAAGAAGATCCTAGTACTCCTATTGGACTTGATGATGAGGAGAGCTCAAGTATCTATGGGTGTTTTGAAGAATAAGGAGAACCTCAACCTCAGCCTTTGAAGAGGTCTACACGAGTTAGGTGGCAATTGAAAAGGTTTGGATATTCATTATTGGATTCTAGTTACATATTTTTCTTGATTACTAATACTAATGAGCCTAAGACTGTTAGAGAGGTTATGGGTATGAATGATTCAGATTCTTGTATGCAATCCATGGATGAAGAGATGGCCTCATTATATAAAAACAAGACTTGGGGTTTGGTACCTTTTCCTGCTGGATGTAAATGGGTTTTCAAGAAAAAGTGTGGTCTTGATGGCAGTGTTGAGAAGTATAAGGCAAAGTTGGCTGCTAAGGGGTTTTATGAGGTGGAGGGAATTGATTATAGGGAGATATTCTCTCATGTAGCAAAGATGACATCTATCCGACTTCTATTGTCAATTACAACAACATATAACTTAGAATTGGAAAAGATGGACATGAAGATATCATTCCTTCATGGTGATGTGGAGGAATAAATTTACATTTCACAACCATAGCACTTCATTGAAAAAGGTATAGAAAATTTGGTTTGCAAAGTCAAGAAGTCTCTTTATGGTTTGAAATAGTCTTCTAGAATGTGGTATCAAAAGTTCAATACCTATTTGTTGTCATTGGGATTTCAGAGGTCTAAATCTGACCATTGTGTATTCTTTAAAATTGATAATGGTCACATTCTCATTATTGTTCTATATGCAGATGATATGTTGTTTATTGGGAATGGTAAAGTATGGTTTCAGATTTGAAGTTTTAGTTTTCAACATAATTTGAGATGAATGACCTAGGTGGAACTAGGTACATTATGGGAATATAAATCATGAGAGACAAAGATAACAAAAATATTTGGTTAAGCTAGAGAAAGTATGTGAACATGATATTGGAGAGATTTAACATGGTAGATTGTAGACATTTTATTGTTCCTATGATGGGAATGAAGCTTTATGTGAATGGTTGTCCAAAATATCCTACTAAGATGGAGGACATGACCAAAGTACCATATGCAAGTGTAGTTGGTAGTCTATTGTATGTGATGGTGTGCATGAGACCAGACAATGCCTAATCAGTGTGATTCCTTAGCTATTTTATGGCTAATCTTGGATGGGTGCATTGGGATGTGGTTAAGAGAGTGCTCAAATATCTATGAGGAACTTCCAAGCATGCCTTGTGTTTTCAGGGCTATCCTACTGGACCTTAGCATTCTATGAGCATTCAAGGATATATGGATTCAAATTAGGTAGGTGACATTGACAACAGAAGGTCCACCTATGGTTATGTGTTTATGATGTTTGGTGGTGCTATTAGTTGGATCAGTAAGCAACAAGTTGTAGTCATATTGTCCATGATAGAGGAAAATTATATGGAAGTCACTCATGCTTGTAAGGAAGCCATTTGGCTTAAGGGATTGTGTTGTGATATTGTTAGATGCAGGACAAATTACTATTTGTTGTGATAGTTAAAGTGCAGTTTTTTATAGTAAAGAATCCTACCTTCCATGCCATAACAAAGCACATTGATGTTCGGTATCATTTTTTTCATGATATGGTCAAAGATGGAAAGGTGAACCTATAGAAGGTTGACACTTTAGTGAATGCTGCAAATGCACTAAAAAAACCAGTGAGCAGAAAGAAGTTTAGATGGTGTTTCGATTCCATGGGCCTTGAGTAGGTGATTTCGTATGACTCTTGGTAGGTCTTTGAAAAGTGGGAGAATGTTGGGATTAAGGTGTATCAACCTTAGAGTCCTAACATTGATTTAATTGATGTAATTTAAGGTATTTATTTGTATTATTTAATTACCTATGGTGTCATGTCATTAATTGGGACCCACCGGTTGGGTGGCATCCCCGTTGGAGGTGACTAGACAACACATCATCATCCCAAGTGGAAATAGGCATCCCACTTTGGAATCTATGACATATGATAGATTCTATGATGCATCATAATCCATCTTTGAATGCATGGGTGAATGTATGTGCCAAAGTCAGGTTATGATAGGATGTAAGAGAAACGGCTATTTTTAACTAGTTATGACAAATTCTCTTATAGTTGTAAGTGTTGTCAACTATGATAGATTCTATGAGAGTTGTAATATATGTAAGGTGTTTGTCATAGCCTATGTTTAGCATATTCTATGCGTCCAAGATTTGAAGAAGACTATATGCATGTTTAACAAGTGTAAGGTTTGTAAGAGAATATGTCACATGTGTCCAAATGCATGTATAAGGCATTGAAAGTTGTGCTTTTTGGATCTGGATGCCCCTCACCTTCTAGATGCTTCTTGAAGCTTGTAACACTCTATTTATTTAGTTCCTTGAGTTGTAGAATGCATATTTTTTTTGCAGGTAACGAAGTGGTACCAATATTACTCCAAAAAAGGTGTTCATGTTGAAGCACTTTTTGAAGAAGCTTTGTTATTGGTGATATGTTGTAACTCCTATTTGATATAATAGAGAATTACTATGCATTTAGAGGGTGGGGTTTTTAACCCAAAAAGGTTTTACCCATGATATATTTGGTGTCACTATTTTTTATGCATTTTTATTGTTATATTTCCATTATTCTCTATGTGTTTCCCTAGTTGCAACTATTAAAGGTGTTAAAAATGAAAAAAATTGAAACTCTCTCCCAATTAGATTAGTGTAGGAACTGTTTCTACTCACCCGACTTCCTTTCAATATAGGAAGAGGGTGAAGGATTTGTAATAGGTCGCTCTTGGATATTTGGAAGGTCTATATGTTCAATCATGGTTTCATCAAGGATGGTTGGCTCAATCATGGGTTGAGACATATTGCTAAGGGATAATTTTGGTATATCCTTTTCCTTAAACTTTTGATAGGATTTGAAAAAGAATTCTTCATCAGGTCTATTAGGTTAAGGTTGGAAAGGGGCTTCACCACAATTAATTGATAACAAAGGAGGTATGATGGACCTATTTCTCTTATTTCATTCAAGGAAATTAGATCCAAACAATGAAATGACTATCAACCCAAATCAAGGTATGAATCTACAAATTTCCCCTTTTTTTCTAGGATATGTGTCTAGGGTAAATAGCACTTTGGGGAGAAAGATTAAAACTATCAAATAGACTAAAAAATGAAAGCTATAAAATGATAATGAAATATTTTACTCAAAACTATTGGAAAAATAAATCCAAAGGTAGATCTGAGAAAGGTAAAATATTGTGTACCAGTCACCAAAAGTGCCTTTTTGAAGCTCACTAAGGACTCATTCAACTTATGGAAAATGGGTCCTAGATAGGGCTTTGTAAAAAATAATTTTGGGCTCTCTTTTTCTATGTCTACACTCCTAGATTACCAATTTTCATATTTGGAGAGTCGAAAATAGATCCTATAGAAGAGTTTTAGTGAGATGAAAAAGTTCCTTGCAACTTTGACAACTTTATAAATTTCTTCAATTTTTCTCTTCAAAAGGATCTTCCACCTAAAGTCTACAATCACACCTCAAGAGAGAAAATTTTTGTTTGTTAGGTGAATAGGATTTGGCCTTGATCAAACCCCATTTTGGTAATTAAACCTTGAAATTAAATGAAATAGCATGAAGGAATGATGAATAAACGAATACAATGTCACAAATCACGAAACCCTTGTTTGAACCTTTGAATATGGATCTGCAACTTGCATAAATTGGCTTCAATAGATGTGGATCTTGATCATGAAACTTGATTTGAAATAATTATTTTGAATTCCTTAATGGAACTTGAACACTACATCAACATATTAGATCAAATAACATGCATGATGTAAGAAGACTTTGACATGATAATGGGATCTTGATTGCTGCAATAATATTCTACAAATCTGCCCTTGAATTCCTTAAAAATGCTCTAGAAATGCTCTTGATGATGGTCACTTGAATGCTCTAGGTGCTCATAAAATTGTATTAGCTTTCTAGAAAGTCTTAGGATGAAACATATTGAAATTCCCTCCTATTTATACATATGTTAGCATTAATTCTTAGAATTCAAATAATACAAGCCGCCATCTGAATATGAATTTGAAATTATTAAAATACTGCCAAAAGGATAGTTTAAATTTAGGTCCTAGGCCTAAGTGAAGACCCATTCAACCTATGGTGAATGGGTCCTAGGTCACTTACCTAGGAAAAACATTATTGAAGGATGAGTGTTAGGTTTTAGCCTTCATAAATTGCAATTAATTAGGCTTTGATTTGAATTAAAGGGGCCAATTAACATAAATGAAGCTTAATTAATTAATGAAGCCCTAGATAAGTTTGAAAGTGTAAAAGGTACACCTTACAACACTAAAATAAGGCACAATTAAGTCCACTTAAATAAATACGGGCCCTAAACTTAATGTGAATAAGTACAATACATATTACAAAACTAAACTAAGGCATTATTAAGTTTATCTTAATATTATTTCCCAAATTAAATGTGAAAAAGGGATACTTTTTCCTACACTAAAATATATAGTGTTTTCAAAGTAAAAATATAGTGTATAATTTTTTAGCCCTTAGACTAAGACATTTCAGAGACATTTTGGTAGTTTTGTCAATTATTCCCTATATGCTTATGTCATATGATTGTCTTCTCTACTGTAAGCTTAAAATTTCCTAAATTTTGAATCTAAAAATTATTACATTCTACATGTTGGCTTGAGGGAATAATAAATACAATTTCTGTTCCTTTCAATAATGCTCGGTGGAATGCATATATGTTTTGAGCTAATTTTGAGAAGACACAACTTCAATAATTTTTTTGAAGGTTCTTTGCTCTGCAAGGCTTAAATGGAACCTAGATTTAACTTGAGGTTCAAAAGAGAAAATAGTGGAACTAACCTTGAAGTAGAGATCCCATATTTTTTAAATTTCCCTTTTAGAAAACCCAATGGAGTGCCTCTATAGACAATCTACTAGAAGCTTATCTTAAAAAAAAAATGAGAAACCATCATATATAATAGCAAGAGCTTAAACAATTAGTATGTTGGAGTCAATGCACTAGCTATTTATGACAGGAGTGGGTTATACATATAAAAACTTTGTTTGTTGATATTTTCCCTTTACAAAAGAAACATAGTTTATTAATTCATGGATAAGTCATTGAGATAAATTTTCATTTCACAACAATCAAAGCTTAATAGTTTTGTACACCTCTTATAAAACTTATCTTACAATTTTTCTTGGTCATATTAAGAACATAGCACTTTCTATAAATATATGACCACTTAGAAATATCTAATAAAATTTATTTGATTTAAAAGTTTAGTAAGTGTTTTTCAATTCCAAATACTTTTTATTTATTTATTTTATTGGAATTTCGCATATTTAATCTTCCTAGAGCTATTAATCTCGAGGAATATAAACTCAATTAAGGAGGAAAAATAAAAAATCATTGTAAAAATGTTATATAACTCTTCCTAAAATATATTTTGTTAATGTCCTTACATTGTAGTACTGACCAAGTTTCTATCCCAAAAGATTAGGAAGGAATGAGAAATAAATCATTCCATGGTAATGAGACTCCAAATTGTTTTTGAAATGTTTCCCAAAACTTTTTATTACTATCTATATAATTTTTTTTTGTTTTCCAGAGGCTCTGATGAAGGTGTAATTTGTAAGATATTCTTTTAAATATGCCCATGATAGAATGAAAGATTAGAAAAGCATGAAAGACAAACTATGATAGAATAAATTGTATTCTATATAGAAAATGTGTGTGTGTGTTAAAAATATAGAAATAGACATTCCTTTATATAGAGCAAGGAAATGCATGAGGCTACTCAATGTCTCATATAAAGCATGGAGTTCAACTAGAGTTAGCCCATGCAATAAAGTAGGAATGTTTATCTAAGAAGGAAATCTTATTTATGAAAGCTTATCCTAATCTAGAGAGAATATTTAATAAACTAATTATTTTTAATGAATAAATGGAAATAGACAAAAATATGCTAAGTAAGAAATGAATCTTTTACACTAAAAACCCCCCTTTAGTGAAACTTAGGAGAAAAACCTATAGAAGCAACACAGATGGGTCCCAATAACAAGGCCATGTTAGGTACCAACTGTACATATCAAATCCCCCCCATAAATAGAGAGAGAATATAAGAGAATGACTAAGTATCCCCCCCAAGAATATCCAATGGTAGATGATCAAAACTAGATGGAGAATATGGTCCACAATCATTGAACAATGTTCCTCCCTTTAGGAAGAAACAAAACCAAAGATGAAAAAAATCTATCTCCCGAATCTTGAATGGAATATGCAGGAAGAAAGTGAAAAATGTATGAAGTATTTGAAGTCAGCTAAAAATCCTTATGTCAATGTTGAAAGCATTCACAATAAAATTAGGCATTCTAGGCCATAACGCTAAAGATGAGAAATTAGAATCTTCTAGAGATTGATGTAGAGTGCAATCCAAAGAAAATGATGGTATGAAAACAATTGTGCAATGGTTATCATCAAAGACAAGAGATAACTCCTCAATTTTTTCAGCCAAATATAAAATATGTTTCCATAAACAATTATGAAACTCCTATTAAGAGATCATCCTAGAAAAAGAAATTAGGAAGACTATGGATGCCCTCCTGCAAGAAGTAATTGAAAGGTTTGAAGAAGCATCACTGAAATCTAAGTAAAAAGTGTTGTTGATGAGATATCAATGAATTGATATTCCATACAGTGTTTTTCCACATTAAATGAGGCAACCTAAGTTTGAATATAATCAAATGTAGCTTATTTATCCAAGTAAATGTTGTGTACCAACCCTTCAATGTAGTAAAATTTTCTAAATTTACACATTGTAAGTAAATAAATTTGGTAACAAGTCATTGTAATAAAAAAAATCTTTATATTACAGAGAATATATGAACAAGATGCCATATCATATTACAATAAAGATTCCATTTCATTATAATAATTTCACAAGTTACAACAAAATAAGAATACATTCATTTACATACATAGCTCTAATGAGCTTTAGAACAAATAGCTGTAAGACAACCCAAGATCCTTCCTTTCAAATATTGGTTCTTCTATCACATGCTATGGAGGAGAAGCATCATCAATCAATTTTTCGCCAACCATAGACCCATAATGTGGTCCCTCACACATCTATCATTTGATAGATGGCCCTTCCCTTCGATGAAGAGATTGGTAGAGTAACTAATAATGACAAAAAAATGAGCATAGCTTTGTGTCCTACATAACTAGAACTTGTAATTCCACAATATTTGTCCAACATGTAATGCTGGATCACAATGAACTGATAGTGGAGCCAAAGTTCATCACACTACTTTGGCCAAACTATTTCTTTCAGTATGTTCTACTGAGGGTCATCTATCACATACACTACTCAGGGCCAATTTGACTTAAGGCTATCTTAAGCTACATATCTAGGTATTTCCTTCAATGGGTAGTCCATCATCCCAAATAGCCTACAACCATATTAATCTACTATGAATAACCTACTTAAATAGTAAGTTCACAAGCTAGGTATTTCCACTCAATGGATAGTCCTTCATTCCAAAGATAACCTAAATACTCAGATAACCATACTTACAAGTAAGTAAGCAATTCCCTCCCTTACTAGATTATCTCTCCTAGGAGTAAACACAATCTTTCCTAGTTAAATCAATAACTTAGCTAAATGCATCATATGTGATTTTCATGTTCAATCATACCTATTATATAATACCTATGATAACACCCATCTCCTAGTATGGAGTACATAAAAGCACAATATGAAAAAAACACAATAGATTCAACTTCCTTTTCAAAATAATCTACATTCAATAATGAATATAGTGGAAAATACATCTCAACAATGCAAAAAAGACACATCATTCAAAGTAAAATAACAAAGAAGAAGGGATCCTCATGCCTGTTATCGCTTATCCAAAATAAGATAGCAATATTGCTTCTCCAACAATAATTATCTTGATAATAAGTTTCTCACAAAAAACTCAATCTCACTTGTTGGTAGCTCACTTCTCTCAATTAACAATGCTACCTTCCACTCATAAAATAACACTCTCAATATCTCACCCATAAAATAAGACAAGTATGGCTAGTAATAACATAGAAGTAAAGAACCGCAAAAGATGTATAATCTCTTGGGAAAGAATGCATCCCTCTCTAGTGAAATAGTTTAGATATTTATAGAGAAATCAAGAAACCTCATGGCCTACAATTTAGGCATGGAAATGACAACAAGATTCATACAAGACAACTTAGCTAAAGGGTGGAAAATTATCAAGCTAGTACTTAGCTTATTCATGTACAAGTCGACTTGTAATCTGACAACATTCAAAAGACTAATTCAATCAGCATATGCATAAATCAAACTTAAAGTTGGCACCAATTCCTATTCTATTTCCTTCACACTTTGCGTAGTTGAACTCAATCAACTTCCATTATATGAAAAGTTTCCATCAATCAATATGGTAGATGAATTGACTTGAGTAGTTTAATATGAAAGACAAAGTCAAGCATGGTCTCATTAAAGATGTTGACCAAGTCAAGCATTCTACAACCAACAATATAAAATGAAATGCTATGCCATATTTTGTGTGCCATTCACTATTATATTTGGTTTCCACTAGCAGTCAAAAGCTATTAAATTAGTTTGCATTCACGTGGTCAGTAATGACTATTATCGACCTCTATTCACATAGTCTTCATCGACTATAAATAGACTTTGTTATATTGTCTATGTCTCTTCTTTTATGGATAGTACATGGTGAATACTTGCCTCGACATTTGTATGTGGAACCATGTATATTGATTAAATATTGACCACTCTTTAACATATAATGTGCAAGATACTAAAATATGCACCTTTCTTCTTCTTATCCACCAAGCCTAAACCTAAGTGGACCGGTCTATTATCCTCTAGTTATGCATACCACTATGCTAATAGGTATAGTGCTATCTATCATACAATAAAATATAATATATATATACATATATTTATATAGTATATCCATCATAATTATATAAATATATGTATATACATATATATATTTATATTTTAACCTATTGGATAAATATATTCAATAATTTGAATGCTTATATCTTCTTATCATTATTCATCAATGAATACACATAAACATATATACATATATACATATCTAATTTGTACGTATATATATATATATATATACCAAGTTACTCCTTCATATATCATGTCCTTGTATTATATACTCATTCTATAACCAGATGTATAACTCTTTTATCATATCCTGTGAATAATAATACATGTATATAATTATACACATATACTTATATAATATATTCATATGTAAACTTTTCTTCTAAGCATTAATGTTTGCCAGTGTATTTATATATATATATATATATATATAAGAATATTCATTATATGGTAATATGATAGTCAAGTAATTCATTTGATATAGAATGATTATGACCTTGTGACTATTTTACACACACATATATATACATATAGTTGTTTTCTTGTGTATGTACCTCTATTAGTATTTCTACTCACATACATGTGCATTTTCTAATGCTCTCATTCACGGGTCTATGTATATGTATTTATATATATGCCCATATACATGCTACGTTTTACATTCATATGAAATGACATAAAGGTAACCATTCATAAAGCAAAAAGTTTCAACCCAAGCACAATGAACAAAATGTCATAAGGAAGGAATCAAAGCTCATATAGATAAACATCACACAATAATGCATGCAGGAGTAAACAAGACTCTCAAATGCAGACCCATCGGTTAAGGATGACTTATCTATTTACCCACAAAATGCTTCAACTCAATTAAATTCTAATGTGTGTTTTTTCTCAGATAGTGTATATTACTAGTTACCCGACCAAGATCTTCTCTTGATTGATAATTCCCCTCCACCTGGAGGAATGGAACACATACCTGCATCCACTAACACATGCACACAACAACCAATTGTTCACAAAATATGCAGTACATATAAGAATATCCTAAGTTATAATTCTAGTAATTCAATAACCATCTATTCACATATATGTAGTATTTCACCATAAATAACATCAACTAAGGTAACATCAATTGAGACAACATCAAATGAGATAACATTTATATATATTTTTTTGATAAAAGGGAATATTTGCCTCTATATATATATATATTAATTGATAAATTGCATACATAATATAGTTTTTAAATCCTAATTGAAAAAGGAATAGAGTCTAGTAATGTAACCTATTACCACTGCTATCTATATGCCCACATCTATAATTTGGGTAAAAACTACTCTTATCCCATTTACAAATACATATGTTATTCCTGCATATCTGCTTAAGAAAACATATTTGAACAAATTTTCAACCCTAGCTAAACATTGTTCAAGAAAGAAATTTTGTAAAAACCAAAGTCTGTTGCAATTACTCATCCATATTCATTGGAGAATTTTCACCTTGACCCTCTTCCTGATTCGCTGCCATGTACCCATGAGACCCTTCATCATCCAAAACCAATTTACAATGAACCACATGATCAATGTAAGCCTGAGTTGCAGCTTACAAACTGTCCAACTGAGGGTTTCCATTCTTAAGAAGAAAAAAATGCAACTTTAAGAATGCCACTACAAAATACTTATCCTTTATATCTACTTCCAACTTCACACAAAGACAATCTTTATTCTTCCTTAGAGCTTTCAAGAAGATTCTGTCATTTTCATCCTCATAAGCCTGCTTAATTGCCTCATAAACTTTATAAAAACCCTCACATTGCCTAAAGTATTTTTGAGGAAATAGACCCCCTAAACACCCTTTTCCTTTGAACAAATTATAGCCTTGAAACGCAATTTCTAGAGCATTACCTTGGATAAAATGCTTACGAACATATCTATCAACTATAGCTTGCAAATCCCTTACCAATTGACACAAATCCATTAAATTTGACAAGCAGATAGACAACACCTGCAAGGACATAAGAATCCCCTGAGATGTTGAATTGACCACCTCCATACCAAGCATAGACTCAATACTTTCCTCCACCCTCAGACATTCCACATAGAATAGAATTGCAAGCACCTCACATGACATATATCCCTCAAAAGGCTCTTCCCAAACCTGCACCTTCAAATTTATGTGGAGCTTCCAAGGGAGATAAGCCATTTACAAGTAACAAATCCTAACATAAACAACACATCTCTTACCATGTTTGGCACCCATCCTTGATACCTAACACCGCCTACAAGCATGTAAGAACAACTTATTTTATGTGAATGCAAATGATGCCATGGGTATTTTGATTTATAGAACACAAAAGCTAATTTAATAACCCACCTTCCTCATGGACTAATAACCACCCCTCTTAGGATGATCATGTCATAATTTCTCTAGGTAGAATGGTACATTTATTTCTATTACGCACATGCAATAGATAAAAATTCATAAATGAATTCTTGATACACAACACCTATCATGATGAGCTGAAGTACATATAAAATTACCACACATGTTAGGAAAGAAATGGTGGCTACAAGCACTCTTTAGGTTCAGATGATTCATCCATTGTGGAAGAAAACACCACATTATTACATGGCACTTGTAGCAAATGCACTTTGGTTGCTTGTAATATATCTCACTTCTAGGTAGACCCAATCTGATCATACCTCCTTATAGCAACAAGCCACACAAATCATACAAACTACTCATAGTTTATAATGAGTCATGGGAGATATTTAATGTTAGATGAGGATAAATTTTTATCCACTCCCCATGCTTGCTAAGACATTTTCCACCTCATTACCCTCCCTATAATTACGCATAATAATGAAACTTTTCTATATATCCAATAACTCCCAAATTTTCTACAAATCATACTTTAGGCTCAAATTATGCACTACCCTATTCTTACATGCATTTATAATTAAAAGAGAGTCACCTTCCACATGTAATTTCTCTATTCCTAGCTCCAACCCAGTCTCCAAACCTAATAGAATTGCCTAGGATTCTACCATATTGTTAGTGCCTATTGGAAGCCACAAAGATCTTGCTACTATCAAAACACCCTTTGAATCACGAATGCAAATTTCTACCCCTAATGTTCTTGGATTACCCTTAGATGCACCATCAAAATTAAGCTTCATAAAGTTTGAAGATGGGGGCTTCCACTTTATCTCACTTCTATTTATCCCAACTTTATCTGACTTGATCAAACTACCCCGAAAAGGAAATATTATATTCTTCCAAGACTTCAAGATAAAATCATCCCAACTTGTAAAAAATTCTACAATATTTTTGTGCCTATGAACATATGAATTAACTGCTTCTAAAACAACCTTTTCAATTTTTAATTTAATGAATTCAACTGGGGAAGATAATTTCCTGAATATACACTTATTGCATTCCCACCAGATATTCCATATGAATAGAGAGGGTACAACCCACCAAATACATGAGAAGAAAGAATATTTATATAGTAATGGATAACCTTGAAATAGTTCCTAGATTGTGTTTGGCAAAGGGATAGAAAAATTCAACTTTTCTTTTATAAAATCCCAACATTCTTGTGCAAATTCACACTAAATGAGCAAATGGTCTACGTCTTCCACTACCTCTCCACAAATTACACATTTAAAAATATTATCTACCTTCTTTTTTGTGAGGCGATCACTGGTTAAAATCCACTTTCTCAAAGCTAACCATGCAAAACTACTTGAATTTGGCATTGTTTTATTGTTCCAACAAAATGTAAAAATGGTCTTTGAGATACTTGTAGATTATTACTTTGACATAATACTTTAATATACCCTTTTTTAACAAGGTAAAGACCATTATTTGATGGGGCCCATAAAACTTTATCTCGTTTACCCAATATATATACATTTCTACCTATCAATACATTCTGAAACAATAACACCTGATCACTTGAAAGTAAAGGACCAAAATATCTTTTCCATATCACTTTCCTAGTGAAAACCATTGTTGAATCCACATAGTCTAAATTTTTTTCCCACCATTCTACCTTCAATATCTCCATTACATCTTGTAATGAATGAACATTCTTCAAAGGAGGATAAGAATTCCATGAATCCTCCCAAAAATTCACACTTTTCCCATTATGAACTTCCTAAGTCGCATATAATGTGATGAGTGATCTAGTTGATATCAAAATATTCCAAATGGTTGAGCTAGAAGGTGGATTGGAAATGGTGAGAATTCTTAAAGGATTCTCATTATCAAGATATTTATCCTGCAACAACTTGCACCACTTAGCATCCACTTTAACATACATTTTCCAAGCTAACTTAGCTCCAGATACCTTATTCCTTGTAGAAATATTATGTAACCTAGATCAACCTCTATTCTTGTCCATTGTCATATTTTCCAATGAATTAATGGTACTTTACATTGATCATTGGTATTACCCTTCCAGAGGAATATTTTGATAATCTTCTATAACTCACATATAATTGACTTTGGGGCCTTAAGCACTGCCAAAAAATAATTGGGGATTGCTAATAAGACAGATTTGATTAAAATAACTCTCCTTCAAATGGATAACCATCGTGCCTTCCACAAGAGAGTTCTTTTCTTTAATATTTCCACTATTTTTTCCTAATAGCATGGTTTATTTGAGCCCATAAAGAAAGGAGTTCCTAGGTATTTACATGACAATTCTGCTTGCTGAAATCCTAGTAGCTTCACAATATTTTCCTCTATTTATTTCCTTGTGTTAAAAAAATAAACTTTGGACTTAGCTACATTAATTTTTTTACCTGATGCCTAACAATATTTATCTAATACCAACTTAATCTGAGCAGATTCTATGATTGATGATTTACCACAAAGAAGAGTATCATCTACAAAAAGAGAATGTGTTACTGAAACAAAATTCAAATTGATAACAAGCTACAAGCATAATTTATTCATATTACATTCATATTTATCCTCTGTAGTAATAGTAAATAGTAACTACACAACTAGGGTGTAACATACTTCCCCCCTTGCGAATCATCATCCCCGATGATTTGTAGCACTTTAGCACATAGATAAAGTAAAATAAAGTCTTACTTACTATTCTCAAAATACATAAGATTTATAAAACATTCATCCTATGTAGTATCCCACCTTGTAACCTTGTCCTCCCTGGACCCTACATCGAGTGTCCTTGCTATCGCATAGGGAAATTTCTATGCCTCACACATACTTACTCTCCCAAAGAGATTTATTATCATATTACCTCGTATATACATCCTAGGTACCATAGCAACTATATATAACACCTAAAACATAGTGATCAAAAATCATTGGCCTATGAATTTATCCTTAGTATAATCCAAATAGAAAAGGAATAACTATGTATTGCACACTAAATTGTGGGTCCCATCCTTCCCCTTTGGTATTTATACTTTTAGAAAACTCATAAACTAGGTTCATCCATCACTTACACATCCATTTTCCTTACCATAAATTACTTTTTCTTGATTACTTGTCCCATCTTGAGCATAACATTGCTCTTGGACACCTGTCAAATATTGATACTGCTTTATACTTAAGCTTTGTATTGATAAAGATTCATGTATCTCTTCAATCTATTACTCCTTTTTACATTCCATCAAGTCTATGGCTTACCCTATTCCTAAGCCTATTTTAACTTAATAGAGTTTCCAACCTTTCCTTACATATAATGGTCCAAACTTTAATGCTAGAAGTTTACAAACCATTCAATATTTAGTCTATCACTTTTTCCTATTTGGGCTATAATAATATATTATGAATTCATTAATTTGAATGTATCATAGTATGATCAAGGTTTCCACAAGCCTATCGTTTTTTTTCCTTGTTCAAAACTGAGAAAACCTTCTCAGGAACATTAAGCAACTAATTCTCACAATATATTATTTAGGACTGAAATCCTAAAGTCAAGTTTCCAAATAGCATTGGTTACTTTGATGAGTTTTTCCATTAGAATATTATGTCACTTTTACTGACATAGACTGATTCATCTATCTTGTGTTCTACCACTTTCCCTTTGGAATCTCAAGAGTGTATACATGTCCTACTGATGATGACATTTGGTCTTCATTTCCTAGTAAACTAGACATTATCTTGCCAGATTCCTTGCAACCTCTTACTCTATCTTTTCCTCGATTATAGTGGATCCTCATTTGAAAATTCACTTTGTCATTCCAATGTCCTAGCTTTGACATTAATTCCCTCATTCCATTCCCGAATCTTCCAAAATTTTGGGTACATAGGTTCTTTTATATCCAATAATAGTCTATTCTTTGACTAAGTGAAAACCTATTTTATGATCTCGCACCATCTTTAATTCCCATTTAATAATGGTTATAAGTTTTTGCAGAGATAAATCCCTTTTATTTTAGGACTTCCAAAACTTGGATTTATTCCATCAGATTATTTTAAAAGATGTAATCCATCTTTTAACTTAATCTAATTTTCTTGATAAAATTGGTACTAATTTTGAGTATTAATCCTCGTTCAATAATTTAAGTCCATAGAAGATATCAAATTAAATAGCATACCTTATTACCAAGAATGAACATTTCTTGTTATCTCCTTTGATTCAATTAATCATATAGGAAAGTCCCAACGTCGGTATATCCTAGTTGAGCACCTGAAATAATCCTAGTGTTCTACTTAGTAAAATTTACAACATTTCATGTTAAGTGAAAATTCTATGATGTCACAACATAACAATAAATGCTTCCCTTTGAGATTGTAGCCATTTTAACATGAGATCCAATCAAAGAAGAGTCTTGTCAGCAATATGAATTCCTTTCTAGAGTGTAAAGTAATTAACTAGGTAGCTAATTTAGCTCACTAGGTATCCCACCTATGTTTCCAATCATATAGAATTTCATAATCTCAAGTGATTTACATATTCACATGGGCGAATCTCAAACTCAATATTCCCTTCCAATTCTTGGATAGAGTCCTCAATCAATTACTAGTACAATGTTATAGGTTACTCTACACCTATATGTTCCAATCAAGACCAAATTTACAACTCATCCAAGTAAGTTATTCCTAGATGACTTAAAGGTGTTAATGAGTAGCCTAGTACATAACCCAACTTAGGTTAAACTTAACCTCAAGTTTCTCTCTTTAACTAAATAAATTTCTCATCCCAAATAGGTTATTGTAACCCTAGGATTTTATTCTAGAGTAAGATAGTGATCAAGTGATCATTCTCATAAGGATATATTTGAAGTGGTTCACACTACATCACATCCTACCTTATCTTTCATACCATCTCTATGACTTAATAGCTAAACCTTATCACTCCTATGTCTCTTAGAATTGTAAGTTATAGTGTCAAGTCACTTCACAACATGGGTATATTTCATAATATATACTATTACTACTTATATAAATAAATAACACCATTATCTATATCCCCCATATATGGTATATAGGAGTGTAGAGACACTTTCCTCCAATTCATATGTAATCTAGATATTCCTTTTGTAAATCCCATAGACAATTATCTTCCCTATCATGATCAAATTATCTACCTATCCTTTTCTAAGGCATCATGATAATATCATTTGATCTTCCAATAAGATAAATATAAGTATGGGATTATAATAGGTCATAATCCTTGAACTTTCCAATTATCTTTCTCAAAAAATCCAAATACATTTTTTTTCCTTGTGGTCATAAAATGTATGGCTTATTTGACATCATGACTTGCGAATAATTCAATAGTTCTTCCAAATTGAAAACATATCTACATTTTTTGTTGGGTGGGGCACTTAATTCGATCCAATCCATTCTCTCCCTTCCCCTCTTAGTGTTTTCACAACATTCAATCATGTCAAAGCTGAATTCATAGCAAACACTTGCTTCTTTGATAATATTTGTCATTCTTTGTTGTTGGACTTCTTTTTACTTTTCTTGCCTTAATGCCATACTTTGAATATACTTTCACAAAGTTAGATTTGTCATTGATTTCTATTCCATAGATTCAATATTTTTGATCGTTTAATAAGAGATCTAATGATAATCAGAAAATTAGAAGTTAAGAGGGAGAATAATATTTCCAATATCCCTTTTGGTGGAGGAATATTCGTACTCTCAAAGCCTCGTTGGTTGATGTACCTTTCATCTTAGAATGTTTTTTTCCCTACAACTTATATTGATATGACACATAGTGCCTTATTGTATTCCTTTTTATTTTGGAACCTCTTAACGAATGTTATTTTTTGTAGACTTTTTGGTGAGTTCATTTTATACTCCAACAAATCTATATACTATCCAAACCTTTGGTCAAACTGACTTGATTTACCACTCTAGGTTTCTTTCTGACATTCACGTTTTCAAGTGAATTTTCCCACTTCTTGGTAATTTATTCTCTCATAAATTTTAGAGATACCAAATTTGTTTAGTCTTGTTGTCTCATCTTAATAAAAAATCCAATAATCTCATTGATTTTGGTTTGTGGAACCATGCCCATGTCATTTATATTTTCTTTCTGACCATTCTGGTCTTTTCTCTTTTCCTAGGTACTAACTCTTTTCTTGCAAGATCTTATCCTTATACAAGAATTAGATTTGTGTCAAGATTTATCCAACCTTGTAGATACCTCCTTCATTGAATATCTACTTCAATCTGATTTATGCCGACATTTCATACACATAGATTCATAGTGTTTTCACTAAATCCAAGAATTCCTGGCTCTTTATGACTATAGGTTGCTACTATTAAGGGGTTAGCTCATTTATTTCCATCCCCTTAGAGTCATTAAATTATTTCATAGGAAAAAGGTATATATTGGTTATTCTTCCTAACCTTCGTACATAACCTAATTGCATAATCTTCCACAATCCCATATAATATCATAAGTTTTTGGTTTAGGAGTTCCTAACTCCAAGGTTGACTCTTAACTAGTCCCAGTTTACACAAGTTACTAGGAATCTCATCTTCCCTTTTTTACTTCCCTATGTTCTTTTCTCTTGTCATTGTGGCACAATAAATTTCTCAACCATTACCTTCTGATAAGGTTTACCCATTAATATGTAGTGATCTCATATATTTCAGTACTAAACCTAGTAGCTCTGATACCACATGTAATGTGCCAAATTTTAAATGCACTAAAAATTTCTAAATTTACACCTTGCAAGTAAATAAATTTGGTAACAAGTCATTGAAATAAAATTATTCTTTCTTTTATTGAGAATTTACAAACAAGATGTCATATAATATTACAATACAGATTCCATTTGATTATAATAACTTCACAAGTTGCAACAAAATAAGAATTAATACATTTACATACATAGCTCCAATGAGCTTGAGAAAAAATAGTTGTAAGACGGTCCATGATCCTTCCTTTCAAATCTTGGTTCTTCTATTTCCTTCTATGGAGGAGAAGCATCACTTAGGTACTTTTCCACCAACCATGGACTCAAAATGTGGTCCACCACACATATATCATTTGATAGATGGCCCTTCCCTTCGATGAAGAGATTGGTATAGTCTGATAATGACAACCAAATGAGCATAGTGTTGTGTCCTACATAACTAGAACTTGTAATCCCATAATATTTGTCTAGCATGTAATACTAGATCATGGTGAACTAGCAGTGGAAACAAAGGTCATGACACTACTTTGGCCAAAGTGTTTCATTCAGTATGTTCTACTAAGGGTCATCTATCACATACACTACTCGAGGCTTATTTGAATGAAGGCTATCTTAAGCTATGCATAGTTATTTCATTCAATGGATTGTCCATCATCCTAAATAACCTACCACCATACTAATATACTATCAATAACCTACTTAACTAGTAATTTGATAAGCTAGGTATTTTCTATCAATGGATAGTCCTTCATTCTAAAGATAACCTAAATAATTGGATAACCCTACTTACAAGTAAGTAAACCATTCCCTCCCTTATTGGATTATCTCTCCTACGATTAAATCCAAGCTTTCCTAGTTAAATCAACGGCTTAACTAAACACATCATACGTGCTTTTGGGTATATGCAAGATCATCATGGAAAAAATAGGCCCTTAAGTGGCAATGAAAATTCAGAAAATCAGAGTTGGACAACTTGACATAAAAATTTGAATAAGTTCTTTACATTATTTTAAAAATATGTAAGAATAGAATATGTGGAAAAATGAATGAAGTTTCTAAACTACTAGGTTATTTTTTGTAAAAAAAAAATCTATTTGGTGAAAATTTGAAATTTCAATGGAGTAGTACTGGGTAAGTGCACCAAGATGGTTCCGAAAAAGGGGACTTAAGTGGACATATTTTTTCTGAAATCAGGAAATACTGACCTTGGACATGAAATTGAGGATACTTAGACTCAAAATTTTGAGATGGAACAAAAAGAAGGATTCAAGTGCTCTGAGTCTACTTTCTAAACTACTAATTTACTTTGAAAATGGTTGAGATTAAGGGGTTCAAATGAGGGACATACACAAATTGGTGTTGTTTTTGTCAAAAAAACATAAAATAGCAACTCTTGTACGACCCTCATACGGTGAACTTTTTTTTAGTATATTTAAAATCGCAATGGTCAGAAGTTAGCTAATAGTATGTAGTTAATGCATGATTTTTCTAATATTTTTTTAATGAATATTATATTTCTTACTAATTTGCAAAGTGGACATATCCTGAAAATAGAATTTTGGCGGTGCTACCCCTACAAATTTTGGAAACTAATTGATTTGTTTGTTTTTTGTTTTTTTTTTATTTTGTAGAATGGAGTCTAGTTTCTGAAAATGTAATTTATTTGAAAAATTAATGAACTGTTAATTTATAACGAAAAAAATACCAAACTCTATTTTTTGGCGAAAAAAAGACATACAAATAAAAAAAATTATGGATGAAAGACTTAACATTTTCAGAAAGTGAAAAAAATTACATCGTTGGATAGCTAAGAGATAACCAAACATTACCCATGTGTTCAATTTTTTTGATATTGAACCGCATGCAATCCTGATGGTGAGCACGAACTCGATTATGAGAAATATTGTGGATTTTTTTAAAACACATCTCTGGTCATTGGGAATGCCCTCCAAGCCTTTGGGTTGGTATTCCAAGGCAAATACCAAGCCTAAGGCTCGAGAATTCTAAAATCAAAATATAACGCGATCGCGTTATAATGCGCTCGCGTTATATCTCAATTTTGACATGGTTTTTGCTTCTGTGGGGAACATGTCAAGTAACACATAACACGAGCATGTTATAACGTGCTCGGATTATGTCTTACATTATGTTAAGTGCCAATATATTAATGTATGCTGATATATTTTTATGTACATGTATGTCATATATGTATGTATGCTTGTATGGATGTAATATTATATGTACATATGTATTATGCTTGTATGTATGCATTTATGTATGTCTTTTGAGGAAGGGAGAATTTAGAGAGAGTCTAGAGAGATGGAGAGGGGTTGGAAGTGAGAGTTTAAGAGAGAGGGAGTGGGAGAGAAGGGATTGGAGTGAGGGGGACTTAGCTAGGTAGGGTGGGAGGGATAGAGGGAGGGAGAGAGAAAGGGGGGTGGGAGAGAGAGAATTGAGGGAGAGGGAGAGAGAGAGAGAGAGGGGAGGTGGGAGAGAGAGATTGAGGAGAGGGAGAGAGAGGGGGAGAGAGAGGAATAGAAGAGAAAGAGAGTTATGTAGGTAGAGGGTGCAAAGGGAGACTTGAGGGAGATATGAGGGTGGGAGGGAGGAAACTTGAGAGATAGGTAGTGAGAGAGGAGTGAGAGAGATGGATTTTTTGAGAGGGAGAGGGAGTGTGAGAGAGAGGGAGTGTGAGTGAGATACCTGAGAGAGGGAGAGGGTGTGAGAGGGAGTGACCTGATAGAGGTAGAGAAAGAGGGGGTTGGAGAGATAGATAGAGAGATGGGAGAGAGACAAAGAGAGAGTTACCTAGGTAGGTTTCCAAAGAGAGACCTTAGAGAGAGAGGGGGTGGGACGAAGAGACATTAGAGAGAGGAAGAGCGAGGTAGTGGGAGGGACATAAAGAGAGATGGATAGAGGGAGTGAGAGAGTGTGGTAGGGATTTATTGAACGAGAGGTACGCAAAAAGAGGGAGATGATAGATAGAGACAATTTGAGAGGGTGGGAGGGAGGGAAGGAGGGAGAGGTGAGATGTATAGATAGAGAGAAAGTGATAGGGGTTTAGGTTATAGGGTTGAGGGATTAGGGTGGAGGACCTATAGGATTGATGCTTTTAGGGTATTAGGATTTAAGGTTTGGGGGTTGAGGGAATAGGTTTGATGGTAGAGGGTATTTGGTTGAGGGTATAGGGTAGAAGGTTTAAGGTTTAAGCATTTAGGGTTGAAGGGTTTGGGGTTAAGGGTTTAGGGTTAAGGGTTTACTTGGTTGAGGGTAGAGGGTTTAGGGTATAGGTTTGAGGGTATATGGTTGAAGGATTAGGTTCAGGGTCCAGTGTAAGGGGTAGAGGTTTTAGGGTTTAAGGATCGAGGGTTGAGGGATTAAGGGTTGAGGGTTGAGAATTGAGGGTTGAGTGTTTAATGTATAGGGTAAAGGGTAGAGGGTTTAAGGGTTGAGGGTTGAATATTGAGGGTCTAAGGTATAGGGTCAAGGGATTAGGGTTGAGGGTCCAATATATAGGGTATAGGTTATAGGGGTTGAGAGATTAAGGGCTAAGGGATTAGGGTTTAGGGTAGAGAGTATTGGGTTGAGGGTAGAGGTTAGAGGGTAGAGGGTAGAGGGTAAAGGGTTTAACAGTTTAGGGTTTAAGGGGTTAGGGTTGAGGGTCGAGGGTTTAGGGTTGAGTGTTTAAGGGTTTAAGGGTCAAGAGGGTTGAGGGATTAAGGTAGAGAGTTTACTAAGTGAGTTTAAGGGTTGGGGGATTAGGGTTGAGGGTAGAGAGTAGAGGATTGGTGGTAGAGGGTAGAGGGTTTATGGGTTAGGATTTAAGGGTTTAGGGTTTAGGGATGAGAGATTAATAGGTTATAGGGTAGAGGTTATAGGATTTAAGGGATTAGGGTTTAAGGGTTGAGGGTTGAGGGATTAAGAGGGTATAGGGGTTGAGGGATTAAAGTTTAAGGGTTGAGGGTTGAGGGTTGAGGGATTAAGAGGGTATAGGGGTTGAGGGATTAGGCTTTAATGGTTGAGGGTTGAGGGTTCAAGGATTAAGAGGGTATAGGGGTTGAGGGATTAGGGTTTAAGGGTTGAGGGTTGAGGGATTAAGAAGGTATAGGTGTTGAGGGATTAGGGTTTAAGGGTTGAGGGTTGAGGGTTGAGGGTTGAGGGTTGAGGGTTGAGGGTTGAGGGTTTAAGAGGGTATAGGGGTTGAGGAAAAAGGGTTTAAGGGTTGAGGATTGAGGGTTGAGGGATTAAGAGGGTATAGGGGTTGAGGGATTATGGTTTAAGGGTTGAGGGATTACGGTTTGAGGGTTGAGGGTTGAGGGTTGAGGGTTGAGGGTTGAGGGTTGAGGGTTTATGGTTTATGGTTTATGGTTTCTCCCCCTCTCCCCCTCTCCCCCTCCCTCTCTATCTCCCACTCTCCCCCTCTCTCCCTCCCATTCTCTCTTTCTCCCACTCTCCCCCACTCCCACTCTCCCCCACTCTTTCCCACTCTATATTTCTCCCACTCTCACCCTCTCTCTCTCTCCCTCCCTCTCTCTCTCCCACTCTCTCCCACTCTCTCGATCTCCTACTCTTCGCTTCTCCCC
>CM021106.1:100910875-100930800 GCA_007115665.2 Sequoiadendron giganteum
TTGAGGGATTAAGGTTTAACGATTGAGGGTTGAGGGATTAAGAGGGTACAGGGGTTGAGGGATTAGGGTTTAAGGGTCGAGGGTTCACGGTTGAGAGACTAAGAGGGCATAGGGGTTGAAGGATTAGGGTTCAAGGGTTGAGGGTTGAGGATTAAGAGGTATATAGGGGTTGAGGGATTAGGGTTTAAGGGTTCAGGGTTCAGGGTTGAGGGACTAAGAGGGTATAGGGGTTGAAGGATTAGGGTTGAAGGGTTGAGGGTTGAGGGAATAAGAGGGTATAGGGGTTGAAAAATTATGGTTTAAGGGTTGATGGTTGAGGGTTCACAAATTAAGAGGGTATATGGGTAGAGGGATTAAGGGTGAAGGGTTAAGGGTTGAATGGTTAAGAGGGTATAGGGATTGAGGGATTAGGGTTTAAGGGTTGAGGGTTGAGGGATTACGAGGGTATAGTGGTTGAGGTATTAGGGTTTGAGGGTTGAGGCATTAAGAGGGTATAGGGGTTGAGGAATTAGGGTTTAAGGGTTGAGGGTTGATAGATTAAGAGGGTAGAGCGGTTGAGGGATTAGGGTTTAAGGGTTGAGGGTTGAGGGTTCAAGGATTAAGAGGGTATAGGGGTAGAGGGATTATGGTTGAAGGATTGAGGGTTGAGGGTTGAGGGATTAGGGTTTGAGTGTTGAGGGATTAAGAGGGTATAGGGGTTGAGAGATTAGGGTTTAAGGGTTGAGGGTTGAGGATTCAAGGATAAGAGGGTATAGGGGTATAGGGATTAATGTTGAAGGGTTGAGGGTTGAGGGATTAAGAGGGTAGAGGGGTTAAGAGTTCAGGGTTCAGGGATTAAGAGGGTATAAGGGTTGAGGGATTAGGGTTTAAGGGTTGAGGGATAAGGGTTTAAGGATTAAGAGGGTAAAGGTGTAGAGGGATTAAGGTTGAAGGGTTGAGGGATGAGGGTTGAGGGATTAGGGTTTAAGGGTTGAGGGTTGAGGGTTGAGGGTTGAGGGATTAAGAGGGTATAGTGGCTGAGGGATTAGGGTGTAAGGGTTGAGGGTTGACGGATTAAGAGGGTATGGGGGTTGAGGGTTGAGGGTTGACAAATTAAGAGGGTATGGGGGCTGAGGGATTACGGTGTAAGGGTTGAGGGTTGAGGGTTCAAGGATTGAGAGGCTAGACGGGTAGAGGGATTAAGGTTGAAGGGTTGAGGGTTGAGGGTTGAGGGATTAAGAGGGTATAGGGATTGAGGGATTAGGGTTGAAGGGTTGAGGGTTGAGGGATTAGGGTTTGAGGGTTGAGGGATTAAGAGGGCATAGGGGTTGAGAGATTAGGGTTTAAGGGTTGAGGGTTGAGGGTTCAAGGATTAAGAGGGTATAGGGGTATAGGGATTAAGGTTGAAGGGTTGAGGGTTAAGGGATTAAGAGGGTATAGGGGTTGAGGGTTCAGGGTTGAGGGATTAAGAGGGTATAAGGGTTGAGGGATTAGGGTTTAAGGGTTGAGGGCTGAGGGTTCAAGGATTAAGAGGGTATATGGGTAGAGGGATTAAGGTTGAAGGGTTGAGGGATGAGGGTTGAGGGATTAGGGTTTAAGGGTTGAGGGTTGAGGATTGAGGGATTAAGAGGGTATAGGGGCTGAGGGATTAGGATGTAAGGGTTGAGGGTTGAGGGTTGACGGATTAAGAGGGTATAGGGTTTGAGGGATTAGGGTTAAAGGGTTGAGGGTTGAGGGTTGATTAATTAAGAGGGTATAGGGGCTGAGGGATTACAGTGTAAGGGTTGAGGGTTGAGGGTTCAAGGATTAAGAGGCTAGAGGGGTAGAGGGATTAAGGTTGAAGGGTTGAGGGTTGAGGGTTGAGGGATTAAGAGGGTATAGGGATTGAGGGATTATGGTTTAAGGGTTGAGGGTTGAGGGATTAAGCGGGTATAGGGGTTGAGGGATTAGGGTTTAAGGTTTGAGGGTTCAAGGATTAAGAGGGTATAGGGGTAGAGGGATTAAGGTTGAAGGGTTGAGGGTTGAGGGTTGAGGGATTAAGAGGGTATAGGGGTTGAGGGATTAGGGTTTAAGGTTTGAGGGTTGAGGGATTAAGAGGGTACAGGGGTTGAGGGATTAGGGTTTAAGGGTTGATGGTTGAGGGATTAAGGATTAAGAGGGTATAGGGGTAGAGGGATTAGGGTTGAAGGGTTGAGAGTTGAGGGATTAAGAGGGTATAGGGGTTGAGGGATTAGGGTTTCAGGGTTCAGGGTTCATGGATTAAGGTTGAAGGGTTGAGGGTCGAGGGTTGAGGGATTAAGAGGGTATAGGGATTGAGGGATTAGGGTTTAAGATTTGAGGGTTGAGGGTTTAGGGATTAAGAGGATATAGGGGTTCAGGGATTAAGAGTGTATAGGGGTTGAGGGATTAGGGTTTAAGGGTAAAGGGTTGATGGATTAAGAGAGTATATGGGTTGAGGGATTAGGGTTCAAGGATTGAGGGATTAGGGTTTAAGGATTGAGGGATTAAGAGGGTATAGGGGTTGAGGGATTAGGGTTTAAGGGTTGAGGGTTGAGGGATTAAGAGGTTATAGGGGTTGAGGGATTAGGGTTCAAGGTTAGAGGGTTGAGGGTTCAAGGATTAAGAGGGTATAGGGGTAGAGCGATTAGGGTTGAAGGGTTGAGGGTTGAGGGTTCATGGATTAAGAGGGTATAGGGGTTGAGTGATTATGGTTTAAGGGTTGAGGGTTTAGGGTATATCTCTCAAACCTAATCCCTCAACCCTCTCTCTTTCTCCCACTCTCCCCCTCTCTCCCTCCCACTGTTTCTTTCTCCCACTCTCCCCTTCTCCCTCTCTCCCACTCTCTCCCACTATATCTTTCTCCTGCTCTCGCCCTCTCTACCTCCCTCCTTATCTCCCACTCTCCGCTTCTTCCACCCTCTACCACTCTCTCTTTCTCCCATTCTCCCACTCTCTCCCACTATCTCTTTCTCTCACTCTCCCCCTATCTCGCTCCCTCTCTATCTCCCACTGTCCCACTCTCTCTTTCTCCCACCCTCTCCCTCCCTCTCTATATCCATCTCTCCCACTATCTCTTTCTCCTCCTCTCCCTCTCACTCCCTCTCTCCCTCTTCTCTCCCACTCTCTCTTTCTCCCCCTCCCCCTCTCCCTCCCTCTCTCCATATTTCTCTCCCACTCCCTCTCCCTCCCTCTCTCCCCTTTTCTCTCCACTCTCTCTTTCTCCCACTCTCACCCTCTCTCCCTCCCTATCTATCTCTATGTCTCCCACTTTCTATTTCTAACCCTCTGCCTCTCCCTGCCTCTCTCTCCCTCTCTCTCTCCCACTCTCCCTCTACCTATCTCTCTCTCTCTCACACACACACAAACTCACCTATATCTCCTCTATTATAAGGGTGCAGGGTACAAATATATAATTAGGATAGAGGGTAAAGACAAAGAGGGAGAAAATAAATATACTAAGAAAACCATATTTCACATAACGTGCTCACATTATAACACGAGCACATGTTATACTCCAATAATACAGTAAAAAACTCTATATACCCGTGATTTCAAGGCCCACAGTTTCCATATTCCCCTGGTTCTACGCATGCTCTGACAAAAATCAGATTTTTGATGATGTTGTGAAGTGTGCAAGCATGTTTTTCACATTTCATCACATTTTCCATGATCTTTCTACCACCTTTGCATGAAATAGAAAAGTTTCCACGTTGAAAGACATATATTATCAATTGAAGTTTGAATTCCATTGGAAACTGATATACAATTGAAGTTTGGAGGGGAACAAGCTTTTGAACAAGTCAAATTGTTGTGGAGTTTGAAGAAAGAAGAAGCTAAGGCTACATAATTGGGTTGAAATCCTCCATTTGAAAGTCTAGTTTTTTAGGTATGTGAAGTCTTTACAAATTTTCTTTCATTCTATTATGGCTTTCTTTCATTTTTGTTTGACATTATAACCTTAGGTTGTCAATGCACATTTTAAATTACCATTATATACACAATTATATACACTTTCCAATTACCATTTTAAACTTGATGCAGAGCATCTACCGGGATCCACAAATCATCTAGGGTACTTCTGACCCTAACTTAAATTGAAGAAGATCAACAAACAAACTCAATCATCTTTTCATCAAAACATTAGAACTTTGTTTCAACTCTTTGTCAGACTAGTTTCATTCCAAGGCATGTTCAACAATAAAATACCCTACTATAACAATGTACATGCCATCTCACTGAGAAACAAGTCATAACAGTAGGTGATGGTCATTTCATAATTAAATCCTACTCAAACCCTTGACTGGCTTGAAATGAGCAATTTCAGAAAATTATCAATTCCTCCCTTCAAACGTACTGTTAAGCCCTTAGAACTGATGCATTAGAGATTTAAGACATGTGCCTAAAATATTATATTATTTTTCTATCAAGGGGTGGCTGTATAGATTCATACAAGTGCAGGAAAGTGCAAAAAAACTAGTGAATTTATGGAAACAACATTTTTTTAATCAAAAAAATGGATTTCAAAATGAACAAAAATCCTCCCTTCAATCCAATGGAGGTTGTTTAAAAGTTTGGCAATGACAACCAACTCCCCCCCAATTCCTATAACTAAAAGAAAACCACCTTTGAAAGCTCATATAACCGGTACATGGAAAATGCCTTTAATGACTATCTTACAACATGAAGATACCCAAAATTGAATCAAATTTCAAAATGGAAGCATAGATTGTCAAGGTTATCCTACACCAAAAACTTATCAAACACTCACAATGCCATTAAACTCATTAGTTTTCATAATCACCATCATGGTTATTCACTTTTAGTTAGAAATGTGCTTTGGCCAGCCTAGTGCTTCCATTGTTTGTACAAATTTGTCTACATGCTAGGTTAACTTTTGTACACGATGATTGTAAGTATTATTTAAATGAAGCCTTAAATGACATATATTTTTCAATTAAATTGAATGGATACATTTTTTAGGAACTAATATTCATTTCATTACCATGGTACAAATAAAATTATCTGCCATGCCGAAGAAAAGGACAAAGAGGAAACTAACAGACAAAGAGAACGAAACCTTGAAAGAAAAGGAGAGAGTTCAAGTGGCGGCATATTTTGAAAAGAAGAAATTGGAAATGATTGATCTAAATAACCCAATTGTAGAGGAACTTCAACCATCAAAAAGAGAATGGGAATTGGCAGCACAACAGGCACGAATGTGAAAGCATCATCGTAAGACAAATTCAGATACCGTAGTTGGAGACACACCCTCTACGAAAAGTGAATATTAAGGGACACCATTAAGCATAGGAAAATATGGAGGGACACCATCTAGCACAATTGAATATGGACAGACACCATCTACTGCAAGTGAATATGGAGGGACACCATGTACCACAAGTTAATATTGTTGGACACCATGCAACACATCTCAAGTTGATAGTACATTATCACTCGGAATTGACAAAGAAGGTATGCCATCATCCCCATGTGAACCTCAAGGTATGTCCTCTTCTCCACCCTCGATCAAAGGTATGCAATCTAGCACACCTCAATTAAATATTGATGAAATTCATAATTTTGAGATGTATGTACCTAGGAGAACACCACCTAGAATTTTGCATAGAAAGCCAAAGTATTTGATTAATATTGATGATGAGATTTTGCAGCACATGGAAGGTAAGATTTCAACACACAGTTGTAGAAGATATGCTGATAAGATTTGGGAACGATTCTTTGAAAGGATAAATGAGACTGCAAGATGTCAACTATTTGTTGAAATGATGTGGGGTGTAAAGTATAGGAACATCATGAAGACTCTTGGGTTGAGAACATCAAATGCATCGAGTGAAGACACTATTGTGAAGAATCTAATGGATGCTTATGAGAGTGTGGGTAAGACCTCACACTCAAAGGATAGTAATGTCACCCAACATTTCATTACATCAACTTTGGTAAGTTGTCAAACAAAGAGAGCTCGTCTAATTAAAAAGACTAGTGAAAAAATGGGAATTGGTAGAAAAACTTTATGAAGAGCCATTCAAAGGCAGCAAAGAATTGAGGGAAATGATACAAATGAATTATGGGCATTCTCGAGGAGACTGTCATGAAAAGATAAAGAAGTTGTTGAAGCCTTGAGAACAGTAATTGAAGAGTATTGGAAGAATAACACAAGGCCATCTCTAAATCAAAGGGATGTGGTAAGAAGGAGAATCGGTAGTCGGAATCGTGAGCCACATCCAAAGAATTTTTTGGATATTACTCAAACCCAATTTTTTCAGAAATTTGAAAATGATTATCCTCAAATTAGTATTTCTCAAAGATTTTTTGAACTGCTTAAACCTTTTTATGTTAAGATAAATCACACATGCACTACTTGTTTTTGTAGACTACATATTGAATTTTCTAACCATTATGATGCTTATGGTTCTATATGTTTAGATTTGCATACTAATGATGTTTTGTAGGATTGTGGCATAGAAGCCCCACCAAAATCTTCTAGAGAGTTCTTGGCCAAATATTCCATAGGAAAAAATGCTTGGATGGTTCATGTAAGCGTTGTGGTGGCTTCCAACGTATGCCACTATGTCAACATATGGAAAGCATAGATGAGGTGGGACAATAACTATTAGAGTTTGTGAAGTATAAAACAATGGCATATGCTACAAAAGATGGGTCTCAAGCAAAAAGGTGTGATTTTGTTATTGAGAAGATTCCAGTGTACAAATTTATGACCACATTTCACGGTAGTATACTGTCTGAGTATGCAATGCATACCCATAGAGTTTGATGGTTGGACATGCAGTTCAAGCTATGCAAGGAGACATTTCTAGTTGGAATCATAGTATCTGTGGTTGACTTTGTAGAGAACTACACTCTATAGCCACAACATGAGGTGTAGTCATAGTATTACAACTCCACACAAGTTTTGATATTTGTGCACATAGCATTCATTCATGCATCTGATAGTACAGATCAGCAAAGGAAGGTATTGAGGGAGTACCAATTTTACATTATTGATGATTGTACACATTCTCTAGAGTTCATGCAAGGTTAATTCCAGATGTTCTACAGTGGTTTGGCTTAGAGGGGCATAGAATACGATCAACATATAATATGGTCTGATAACTGTGCAGCACAGTTCAAGAACTCGTGCATGTTCTACTGGTTGTGCAAGATGCATGTCATTATAGGTGTTCAACATATATGGAACTTTTGTGAGGCTAGATATGGAAAGGGGGAGCATGATGGTGCAGGAGCATGCATGAAAAGAGCATTAGGACAAGAAGAGTTAAAGTATAAAGATAGTGCAAATTTTATAGATGCAAAATCAATCATTGAGTGGTGTAATGCTTTGATGGGTCCAGGTAATGAAGGTATGTCTTCAGTTCATAGATTTTTTTGGTTGATGGATGATACTAACATTGCACCATATGAAGACTATTATACACTAACAGGATCGAGTGAGGTATACTCTTTCCTTAGCTCAAATGCAGGTTCATGGATTATCAATACACAAAAGATGTCATGCTTTTGTTCTTCATGTACAATGCAAGACTTGAATGATTGTGAGTTAGGGGAGTGGGTTGACAAATGGTTCACAAATTATCTTAGCCCACTTCACACGTATCACCCTCCAATGACATTGGAACTAACACAAATGGAATCATCGGTCGAATTTGACCACATATCAGATCTAGTTCAACCAGGTGATATATCTACTTTCTTAGTTGTTGAAATTCCATATCGTTATCTTACTTTGTACTGTATTCCTAATGTTGACAAATTTGAAGAGATTTTTTGCACATATCAATGCAGGGCATGTTTATGCAATTATTGTAGATGAAGACAATGAAGATGGAACATACTATTACTTGTGTCATTGTGTTGAGACCAAAAAGCAATTGGAGGCCCTAGTTATAGATGGAGAAAACATCGAATACCCTATAGGCTTAGTTGTGGTTACTGGAACATGGCTTAGAAGGTGCCCACATTCAAGTGTTAAACATTGGCTATTTCAGGACTTTGACATGCATCGTAAGATTCTTCATTACTCAAACCTTGTTGTGACATCCAATGTTCATTTTACCAAATATGGGGGTAGACCTTTGAACAAGACGTTATGGAAGGTCTGTGAGTCTGACCATGAGGCAATACTTGACACAATAAAAAGTAGAGTAGACCCAAATGGTTCGTTGGATTAATTTGTAAGTATATGCACATTGGTTCTTATTAATTTATACTTGTATGCATATTAATTTCTTTGATGCCAATGCTATCATCTTCTTTTACAATGATTGGTGTCCCCTTGCAAAAAATGAAGATATATGAGCCATCCAAGAGAATGTCAGCTAGAAAAGCAATGCAACATCCTTATTTTGAAGCCTGCATGCAACATCTGTAAGTGCTTTCCATCTATTTTTATTTCATTTCCATTTTGGATTCTCCTTCTTTTTCTCTTCTACTTTGTGTATTTGTAAGTAAACTACTAAAAATGGATTGATCTTTCGTTGCAAGAAATGCTAATTTAAGAGCCATCAAAGAGAATCTCAGCCAAAAAAGCAATGCAACATCCTTATTTTGATGATCTAGAAAAATATCAATTTTGATTTCAATCCATTATAAAAGAGTGTGTGAAGCTTAGTGAGGGAATCTCAAGTTGCTCATTTGAAGTTAACCTCATAATGAGCACCTATGATATAGACATTTAAAGAGAATCTCGAATGTATGAGTGACATTGTAAAAAATCTGTGAGAATAATAAGATTTAATTACATAGTGAGATATAATCAAATATTGTTAGGTTGGAGTTCATGTTTGGTGTAGTAGCACCTTGTTCTGTAAATGCCTTGCATAGGAAAATTTGCAAACTTTGAATTTTGAAATGTAAACAATGTGAAAAAGGTCATATAAAGGTCATGTAAACAATTTGTAACTTTTTTCTGCAACTCGTGTGACCAAGCAGATAGTTCCAACATGTCCGAATAGGTATGTTTATGCTAGGCATGGTCCTCTTTCGCACCGAAACATGTAGAATCACTCTGAGCTATCTTCCACCAGATCGATCCCCTAAGGGTCCAAAGTGGAAAATGGATGCAAAATTTAGCATGATATTACTTGGATACCGTGACACTTAGAAACTTCTCAGTTAGTCCTATAGGAAGGCATTGGGCCACTCTAGAAAAACCTCTCTCAATTTTGGCTATATTAGAGTAGTTTTCTCATGGCGGCGGATTTTCACTTGATGGAAAAAGTGTGAAATTCAAGCTGTGCAAAGTGGTGCAACTTTCACTCTGCAACTTGTATGACCAAACTAACTACTCCAACATGTCTAAATAGGTATTTTTATGCTAGGAATGGTCTTGTTTTGCACCAAAACATGTGGAATTGCTTCGAGCTACGTTCCACTGAATCTATCCCTTAAGGGTCCAAAGTGCAAAATGGCTGCAAACTTTGGCATGCTATTAATCAGATACCATGATGCTTCGAAACTTCTCATCTAATCCTATAGGATTGCATTGAGCCCCTCCACAAAAACCTCTCTTGGTTTTGGCTATCTCATATTGGTTTTCCCATGGTGGCGGATTTTCACTTGATGGAAAAAACATCAAATGCAAGAAGTGCAAAGTTGCAAAGTGGTGCAACTTTTGTTCTGCAACTTGTGTGACCCAGCGGACTATTCCAACACATCCAAATAGGTATTTTTATGCTAGGCATGGTCCTCTTTCACATTGAAACACGTGGAATCGCTCTGAGCTATGTTCCACCGGATTGATCCCTGAAGGGTCGAAAGTGCAAAATGGCTACAAACTTCAGCAAGCTATTACTTGGATACCATGACACTTAGAAATGTCTCGTCTAGTCCTATAGGAAGGCGTTGGGCCCCTCTAGAAAAAAATCTCTCGGTTTTGGCTATCTTGGAGTGGTTTTCTCGTGCCGGCGGATTTTCACTTGATGGAAAAAGTGTCAAATTCAAGTTGTGCAAAGTTGCAAAGTGGTGCAACTTTCGCTCTGCAACTCGTATGACCAAACTAACTGCTCCAATGTGTCTGTATAGGTATGTTTATGCTAGGCATGGTCTTTTTTTTCACTAAAACATGTGGAATCGCTCCGAGCTACGTTCCACCAGATCAATCCCTTAAGGGTCCAAAGTGCAAAATGGCTGCAAACTTTAGCATACTATTACTCGGATACTATGATGCTTAGAAACTTCTCATCTAATCCTACAAGATCATGTTGAGACCCTCTACAAAAAACTCTCTTGGTTTTGGCTATCTCAGATTGATTTTCTCGTGGTGGTGGATTTTCACTTGATGGAAAAAACATCAAATGCAAGCAGTGCAAAGTTGCAAAGTGGTGCAACTTTTGTTATGCAACTTGTGTGACCAAGTGAATTGTTCCACCACATTTGGATAGGTATTTTACACTAGGCATGGTCCTCTTTTGCACTGAAACACATGGAATCGCTCTTAGCTATGTTCCACCAGATCGATCCCTGAAGGGTCCAAAGTGCAAAATGGCTGCAAGCTTCAACATGCTATTACTTGGATACCATGACACTTAGAAACTTCTCATCTGGTCCTACAGGAAGGGGTTGCGCCCCTCTAGGAAAAACTCTCTTGGTTTTGGCTATCTCAGATTGGTTTTCCCATGGTGGCGGATTTTCATTTGATGGAAAAAACATCAAATGCAAGAAGTGCAAAGTTGCAAAGTGGTGCAACTTTCGTTTTGCAACTTGTATGACCTAGCGGACTATTCCAACATGTTTGAATAGG
The DNA here is from genome assembly GCA_007115665.2 of Sequoiadendron giganteum. Classification (NCBI taxonomy): domain Eukaryota; kingdom Viridiplantae; phylum Streptophyta; class Pinopsida; order Cupressales; family Cupressaceae; genus Sequoiadendron; species Sequoiadendron giganteum. Next base: position 100,921,629 of record CM021106.1, read on the forward strand.
TATTTTTATACTAGGCATGGTCCTCTTTCACATTGAAACACGTGGAATCGCTCTGAGCTATGTTCCACCGGATCGATCCCTAAAGGGTCGAAAGTGCAAAATGGCTGCAAACTTCAGCAAGCTATTACTTGGATACCGTGACACTTAGAAACATCTCATCTAGTCCTATAGGAAAGCATTGGGCCCCTATAGAAAATAATCTATCGGTTTTGGCTATCTTGGAGTGGTTTTCTTGTGTCGGTAGATTTTCACTTGATGGAAAAATTGTCAAATTCAAGTTGTGCAAAGTTGCAAAGTGGTGCAACTTTCACTCTGCAACTCGTATGACCAAACTAACTACTCTAACATGTCTGAATAGGTATGTTTATTCTAGGCATGGTATTTTTTTTCACTGAAACATGTGGAATCGCTTCGAGCTACATTCCACCAGATCAATCCCTTAAGGGTCCAAAGTACAAAATGGCTGCAAACTTTAGCATGCTATTACTCGGATACTGTGATGCTTAGAAACTTCTCGTCTGATCCTATAGGATCACGTTGAGACCCTCTACAAAAAACTCTTAGTTTTGGCTATCTCAAATTGGTTTTCCCATGGTGGTGGATTTTCACTTGATGGAAAAAATATCAAATGCAAGTAGTGCAAATTTGCAAAGTGGCACAACTTTCGTTCTGCAACTTGTGTGACCAAGTGGACTGTTCCACCACATTCGGATAGGTATTTTTACACTAGGAATGGTCCTCTTTTGCACCGAAACACATGGAATCACTCTTAGCTATGTTCCACTGAATCGATCCCTTAGGTTGGAGGAGTCTAAAGTTGCAAATTTGTAAGTTGCTTAAAGCAACAAATTTGAAATGCAACGGTTCCTTGTTTTTGAAAGTTGGTTTTTATTTAGTAAAGGGAATGGATCAGTTAGAAAAGCATGTAAAACACTATGTAAAGCCTTGATAGGCTTGAATAGAGTTTGTTGATAAACTTTTGGAGAGGATAAGACAAGAATTATTCACAGTGTTCTCTATTTTTTAGACTTTTTATACAAACTTGTTGATCCCGTACTTGGTACGACCTCCAGATTCTTGTATGGTCCCAAGGCTAATATGGAATTGAAAGAGAGCTGAGTTCACAAGAACCCATCTCTCATAATAATGAATGGCCCACTTAGCACTCATTGCATGTAGGTGATGCTCATAGAGGTGAGGCACTAGGCCTTCTTGGGAGGTCACCCATCCCAGTACTATTCTAGCTCAAGCGCTTAACGATGAAGTTTTTTCCCCAAGCTTAAGCCCACTTAGCTTGCAACCCCATTTGCAAAACCTTCAGCAAGTGTTGTGCCTTATGAAACATTCATTATAGAGCCCCTTTAGCTCATCAATTGATAAGTAGGAGGTATTTTCTACAATGTGTTAAATTGTGATATTGCTATCAAGATTCAATTGTGTAGTTTTTGAGTATAAAAGAGAATAAGAAGGGAAGATCAGGGTACTCAATTTGTAGACTTATTTTTATTATTGAATTACCTAGTGTGGGATTGGTCTATATGAGTGAAAATTTATAATATGGGAGTATACATTTCAAGCATATATTCCAGAAAGGACTCAAAGTAAGATGCATGAGTACAAAGTATCGATCAAGAAATGAATCCTCCCAATTCTCAAGGCCTATATATCAATGATAGGAAGATTTATATTCAAAGCTAGCATTTGATTTTAATTGATTAATTAGAAACAACTATTATATTTATTTATCAAATTTTCATTATCAAATTAATATTTGAATTAGATTTCATATTTAAAATTTATTTCATTTATAATTTGGGGACATCGTTATCTATCTTAATAATAGTGGATGACAACCTTTGTCAATCCAATAAGAAATAAATAAAAAATCTATTGATCCAGAGTTCGAGTCATTATAGTGGTATTAGAGCCAATGAACCTGCTAGCCTTTGGGTATTGCAACAAATTGACTTTCCATTAGAAGCATGGCAACCAATGATAGTGGTTGGCATTACCTAAGAAGGATGAACATCTTAAAGACATTTGTGGAAATTGGGACAAGTAACCTTCTTGTGGACTTAGGGTTACAATATTTGAACTACAACATGTTCCACCATTTCTTCAATAGGATCAAGAACACACATAATGAAGGTGTGTTTGCAGACATGAAATATTATGGTTCAAACTATCTAGAAGAGTGATGTTTTATCTTGACCACCCATATTTATACCATGGTTTTTTTGGAAACAAGGATGGGTTCTCTCTTCATTGGCATATATACTATTCCTCAATGTGTTCACACTAGTCTTACAAGACTTGGACTCACCTCGGACTTGATAAGCCAATTTTTGACTTGGACTCAAGCTTCGAGCCTATACTCGACAAATAGAAAAACCTAAGAAATTCAAAGATTTTGAAGGATTTAAAACTTGTTTCATGCACCCTTTAATAAATAAACCTTAAAGACTTAATAGAATCATCGAATAGAATTTACTATGATCCCGTACACAAACATACATCAATCACATAAGTATAAGCATCGATAAAAGATATTTGTATTAACATAGAAATTACTTTGAATACATGTAACTCATAACTATTGAACCATCAATTTAGAATGCAAATATGGATAGGCATCGATAAAAGATATTTGTATTAACCAAATATCCATGTAGGCATACATCAATATATGTCGATATAAGTATGAAATATATGTACAAAATAGCCATATAGGATTGCAAGAATTCCATATAGGCATACAATGTCAAATATGTCCAATAAAAAATATGTACAAAACTGCCATGTAGGCATACAACAAAGGACTCTGGAATCAAAAGTCATTGCTCTCCATTCCCTGGAAATAAAATCTTTCCCTTTCCCTTTTGCTCAGATGGCGATAGGTCTATCACTCATTTTTGCTTCACTCGTGGAGTGCGCCTGCTACTCCTCCTATGGTTTAGTTCATGGTGAAGTTTTAATTGTTACAATAAGAAGTAAAGACATGAATATATAGAAATTACATTATAAAAAATGATATATTTGACAAAATAATCACTTACAGCCATCTCACAATCTCTCTCCATGAGGGAAATATTCTCATGCCCATGCTCAGGCATGTTCAAGCCCTGTATAAGGGTATGTGCAGGATCATCATGGAAAAAATAGGCCCTTAAGTGGCAAAAAATTCAGAAAACTCAGAGTTAGGCAACTAGACATACAAAATTTGAATAATTTATCTATATTATTTTTAAAATATGTAAGAATATATTTTGTAGAAAATTGAATGTAGTTTCTAAATTACTAGGTTTATTTACAAAAAAATAAAATCTTTTTGGTAAAAATTTGAAATTTCAGTACAGTTGTACTTAAATTTCAGGGAAAAAATAAGAAGTAGGTGTCTATCTCACAACCCTACCCACATTAAAATGATAATATTTTTTTATAATATTTTAGATATAAGTAGAGGGCTCATGTCCTAGTGTGATTTATATTTTTTTGTAATTTTTTCCCAAGTAAATAATTAATTATAATTTTTTTATGAAAATTTTTAAAAAATATATATACTCATATGTCTGACCACCTCAACTTGGTCAAAAATTTATGAAATTCATTTTTTTATATTTAATTTTATATTATGTGAAGCATAGAATATCACACATGTTTTGGATTAAAGAAAAATGATACCGTTTGAAAGTTATAGATGTTTTTTAATCAGCCTAAAAATCAGGACTTTAGTCGTAATTCAATAGAAAATGAATAATAATTATTTATTAAACTCAAAGTAAAGCATAATTTATATTGGTGGAAAGCTAAGAATCTCTTTTAAAATCCCTTTTCATTTCATCAATTTTGGGAAGAAAAAAAATTCGCCACCCACATAACCATCATATTACCACTTTTTGGCCCATCATGATCCTGCACATACCCATAAACCATACAAATAGAAATTAAACTACGTGAATCAATAATGGTTTGATTTTTCACTAACTAACATCTATAACAACAAATGTAAATTGAAATTCAGTAATTTGCCTCATACCTTTTCTATTAGAGCCATCGAGGATTGTATAGCAGATGTCACACCAATATCCATTGCGCTCGTCACATTTGGAGGTGTATCGTCTTGCAACAACTGAAAATAAAACAACAAAATATTCAACGTAATCAACGATGTGCATATAAACTACACAAATCTATTAAGTACTTGATTCATTAGTTAATCTCTTTATTATATTACCTACATGAAGGTTTGAGTAAATCCACCACCACTGGGAAGTGTTCCATCAAAACCTCCAATATTAGTTTGTTCAACATCCAAAATCGCATATTAAATTACCATTCGTAAATAAATTCTCTTAACATGCAATAAATTTATAATTGTTTACTAGTTATAGACCCTAGCGATAGGTGTACTGTAGAAATAGGTTGGTGGGGAGCTGGTGTATCCAGTCTCAACATTGTGACCCTGTAATTTTATTAAAATCATAAAACATTTATAGTTAATCTTGCATTTCAAAATCAAAATTTAATAAATTAAATTCAATGAACACATACACTAACTTTTACGCGACTATGAATGTCGTATGCTTCATGTAAAATGCTAGTTTCCCTCTCCATCTCCATAGTTGCAGACGGATCCTATGTACTAGTCTCCTGAGTGTCAGTGGGGTCATATGAACAAGTAGCCCCACAAGATTGACACACATGTGTTTGAAGGCCACCACTCAAAGACTCCCCTGGATGGCGTTGTAGAATAGGGCTAGTATGATGGATGACACTCTGGGTCAAAGTGTTGATTGCCTCCAATGTCTCTACATCAACACTTTCCTTCACGATGGAAAGCATAACAACGTGCTCACGAGGTGGCCTAGTGAGAGCTCATCTACCTTGCTGCATAGGATCTGGCTGTGCACTAGGTCTATCCTGAGTTGAACCCCCACCTCTCCCCTGGAAATCCCTCATATCAAAATAATTTTGGATTTTGTTCAATATGAAATCACTGTATAGTTTCCTAAGGAAATATTGTAGGACCTCGCAATTGTTGCATGGTGGGTAATCAAAGACCATGTACCACCTATAATAAAATTGGTCCCTAATCTGTTAGTGGTTGCACCAATGGATAGGAAACCTCTTCACATTTAGGGTAAGATTTTTATTTGTTCGTGGGTTGGTGAATAATGAGCACAAATCACCTTTTGTAATTTTTAAATCCTTCGCATCCTTGTATGATAGTTGATTTGCATAATAATCCCTAGCCACCTGCCTCCTATCTTGCCATCCAGTTATTTGTTTGCTAATTGAATCTATATTTTTTAACATATCTTTTAATGAATTTGCCAGGGTCACTCTTTCTATGGTTGAACCATTTGGATCACTCAACCTACTAATCAGATCGTCAATTCTCATTTTGTTGTTCTCAATTTCACTCGTTAAATTTTGTTGAGTGCCAGGAGGGGGTTGAGTGATTGGTGGAGGAGGTTGATGTATTGGTTGATTTTGATCTTGAGGATTTGGTTGGTCTTCCTGTTGAGGATTTTGAGGGTTTGCAGGTTGATTTGCATCTCCTAAAAATTTAAACAAATAGATATCAAATTCAACCTAAACCTAACAAATTCAACATAAAACTAACTAATTAAAAAAAAAAACCATAGAATCCTTACCTCTCACACCTCCTGGTCGTCGTGGCACCATCATTGTGAAGAAATAGGGATTATTGGTGAAGAAATTTGTTGAAATTCTCCTCCTAGAACACGAGCACGAAATTGTGAAGGTTTCGACCGCGGCTGCAAAAAAACCAATCAAAATGCAAATGAGAGATTTGCATTTCTTTTTTTGCTTATATCAATCAATAACGCGAGCGTGTTATAATGCGCTCATGTTATTGGTTTGTAGTTTCTGAACTTCAGGCTCAGCATACCAAGCCAGAACGCAAGCGCATTATAACGTGCTTGCATTATGGTTTTTCATATTTTGTTTTAAGGGGTGTCCACGAAATTGCTACCCATTTCCATGCACCTGCCCTACTTAAATTTCAGGGAAAAAATAAGAAGTAGTTGTTTGTCTGGCCACCCTAACCATAATAAAATGATAATTTTTTTTATAATATTTTAGATATAAGTATAAGAATCATGTCCGGATTTGATGCATATTTTTTTGTCATTTTTTTTCAAATAAATAATTAATTATGAATTTTTTATTACAAATTTTAAATAATACAAAAACTTGTATGTCTGACCACCTTAACTTGGTCAAAACTTCACGAAATTCATTTTTTTTTTTAATCATATAGTATGCCAAGCATAGAATGTGATGCATGTTTTGGATTCAAAAAATGTGATACTGTTTGAAAGTTATAGATGTTTTTCTATTAGACTATCAATCAGGACTTTAGTTCTAATTCTAATAAAAAATAAATAATAATTATTTATTAGATTCTAAGGAAAAAATAATTTATATGGGTAGAAATTTGAGAAGCTCCTTTACAAACCCTTATCGTTTCATCAATATTGGGTAAAATAAAAGTCGTCAGCCACATGGGTGAAGTCTGGAAAAGCAAGGTAAGTTGTTAAATGCGTTTTACGTGTTGAATTTTTAGGATTGGCAGGTGTGAACCAAATCCCAAGCCTAATCCCTAAGCATTCAATTTTGTGTCAGCATATCGGATATCCGATTCAAATTGGATATCCAATTCAAATTTGATATTCGATTTGAATTCGATATATGATATGTTTTAGATATGAGTTTTAAGAAAATTATACAATCTTTAATATATGATTTAAAAATGCAATAAAGTTTATAATTTAAGATATACAATATATAGTAAAGTTTATAATTTAATATATATAATATCCAATAAATTTAATATACAATTTATGATAATCTCTTAACGAATTATGTATTTAATATATAATATATTATTAAATGTATAATATTTAAATATTATTTGAATATTTTAGTTAATCTATAAATATTTAAATATATATATATATATTACAAATATATAAAATATATAAATATTATCTCTTTCCCTCTATGTCTCTCCACATCTATCTCTCTCAAGTTTCTCACTCAATCACTCCTCTCTCTCTCTCTCTCTCTCAATCTCCCACTCTCCCTCTCTCCCTCTCTCTCTCTCTCTCTCTCTCTCCCCTTCCCACTATCCTCTCTCTCTCTCTCTCCCTCCCCCTCTCTCCCTCTCCCTCTCCCTCTCCATCCCTATCCCTCCCTCTCTCCCTCCCACTCTCCCTCCTTCTATCTCTCCCTCTCCCTCCTCTCTCTCTCCCTCAACCTAAACCCTCTCTCCCTCTCCCCTCTTCCTCACCTTCACTCTCCCATCCTCCCTCCTCTCCCTCTCCCCTCCTCCCCCCCCTCTCTCCTATCCCTCCCTCTCATCCCTCCCACCTCCCTCCCTCATTCTCCCTCCCACTCTCCCTCTCCTCTCTCAATCTCCCACTCTCCCACTCTCTCTCTCCCTCCCCTCTACCTCCCTTTCACCCTCTCCATCTCACTCTCCCACTCTTCCTCTTCACTCTTTACCTCTCTCCCTCCCTCCCTCTCCCTCTCCTTCTCTCCCTCAACTTTAAACCCCTCCCTCTCCCACTCTCTCTCTCCCTCTCACTCTCCCACCTCCTCCCTCCTCTCCCTCTCTCCCTCTGCCTCTCCCTCTCTCTCCCTATTCCTCCCTCTCCCCCTCCCACTCTCCCTCCCTCTATCTCTCCCTCCCACTTTCCCTCTCCCTCTCTCAATCTCCCAATCACCCTCTCTCCCTCACTCTCTCACTCTCCCACTCTCCCTTTCTCCCTCTCCATCTCACTCTCCCACTCTCCCTCTCAGTCTCTCACTCTCTTGTCTCCCTATCAATCTCTCCTTCTCCCCCTCTCCCTCTCCCTCTCTCTCCCTATCTATCCCTCTCTCCCTCCCACTCTCCCTGGGTGATCCCACAATAGTGGTTTACAATTTTTGGCCAAACTGAACACTGAAATTATTATTTTTAACTAAATCTTCACATTCAGGCACCTATAGCAGCTAAACAGTGAGGAATTTGAAGATGATGCAAGCTAGAGTCTCATGAAAAAATTTATGAAGATTCTAAAACTATTTTTTTGAAAAAATTTGGAATAAGATTGCAGTTCTTGTTCCATCTCCCACGAAAATTGTTTTTTTTCAAAAAACAACATTTTTAAAAAGTGACGCTCACCATATACAACATAACTCTTTTTGTATGAAGGTTAAAATTCTAATTTTTTCGAATTTAGATTTGTAACTACAATATCTAGCACTTTAATTTGGTTTCATATTTTTTTATTGAATATTTTTTCCTTAATAGAGTTTCAAAGTCAAACCAATTGCAATTCAAACATAGGCAGATAGTATACAACATAAATTTTTCTGTATGTATCGAAATTCATTTTTTTTTTAATGGCTCAAGGACATCAATACCCAACATGAACATATTTTTGAAAATTTTATTTTGATAATTTTCTACTTTTCCACATGTGCAAAACATAGAGCTTGATTTTCGGTGAAAAATGTATGTTTAATAAAACTAAAAAAACACATACATAATAAAACCAAAACATATTAAAATTATATTCATGGGGTAGCTCATTTCAGGGACTACCATAATCATTTTAAATATATTTTAAATGAATTCATTTGATCCCCCAAAAGGTAAATCAAAAGTGATTTTTTATCAGCATTTTGATAGGTGTAAAGGAGACTCATTTATAGGTATGGTTTAAAACTAGCGAGCTTCTATCCAAGGGGGTTTTATCTAAGGTGGTTTGATCAAACCCTCTTCAAATGGAATCCTTAAAATGGAACTTTTAAAGGCTTAAAGAATTATATTTTCTAAAAATATATGATTTTAGCAAAAATTAGTTCCTCTCGTAAATTGTAAACTAGCTTTGTGGGATCACCCCCCTCCCACTCTCCCTCTCCCACTCTCCCTTTATCCCTCTCCATCTCACTCTCCCACTCTTCATATCACTCTCACACTCTCCTCTCACCCTCTCACTCTCTCTCCTTCTATCTCTCCCTCTCTCCCTCTCCCTCTCCCCCTCTCCCTCAACACTAAACCCTCTCTCCCTCTCCCACTCCCCCTCTCACTCTCTCACTCTCCCACTCTCCCTCTCCCTCTATCCCTCTCCCTCTCTCCCTTTCCCTCTCCCTATCC
>CM021106.1:100930900-100949197 GCA_007115665.2 Sequoiadendron giganteum
CTACCATTCCCTCTATTTGTGCTTAATTCACATAATAGGGAAGAAATTTTTTCACCAAACCATTTGAACATGGTTTTCACACAGATTTATTTCTTCTTGAAAACCAAAATAGGGGAAAAATCCTAGATATACTGCAACTATTCTATATTGTTCTTCTGACTAGAAAAACTTACATATCTAAAACCTTCTTCATGTCTTCATTGGGTTGTTTGCATAGAGTTTCCACCTCCTTTGTAGATGAACAAAATTCAACAATATGATGTTTCTTTCACAAGTCGATTTAACTTTAAGCTTCCTTAATAAACAAAGTTACATATAAGTCCCTTATACTTTCTTATTTTTCTTCCAGCAAATTTTCATCCCATTTTACTAGAGTCTCTAAAATATTTCATACTGCAATAGAGATCTTTGGAGTTACCACCCACATCTAATGATAAATTATAAGATTATTCATGAAATTGTGGTAGATCTTGACAATATTTGTAATTTTTCAAAGGAGACACAAAAAAATCCTTCCACATCTTAGAGGATTGACTCATTGACACAAAGCTAGGCTTGGAAATATAATTCTCTAAGAAATATTTGACTCTTTAAGGAAAGATGATCTTCTATCATAATTTTCCTAGGTCGGTCCCTAGTACAATCGCCATTCCTGTTGGTTATTTTTTATGAGCCAAACTTATTCTTACCACTTACATATGAATTTTATAGAATTCAATTATTAGAAAGGGAAAGGATTCTAATGCCCTTACTTCTTCACTTTGGGCTCCGTGAAACCTAGGAGGGTAGTAATAAATATGTTCATGTGATATTCATTTGATCAAGAAAATTTCTACACACAAATAAACTCCTAAGAATGCAAATAGACAACACTTGTTAAAGATTTGGCTAAACTTTAAACATATTACTATCTATTGCAAGGAATAAAAGGGTACATATTGGTACATTGTGATTGAATCTTTTTTAGATGTTTTTCGTTCTCATTTCAAGGCCTTGGTCAAATGAAAAACTTACTCATTTACATTTAAGGTAACCAAAGGAATAGGCCAGTGCCTTGTCTTGGATTCATGGAGTCAAATTCATAGTAACCAGCAATACTTTAGCAATTTAAATCAATAATTAATGGACTATTGATATACTACATTATAGTATTCAACTCACCATGCCTAACACACAACTACTTATCAATTCGACTCTCTTTCATTACAAATCTTTGCCCTCACTTTAGCATTTAATAAAATCCTTGAATTGAAGCCAAAATTAAATAAATCATTCATTGAAAACAATTGAATACAAACAAGAAGATCATTACCCACTTCATTCATAATAAGGAAGAAAAATACATAAGAGAGAATATTTTTAGGAACTAACATTTTTATTTATAAATTGTTGCTACGGTAAAAATATGTCGAATCATTATAAACCGACTCACACCATAGACTCCTTACAAAGATATTCATGTGTACATTGATTTACATTTTTATCTTTCATGATCTTAATTTTCCCATTTAAAACATTCTAAGACTCAAAAACTAGAACTTGGCCTTGTAACCGGCCTTGAAATCCCTTTTATAGAATAAGGGGGCAACAAGAAATAGGTTAAACTACAAGTACATTTCATTTCAGGTTAGAAACCTCCTAGATAGTTACATTTAATCATTTAAGTTTATGTGAGAGAAAAAAGAAAAAACTCCATGTAAATTGGTTGAAGCAGACCAACCAGCCTTCCAAAATGCATAGTTGATTGTTGTAGTAGTGCCAAAATAGCTTGTCTTGTTTGACCAAAGAAAATTCTCCATTAGTAGCCAAATAAAAAACTTATATAATACCAAAAAAGGCATATTTTTCATCAAATTTAAGGATTCTAACATCCATCCTACACACGAACCAAAAATAATTCCACATTGATGGGTATGTGTAGGATCGTGATGGGCCAAAAAGTGGTGATATCTAAGTGATATGATGGCCCATGTGGCTGATGACCTTTTTTAACCCAAAATTGATGAAACGAAAAGGGTTTTTAAAGGAGATTCTCAGCTTTCCACCAATATAAATTATGTTTTACTATGAATTTAATAAATTATTATTATTTGTTTTCTATTTGAATTACGACTAAAGTCCTGATTGATAGGCTGATTGGAAAAAATCTATAACTTTCAAACGATATCACATTTTTTGAATCAAAAAAATGTGTCACATTCTATGATTTGCATACTATAGGATTAAAAAAAAAAAAAATTAAATTTCATGAATTTTTGACCAAGTTAATGTTATTAGACATACGAGTTTTTTATATTTTTAAAACATTGTAATAAAAAAAACATAATTAATTATTTACTTAGAAACAAATTACAAAAAAATATGCATCAAATTGGTAATGAGTCCCCTACTTATATCTAAAATATTATAAAAAAATATTATCATTTTATTGTGGTTAGGGTGGTCATACAAACACCTACTTCTTATATTTTCTTTGAAATTTAAGTACTACTATTTTGAAATTTCAAATTTTCACCAAATAGATTTTTATTTTTTAAAATAAACCTAGTAGTTTAGAAACCACATTTAGTTTTCTACATATTCTATTGTTACAAACTTTTGAAATAATATAGATAACGTATTCAAATTTTTACGTCAAGTTTCCTAACTCTGATTTTCTAAATTTTATTGCCACTTAAGGGTATGTTTTTTCCATGATGATCCTGTATATACCCTGATCAGTATTAAGATAAAACCATAGATATGCTGAAGAGGACAATCCTAATGTAGTGGGGATGGTGTCATCAAAAACAAAAATAGGGCATGGACACTACTCTAAGTCATTAGCATCAAAGTATGCTCGACCGCTCCTTGTTCGGGATGAAATTGGAGGAACCATCAGTCCTCCCTCATCAGAGTCTTCATAAAACATTAGGGAAAGAATATAATGGTCGTACTCCAAGTCAGTATCACCTCCACCATCTGAAGGGCTATCATAAATCTCAATGGGAGAACTGTGTCTCCCTACGTAGGCCTTATGATACTTGTTTCTTTTCTTTTCTTTCTTCTCAGGATTAACGGGTTCCTTCCCTTTAAACTTGACCAATTATTCTGAAATGGTCCTTCCTCTCAAATTAAATGTTATCTTGACAACAGTCTTCTTATATTTCTTGTGTGCTTTCTTCTCCTTTTGTGCTTTAGGAGCTCCTAATATCTTAACCTCATCCTTAAGAGTCTTGTCTTGGGAGTCAATCAGATTAAGTCTCCTAGACCTTTAGACTGGCTTCACAGACACATTTTTCTTACTCATTTTCACAATAAAGCAAGAGAAAGGAGATTGAATTTGTAGGAAGACCCTCACAAGTTTCACTATAAAATATTCTTGACGAACAGATAACTCAAGACTCAACAGCTCTCATCAACTCATGAAGAAATTGCAGATAATAAACCCTCATCACCCTAGCATTCTAAACCTCGTAAACTAGTATAGCCATAATTGAAACAAGTAGGTATGCATAACTACTTACCCAGCAAAAATTTTATCACGATACCTCTGCAATATTTTACCAACGAAAATTCTTCGCCAACCTTTTCATAGGCTTAAGCTCAATTTTCCTCTTCTAATTGCAAATTGTGAAGAAAAATATGACTATCGATCCTCATTATATTCAGCAATGTAAGTGTTCCAACCATTAATAATTGAGGAAAGCTTGTGCGAGCGAGCTAAAAATCAACTAGTTGATTTTTGATTCTCCACCATTGATCTCATGTCGATCAAAAAATAATTAAAATAAAGGTAATCAGGTATGAAAAATCTAATTGCATGCGCTTGATGCATTTTTGTAATAAAAAAAACACAAGTGGATAGACTTCCACTTTGTCTACACATTTAATCCAAGGATTAGTATTAAATAAAGCATGTTCTGTTAAGTTTACCTGCTCGCCTATGGGGATTAATCCACTTGCAACTCATTACAATAAGACAACATGGAATGATCATTGATTCAATCTTAGAATATCAACCCATACTCTACCTCACTTCAAGTTCACCTTCTCGTGTGTACCAACACCTGATAGAATTCATGGTCGCAATCAAAATCATTTCCCAAATCTTAAACACATTCCAAAATAAATTAGTTTTAATATGGCACCATTTTAGTCTTCATGTTGTCTTTTCCAAATTTTAGCAATACTTTATCTTGACTAAAGTCCATCTGAGCCCTTAAGATATTCCACGTGGTAGTTGCCCACTCGCCCACTAAGAAAAGAGATATATAAGTAGGTCCCTCATGGGATGATGAGGAGCGATCAGGATTGACCACGTCACCCACTATCAACCATTGATATCTTTCCTCATAAAGCATTAGATGTCTCCAAATCCTTGCAAGCTCCTCCCTAAAGAAACAAGTGTCAATCCATTCGCTAGCTCATGACATTTTAAAAATACCAAATAAAATCGAATGGGGTGGTGAGGAGCAGTTGATATGAAACTGTGTCACCTGATGAGCAACACATAATTCATTTTGATACCACTCATAGATCATAAAAGGATATCAGTCCCACCAGATATAGATAATATAATTCTTGCACCCACTAGACCATGTGATCACTTCACTGCAATACATAGAACATATGGGGCAGCAGGAAATGACCTAGATGAAGAAACGTCTCATGATATTGGTCGTTGATTTTCCTTAAATTTTTGCGTTTTGACCCTTTGAAAGAACTAGACCCACCATCGGATACAACACGTGGCAACCATCTGCATTTGACCATGGGCATCGATCAGTATCATTAGGACTAAGGGGTCAATAAAAGGATGAACTTGATAGCATGAGTCATAACTTAGACAATCAAGAATCTGCATCACAAGGTCAACAACAAAATAGAATTCCAATTAGGACCTTGAGAATTAATGGTTAATTTGGAAGGGTTTTGACAACACAAAGCCCAAAACAATGATGAGGAACATAATCCTAGGCCCCAAGTCAAGGGATTAAACCAAATTTTGCAAGATTTAAAATGGAACCAAAGAAAATTTTGGGAGGCTACATCAGTGCATTCATTTTGATCTCATGTGGTAAGGTATTCTACTACAAATAGACAGTAAGGTGTATTATTATTTTTCTCAAATTTTTCAAATCCAGTCTTCTTTTGCCTGAGTAATATTTTTTGGATGTTGGAAACATAAATTTTGAGAGGTTGCATTGGTTGATGTTTTTTGGAGGTTTTAGTTTGGTGTATTTTTTCCTTTTGTTGTAATGACTGCTCCTGAGTTAGCTGAGTTGTTAATCCCCCATAACTACCATACTTGAAAGATGAAAATGCATATGTTTCTCCAATCGAAGGGTTTGTGCTCAACATTGAGTGATAACCAACCCACTCTTACAAGGGAACATGAAATATTTTCCCATAGAAACAAGTGTGATGAAGCTATGGGTCTGATAAAATTGAATGTTTAGGATAGTCTTCTTTTTCATATTCACGAGTGTGATACACCCAAGGAGATATGGGATAAGTTGCATAGCCTATTTGGTTAGTTTAGTGAGTTGTATGCTTTGCAACTGGAGGTGAAATTAACTTCTCTTCCCCTTGATGCATTTCCTTCCATTGATGATTTTCTAGTCAATTTCATATCTGTAAGGTCACAATTGGCAAGATGTCAAAAATGAAAGACTAATAAGGAGTCCATATTTTTTATTACGTCTAAGCTAAGAGGCCCATTTGTAGTCTTTCTTCTATGTTCTACTCTACCATGGATGCTTTGGGAAATGCATTCAAATGCCTTCTTTTGATACTTTCTATGATCGTTTGAAAAAGGAGTAAGCCAATATTTCCTAGTTAGACACGATCTTTATGAATCATGGATTAGTTTCACAATGATCTCAAAGAAAAAGGAAGAAGAAACCTAAGCCTAAGACATAGTCTAATGAGTCCTCCACCTCTTCAAAAGAGGACAAGCTAAGAAGGAGAAGTTCAATTATGTATTGGAAGAAAAAAGGGAATGATGAACACCATTATTATATGAAGAAGATTGATGAAATTTCACATCTTCTTCGAAAGAACAATATTCCATTGCCCTAGGGTGATCCCACAATAGTGGTTTACAATTTTTGGCCAAACCGGACACTGAAATTATTATTTTTAACTAAATCTTCACATTCAGGCACCTATAGGAAATAAACTATGAGGAATTTAATGATGATGCAAACTAGAGTCTTGTCACATTTTTTCTATAGTTCCTAGTAATATTTTTTTCAAAATTCTTGCAATGAGATTGCACTTCTTTTTCCATCTCCAAAAAAAAACTAGTTTTTTTCAGAAAATAACATTTGTAAAAGTGACGCTCATCATATACAACATTAATTTTTTTCTATGAAGGATAAAATTCTTTTTTTTTTTGAATTTATATTTGTAGCTATGATATCTAGCACTTTGATTTGGTCTCATAGTTTTTTATTGAATATTTTTTCCTTAATCAAGTTTCGAAGTCAAACCAATTCAATTTTATGTATCGAAATTCAATTTTTAGTTTTTTTAATGGATCAAGGACATCAATATCCAACACAAAAATATTTTTTAAAATTTTATTTTGATAATGTGTTATTTTTCCACATGTGCAAAACATGGAGCTTGATTTTCGGTGAAAAACCTATGTTTAATAAAATTAAAAAAACACATACATATTAAAACCAAAACATATTAAAATTATATTCGTTGGATAGCTCGTTCTGAGGACTACTTGATTCAAGTTGGGTTTGTGAAGATTCTTATATTTTCATCCTCAACCTGAGCTCCAAAGTGCCAAAATTTACATTTTTTTTGTGTCTCAGATGGGGGATGAGGGATAAGGGGGGTTTGAGCAAACACCTTCAAAGAGGTTCACTTGAACCCCTTTCCTATGCAATATTTTATTTCTTTTTGGTGGCCAATATTCAAATGGGTTTGCTTGAACCCCCTTATTGGTTCATTCGAACCAGTAGGTTTGTACGAACCCCTAAGATCACTTTTTTTGCCTTGGGGTCATTTTTTGTGAGTTTTCCTTCCTCACCTAAATTGCAAACAACTATTGTGGCTTCACCACCTAATATATGGCCCCTTATTATACAACATATCCATCTCCATCTCCATCTTCATCTAAATCATCATCGAAATCTACACAGTCAGGGAATGTAGGATTTACAAGTGGTAAAGAGGATAAAACCTACATTGGAAAAAGCGTGCATTGTTAACTTCGAAAGTTAATTCTAGTCATGATATATGGTTTTTTAATTCAGAAGCATCTCACCACATGATTTTTACTCCCTATTTTTTTAGTGTCTTCATCGTACTGATACTTCAAAGATTTTGTTGGGAGATTGTAATTTTTTTATGTCATAGGGGTAGGAAATATTGAGATTGGTGATGGTTGTTTGAAAGATGAACTATATTCCTAATTCACACACAAATATAATCTCCATCTATCATATTAATCATTGTGAGCTACTAAAGATTGTAGAGTTCATTGCAGATTCTATTTTCATCAAAGAGGTTGATACTGGAAAACTCATTTTTGTTGGTAAAGTTGATAATGATTCTTGTCTCTATTCCTTCTCCCATTGTGTTGATGATGATGATGATTAAGATCCTCACACCCCTCTTGTTAGTATTGATATAAATTTCTCAGGATAGATTATTCATTTGAACTATGGAGTTCTTTAGACCTATGCTGATTCATCTCATGTTGCTTCACATGTTGGTTCTTCAACATAGTAGGATATTTTTGATCTTTCAGATCTTGCTTTAATGGATGAGTATTTGGAATTAATCTAATATTTGTTTATGGAGTCTCATCTTGAAGATTTGGGAGACAAACTTGTGAGGATTTCTCTCCTCCTTGATGATAATTTCAGAATGTTCGTTCATACATCTAGATTGTCTTTGGAGATTGACATTTATTTTCCTTCACTTGATTTTTCACATTTATTGGTTATTTTCTATCATGATTATGTGGTGGATTATTCTATTTTGATATTTCCTTCCTCTTTTTAGTTGAACATCGAATGACTTCTTCATCACTTGGTGGACTTGTTTCTTCCTAAAGGGAGAGGAGTTGCTTGTAGGCATTGGATCATCTTTTGTTTCCACACATATTTCATCGACATTGGAGCTTCTTCATCATGGGGGGATATAATATATCTATTTTCCTTCCTATGGGGGATCATTGATTATATATACATGATGTATGTAGTCCTTGGGGGGTGTTCTTGAGTCATCCATCCATGGATTTATTTTTCCTTTCCTCTCTTTAGGAGAGGGGTTTCTTCCCATAGGGTTTTTCTCCTTTTCTTCGATTGTGAGAGATTTTCCTTTTTGCATTGTAAATGGGTACCTAACATGATTGTGTATCTGAAACCCATATTGCATCTTCATTTTGCATAGTAATTATCCCTAATTTAAGGGGGCGTGTTAGTGTGTTAAGCTTAACATAGAATAATTATTTTTTTCCTGTATTGGGAAATTTTACACCCATTAAATTTTTCTTGCCTTTAAAAGGTTGTACATTATGTATTTTACATCATATTAATTTAATTTCACTTTTGGTGAAATAGTGTGTTCTCCTATTGTGCATTGTGAAGTTTTTTTGTTGTGGATGGTGATTCTAGGATCAGTGGTCTCCACCTACACAATGCAATGCAAACTATTTAAATCCTAGATCTAAGGTTTTAATCGACTCCAATTTTAAAATTTTTGATGTATAAGGTCAGGTTTACCATAATAAAACATAGAAAAATGGGGTTGAATGGTGGAACATGGAATGAATGATGCACCCTATATTTCTTGTAGTTACACTTAATTATGAGAGTTATTACGAATAAATAAAAATAAGAAATCAAACCTAGCCAATATAGAAATCAAAAGGTTGGTTTTAAGAGTTCCTAATATTGTGTAACTATTGCAAAAAGTGATTTTTTGGGCATCACTGAGGACTCATTCACCCAATGGTGAATGGCTGATTGCTAGGGTTTTGAATTTTTTTTTTTGGGTTTTATTCTTGAATGTTTTCACTTCTAGATCCTAGTCAAAGAGTTTTAGAAGCCCAAAAATAAAATTTGTATCTTATTTTCCTTATTCTTACAAGAAAGGTGACAACTTTGACAACTTTGCAACCTTTTCTCTCTAAATGATCTTCTAAAACCTCCAATCACACATCAAAGGAGAAGACAAATATTGTTTTGTTAGGGAATAGGGGTTTGTCTTGGCCAAACCCCATTTTGGTAATTAAACCTTGAAATCAAACAATACATAAAAGGAATGGTGAATTAACAACAATATGTAACAACTCATCAATCCGCAATTGAAACCTTGGAGTACAAATTAGCAATCTAGCATGAAGTTTCCTTAATGAATGTAGATCTTCATCACAACACTTGATTAGAAACAACACCTTGTATATGCATGAATAGATCTTCAATGCTACATAAACATATTATCTCAACAGCATGCATGATGCACTATGCCTTTGGCATGATGATATGACTCTTGACTGCTACAATTAAATTCTTCAAATATGCCCTTGAATGCCCTAGAAATGATCTTGTGAATTCTTGATCTCATAATTTTTGTATTAAGACTTGAATACTTGAAGGCTTAGATGAAACTATGTGAAATAGCCTTATATTTATACTAATCTTACTCTTAATTCCCAAAATTAAAATAACACAATCCAACATGAAATATAGGATTTGAAATCATTAAAATACAACCAAAAATATATCCAAAGGAGGGGTCCTAGGGTTAAGTGACGACCCATTTTCCATAGGGTGAATGGGTCCTAGCACACTTAACTATGAAACACTTCGAAGGATGTTAAATGTTATGTAAAATTAGGGTCCTAGGACCTAGTGAGGACCCATTTTCCAAGTCGTGAATGGGTCCTAGGTAACTATCCTAGGATACATACTTTGTAAAATTAGGCACTGTGTAATATTATTTATGAATGTCAGGTTTTATCCCTCAGAATCCATAATTAATTAGGCTTAGATTTGAAATAAGGGGCCAATTAAGAAAAAAAATAACCTCAATTAATTAATAGAACCCTTGACTAGTGTGAAAGTGTAAAGATGCACTTTAAACCACCCTATATAAGGCACAATTAATTCCATTTTATTTAGGAGGGCCTTAAACTTAATGTGAATGTGTAAAACACATTACAACCCTAAATTAAGGCATAATTAAATTTATTTTAGTATTAATTATTCCCAAATTAAGTGTGAAAAAGGGATACTTTTTTGTACATTATAAATATTTATTTAAAATATTTTGAGATGGAATATCCTTTCTAGCGCTACATATTTTTCATGCATCTTTAATCAACTTTTTTTTCTTCTTAAAAACACAAGAAAACTTATATTTTTGTGTTGATGACCTTATTTTAGTAAAACTAAAAGAGAAAGTATAACAAATAATATAAATATTAAAAATATGTTTGAGACTAAACTTATATATGTGTGGGTTAGGGTCCTAGCTCAGTTGGCTAAATCTTTCCTGTTGTAGAAGGTTGGTCATGAGGTCTAGTCTCCCCCACCCCCGTGGTACCAGAGGGCATCTCACACCAGCGCCACCAATCACTTTAAAATGTTTACTAGGCACACTACAATTTATAGGGGGTCGTGCTACCCGATTCCTGCAATCTAATAAAAAAATAAAAAAAAACTTATATATTTGTGATGCTAAATTTGTAAATAGTTTATACTTATAGTTGGAAAATAATTTTTTGTGTCTAATTTAGCTAGAATGAATCCAACTACACCTATATTTGATCAAAACTAAAATTTAGTTCAAAATTTTATAATTCATTTGTGATAAATTTTTTGCATCTAGCGTCACAAAAATTTATACGTGTACCCAATTATTTTCCAGTTACTCATATTTTTTAGTTTTGAGCTATCCATACTAATTACATGTGGCATATTCAATAGCTTGTCACTATGTGTACTTTTTATGTGTGTATGTGATAGCCACCCTTATATGTGTTGGAGTAATTAGAATAATCAAATAATGATTAATTAGTTTTTAATTGATTATTATGTCTCTTATTACTTTAATTACTTAAGCTAAACTTGGGAGTATTTTTTTATTATTTGATTGGGCTATTTATAGGTCAAGTTGTCTCATTGCATAACATTATAACACTTGTCACAATCTAGTCAAATCCCCATCTAGGATTTTCCCTTTGGATTTTACAAGTATTCATTATTATGTTTTATAATTATTCAACTCGCATCTCAAGGTTGCATGCACATAATCATTGCTTTCATCTCTCATAAGTGATAGGCATTTTGGTTTAAAGTAATTTTAGGGGGCTATGGGGTTTATTCATCATCTTCAACATAGTATCAAAGCACCGGATCTATGAATTCCTATATGAATTCAAACATATCCAAAAAAATTCAAATGATATATTTTTTAGGTGTATTTTAGAGAAGAATAATTTTTGAGTTTTATTCACAATCACAAAAACCATCTAGTTGTCTATTAGATTTTGTTGATAGTGAGCTTAGATCTTGTAAAAAAATGTTGTAGAGAAACGATTTATTTTTATTTTTTTTTAAATTAATTAATGTTTGAGGGAAAATGATAAATGTCTAATTTAATTAATATAGATATAATAAAAGAATTAAAAGAATTAAATATGAAGAATGAGAAAGAAAAGATTAAAGATAGAAGAAATGATAAGGATAATGATGAAATGATAAGATGAAAACACCTTAGCCATTTTTAAATGTGTACATTAATAATAAAAACTTTAAAATGTTGTCCTTTATGAGAAATTCATTAAAAAAATATTTTATGTCAATAAATGACCCATATTGTCTTAAATTATATTGTCATATTAGGATTCAATTGTGTAGTTTTTCAATCAAAATCATTCACCATTGTTTCATTAGTAGTGATTCATGTGAGCCCATCACTAATTAGCATGAATTATTCATTTGACACCCATTTCTAATTGTAGTCTCTCTAGCGCACCAAAACAAAGTATTTCTAGAATAATTTTCCTTCCATTATAAATGGCAATAATATAAGAATTTTTGATGTTAATGCAAATTGAATGTCTTCAAATTCCAATACATACAATTAATCATGTAAAAAGATACTAAGTCATCTCAAAACAACTAGTCAAATATGGTAGAATCAACAAATTTTAAATTAAATCTTTCACATTTTCAAATCAATTCTGCGTAATGGAAGATCAAGCCTATTGATTCCAGATAAAAAGATATAGATTTTAAAGTGGGAAATGAGTATGTGGAATTACATATAATCATGGATGTAATAAAAAATAATTATAAAAAATAATAAACATAAATAGAGATAAAATTATATATAAATTAAAAATTAAACAATGAAACCAACTTTAAATCAAAAATAGTATACAAACATTACATTAAAATGGACACAAAAATTAAACAAGAATTAACATGTGTATGCAACTTTCACCGCTAACCTAGAAAACTGAAAGAGTTTTCAAAATTCATAAACTGCCAAATCAAATGAAGCACAGAGAACAACGTGCTGTGTTTGGGGTGTTCTCATTAGCACATTGCGAACAAGTTATAGAGAAAGCTTCAAAAGAGTTCTTCTTATTGTCTCCGCAATCAGCGAAAACTAATTAGATGCTCAATCCTGCAATATTGTAGAGGAGGACAACAACGTCGACACTGAATGTTATTATTAAAATATTCTTTGAGAAAAGAAAGATCGATTACCGAGTATTAAGGATGCAATGACATTTGGAAACGAGTAAAATCAATGGAAAAGGAAAGAAATTACGTTTGATAATGATAATGGTGATTACGATAGAGACGAATGCCTAAATTAATACATTTTTCATGGACTAGTCTGAATTGTCCATTGATCTTCTAGACGTGTACTTTTGTATTCATTTAATTGGTATCGTGTGTGTGTTTGTTCTGGTTGTGATACAGTAGCTAAGCTGCAATGGATGAAGGTATTTTTGGCTTTGCCTAACTATGTGTAAAGCCTATCAGTTTGTAAGAATAATTAGATGCTGTAGCGAAGATTACTGATTTGTTAATTTGCTATCTTAATGTGTTTCTTGGTAGGTATGAAACAATTCTGTATATGGCAATGGTTGATGCATTTTCACGTGAATTGATCATTGCGTTGGAAGCCACGAGATGAGGGAGAGATAGATATACAATGCATATATCAGACGATATGATTTTCAACTGCTAATCCATGCAGTGGACACATTCGAGGCAATTATTGCATTGTGAATCTTACAACAGCTGGAACAGATATACAGTGCATATATCAGTTGACATCAGTTTCGGAACTGATAGTCCCTGCGGTGGAAATATATCATTTGCTATGTATGATACATATCAGTATATGGCGATGCTTGATGCATTTTCAGGTGAATTGATCATTGCTTTGGAAGCCGCGAGATGAGGGGGAGTTAAATATACAATGCATATATACACGACATACGTTTCAACTGATAATCAATTCAGTGGACACATTTATTGCATCGTGTATTTTACAACAGCTGGGAGAGATATACAATACATATACCACTTGACATTAGTGACGTTAGTTTCAGAACTGATGATCCACAGTGGACACGCTTGAGGCAACAAATTCATATATTCAGCAACAGCTGGGTTTAATCATTATGATTGTCTGTTATCAAATGATAAGAATGTACTCGTTGATACCCAGTCAATATAAACTATTATCTATCAGTTGTTAAGCAGTTAATATAAACCTGCGAAATTGAAAAGCATACTGTTCAGAGATAAGAAACAACAGACTACATAAAAGGGAAAATGTTCTGGCTATTACTTTCAAATTTTGATCTCCGATCTTTAAGGATGAAGTAAAAATCAAACTACATGATCATAAAAAGAAAAAAAGAAATTTATCAATTTGTGAACATTACAATTTACAATTAATTTGGCAGATAAATTCGAGTACACCACCTTGAGTATTCTCCTTTTATCTGTTGGACATTGTTTTATTGAAGTGTGATGTGTAATGTATCACGTATGCTATTAACGGAATGGTAGTGTACATTGTGTTTACACTCTAGATATTTTTTAGTTGTCGATATTGTTATTGATAATTTAGATTATATCGATTG
This sequence comes from Sequoiadendron giganteum, assembly GCA_007115665.2. NCBI lineage: Eukaryota > Viridiplantae > Streptophyta > Pinopsida > Cupressales > Cupressaceae > Sequoiadendron > Sequoiadendron giganteum. The sequence goes on from CM021106.1 coordinate 100,945,029, forward strand.
CAATTATATTAGTGTAAAAGATTTTTTTCGTACATTCACTTAAATTTATGTAACATGTTTTTATCTAGTAGCATTTATTCATGCAAGTAATTAGTTTATTAGCTTTTTTTCTAGATTTGGATAAGTTTTCTTAGATAAATTTTTCTTTTTAGATAAACTCTCCTGCTTTATTGCATAGGTAACTCTAGTTGAACTCCATGCTTTATGTGAGACCTTGAGTTACCTCATGCATTGCCTTGCTCTATATAAAGTAATGGCTATTTGTATATTTTTAATACACACTCATTTTCTATATAGAATACAATTTATTCTATCTTATTTTTTCTTCCATGCTTTCCTAATCTTTCGTTCTATCTTGGCTGTATTTAAAAGAAAATCTTACATGGTATCAGAGCCTTCATGATTGATAGAATTGCTTTTCAGAAATTTTGAGTACAAATTTATTATTATTTTTTTAGCAAAATAGTATGCTCTTCTCTTGCATCCTCAGATGATCTGGAGAATCGAAAAATTGTAAAAAAATAAAACCAGATTTTGAGGGATTAACATCTATTTTTCAATTGCATGTGTGTTGCATGCATGTTTTGCAACATCATTGATCGAATATGGAATCACCATCTCATTCAGATCAACTGAGAAAGTCAGAGCATCCATCGTGTCACCAAATAAACATCTTCTTTTTTAGTTGGATGTACTTGCATGTCTCTTGCATGTGCTTGCATGTCACTGCATGTGAAGGAGAAGTTTCATTTTATGATTTTTATGTCTTTTGCATTCATTTTTGTAGGGATTATACATGTACTTTGTAATCATGAATTAGATTAAGTTTCATTTACAGGGGGGTTAATCATGTCTCTTAAACACCATTTTCATCATTCTATTATTAGGCTAACTTCAAAGAACTTTTTGTCTTGGAAACAAGGGATAAATAATCACTGCCTTGCGCAGGATCTACTATACTATCTCCTTCGGTTCGTTCTTGAGCCAAGTGACTATGATGGAAAGAATCCATAGTCTAATAATAATGACATAGTCTATGGACTTATATGTCTTACTATTTCTGAGGATACTCTACATCACATAGAGCACACTGAGTGCCCTTTTGCTGCTTGGATCATCCTCCGACAATTGTATGGAGACATTGAATCTTCATTTGAATGTGATGTTTCTCGTTACACCTCAGTTGTGTAGTTACTATTTACTATTGCTACATAGGGTAAATATGAATGTAATGTGAATTATGGGGATGAATAAATTTTTCTTGTACCTTGTTATCAATATGAATGTTATCTCAGTTGATGTTATCTCAGTTAATGTTATTCATAGTGAAATACTACATATATGTGAATAGATGGTTATTGAATTATTATAATTCTAATTTGGGAGATGCTTATATGTACTACATATGTTGTGAACAATTGACTATCGTGTGCATGTGTTAGTGGATGTATGCATGTGTTTCATTCCTCTAGGTAGAGGGGATGTATCACTTGGGAGAAGATCTTGGTCGAGTAACTAGTAACGTAAACTATCTGAGCAAACACACACACCAAATTAGAATGATTGTGTTTAGTCAGTTTTTGGGTAAATAGGTAATTCATCCTTAGCCAATAGGTCTGCATTTGAGAGTTGTTTACTTCTGCATGCATTATTGGGTCATGTTTATCTATGTAAGCTTTGAGTCCCTCCTTATGAAATTTTGTTGATTGTGCTTGGGTTTAGAGTTTGGGCTTTATGAATGGTTACCTTTATATTGATTCTTATGAGTGTAAAACATAGCATATATATGGGCATATATATAAATACATATACATAGACCCATGAATGAAAGCATTAGAAAATGTGCATGTATGTGAGTAGAAATACTCACAGAGGTACATACACGACGAAACAACTATATGTACTTATATGTGTGTGTGTGTGTGTGTGAATATAGTCACAAGGTCATGATAATTTGATATCAAATGGATTACTTGACTATCATATTACCATATAATGAATATGTGTGTGTATATATATATAAATACACTTGCAAGCATTAATGCTTAGCATAAAAGTGTACATATGTATATACTATATAAGTATATGTGTATAAATATATACACATATTATTATTCAAGGGATATGATGAAAGAGTTATACATCTGGTGATAGAATGAGTATATAATACAAGGATATGATATTTGGAGTAACCCCATATATATATATATATATATATATATATATATATATACGCGTACATATTGGATATGTATATATATGTATATATGTTCATGTGTATTACTTGATGAATAATGATAAGAAGATATATGCATTCAAAGTATTGAATATATTTATATAATACACTAAAATATAAATATATTATATTTTATTATATGATAGATAGAATTATACCTGTTAGCACATTGGTATGCATAACCAAAGGAGAATCGGCTAATCCACTTAGGTTTAGGCTTGGTCGATAAGAAGAAGAAAGATGCATATTTTAGTATCTTGCACATTATACATTGAAGAGGGATCAACATTTAATCAATATACATGGTGTTGCATACAAATGGTGGAGGTGAGTCTTCACTACATACTGTCCATAAGAGAAGAGACATAGAAAATATAATAAAGGCTATTTATAGTCAATGAAGACTATGTGAACAAAAATTGATAATAGTCATTACTGACCATGTCAATGGAAATTGATTTAATAGCTTTTGACTGCTAGTGGAAACTGAACATCATAGTGAATGGCACACGACATATAGTGTAGCATTGCATTTAATATGTTTGGTTGTAGAATGCTTGACTTGGCTGGTGTCTTTAATGAGACCATGCTTGAATTTTTCTTACGTATTAAACTTCTCAAGTCAATTCATCTACCATATTGATCGATGTAAACTTGCTATCATATAATGGAAGTTGACCGAGTTTAGCTACGCCAAATGTGAAGGAAATAATATAGGAATTTTCACCACCTTTGAGTTTGATTTGTTGTTAATGTCTACTCATTGTAACTATTCGATTTATGCATAAGCTTATTGAATTAGTCTTCTTAATGTTGTCACAAAACAAGTAGACCTATAGGTGAATAAGTTGAGTATTAGCTTGAGAATTCACCACCTTTTAGCTGAGTTGTTTTGCATGAAGCTTGTTGTAAGCTTGTTTTCATTCTACATGCCTAAACTATAGGCCATGAGGTTGCTTGATTGCTTTATACATAGCCAAACTATTTCACTAGAGAGGGACACATTCTTTCCCAAGAGATTATACATCTTTTATAGTTCATTACTTCTAAGTTATTACCATCCATAATTGTATTATTTTATGAGTGAGATATTGAGAGTGTTATTTTGTGATTAAGAGGTAACATTCTTGATTGAGAGAAGTGAGCTACCAACAAGTGGGACTGAGTTGTTTCTCAGAAGTTGATTATCAAGCTAATTGTAGTGGGAGAGGTTCCATTGCTATCTTATTTTGGATAAGTGATAACAAACATGAGGATCCCTTCTTCTTTGTTATTTTAGTTTGAATGATGTGTCTTGCATGCATGGTTGAGATGTCTTTTGCAATATATGCATTAGTGAATGTAGATTATTTTGGAAAGGAAGTTGACGCTATTGTGTTGTTTTCATATTATGTTTTTATGTACTCCATAGTAGGAGATGAGTGTTATCATAGGTATTATATTCTTGGTATGATTAAACATGAAAAGGGTATGTGCAGGATCATGATGGGCCAAAAAGTGGCAATGGGAAAAAATCACGTTTTGGGTCGACTCAAAAATGCGGAAATACTAAGTTGAATTTTCTAGGTTCGAGTGTCAGTACATTTAGCCAAACCAAAGCCCAAACCTAGTTTCTACAATTCAGATATCCGATCCAAATCGGATATCCGATTTGTGGAAACATTATAAATAAAACAGTCGATTGTTAAAGGTTCATTTCTCACAGTTTGCATGCAAGCGCACAAGGAAAAGAGAAAGTCCGATATTCGCTTCTATCACATATTCAATTACAAAGGTAAGTATTTAGTATTTTAAATGTTGTAATTGATTTTTCAAGTAGATTCTCTTAATTTTAAGTAGTTTTATGATTTTTTTTCAAAAGTAGGGTTTTTTATTAATTTTTTTTAAAAACTAGAGTTTACAAAGAATTTGTATTAAAAATTAATGTTTTTAA
>CM021106.1:100949297-101159022 GCA_007115665.2 Sequoiadendron giganteum
TCATTACATTAAAACACTTAACCACACACATCACAGCCATTTGAAACCCCACAATCTTTGAATGAACTCACCAAGAATACTTTAGCGCAAAAGAGAGCCATTTCTAAACCTAGCTCCTAGGTGGAAAATTGTAGGAGCCTATTGGGTAATCCTCTTTTCCTAAAGTTCCATCATTTTTGGTGGTTCATTTTCGTGAACCTATCCTTAGAACACTTCTTTTTCCTTTCTTATTTTGCAGTTACATCCTTTGAAAAAGATTGCATTGCATTAGGTCTTTTTCATTATTTTCATTCTAGGGTTCTAAAAAGTGCATGAGTGAAAAGTTCATGTTACCTTGCATTTTTCATTGCATTTTCATTAAAAAAGTACCATAAAAAAAGCATAAAAATTATTCAAACATATCATTGTCCGGACTAGTTCACAACAATCGGTGACTTGGTCCACTTGCACCATTTACACAATAATTTCTGGCATTTTCAGAGCATTTTCTCCACTTTTGTTTTATGTTTTTTCATTTTTGTATTATTTTCCAGAATTTTGGTTATAATCATTTTTGTATCCTTTGTTTGCATTGCATTTACATCCACCCTGCATTTAGGAAACTTTGCATGAGTGTTTGGTGCCCTATTGTTGGTAATTAAGTGAGAAGAAGCTCTAGAATCATGGCCTCTCACAAAAACACTCTTGTTGTAGACCTTTGGCTATCTCGAACTTCCACTCCTAGTGTTGACAATAGTACACTAGGCCTGAAAACCACCCTTAGTATCTCTTTTCATTTAGGAAAAACACATGTTGAGAATAAATATAATGACCTCCCGCATGATAAGATATTTCACATTCATGCAAACCTAGCAAACCTCCAACATGAATTTAGCTTTGAGAACATTTCTACCACTGCCATCCCCACCATAGAAAAAAATCATCGTATGCTTGACAATGATGATGGCCTAGGTGTTGTGAAAAAATAGTTGAGATATACCAAAAACATGTCTCTTCCACATATAAGATCTCTCAACCATCCACCCCTATCATTAGCCAAGGAGGACTTTAAACTCCTCCTCCCTCACTGGTAGCCTCTATTCCTACCTATACTTCCCCTAATGTAAAAGCCACAATGCAACTAGTTAGCAATGTTATTCCATCCCTTGGTATTCCTACTAATATGCCTACCTCATATGTGGCATTGCATGCTTTATCCTCTTCCACCATCCCACCCCTTACCCTTCCATTCACTTTCCTTACCACTACAGTCACCCCATCACCACTTTCTCTTCCACCTAATACCACTTACACCGATCCCCTCATCACACAACGTTTCCAAACCATTTCATCCATGGAACAAAAAATCCCAACCATTAACCAAAACTACAATGGTTCACTCACATACTATGATCGCAACAATCCATTGTCCCTAGAAATCTTGTAAACCTTGATGCCACGAGGAATGGAAATATCTAGATTTGAGAAATATGGAGGGAAGGGTGATCCTTCTAATCATGTTTATGCTTACAGTGCTTTTTGTAGTGATTTTTCTCTTGACGATAAATTATTAGCTAAATTGTTTCCCTAGACCTTAAAAGACACTGCTCTAGACTGGTTTTCCTCTTTACCAAATAATTTAATTTGTTCATTAAATAAATTTTTTGATGCCTTTATCAACCATTTCCAAGTGCACATGAGTCCTAAGAAGACCTTGGCCAATTTGATGAGATGTAAGCAAAACAATGATGAAAAGATAATAGACTTCATCTCATGCTATCAGTTACTTTTATCCCAAATTTATGTCAGGATTCCTGATACACATTTGAAAAAGATGTTTATTGAAAACTTGCAAACATACCCGCAATACAAACTTACCATGATGAAATTCACTTCCTTTATGCATTTATTAACAACACTCTGTGATTATCACAATTCAACTAGTAGTCTTATATGTGATCTATTTATAGTAGAATTGAGAAGTCTGACGATACCAACCAAACCAACTCTCAGCCATTTCGCAAAACAAATAAAGGGTTTTTGAAATTTAATCCTCCTTCACAATCTCCTCCACCTATCAATAATCAAATAGTACTTGTTAAGAATGTGGTTCCTTTCATTTATGGAGATCCCAAATGAACCATGACACCTTTACTTGATACTCTCCATAATACAATGACCCAACTCCTACAACAAAAAATTATTAGCTTACCTGTTGTGCATGCACATGATCCTAATAAGTAATTACCTCCATCCTTTAACTCCAATGCTTATTTCTATTTTCATAGATAGAATGGACATGACACAAAACAATGTAAGCATCTTAAGCACCTTGTTCAAGACCTCATTGATTCACGTCGTCTATCTATTGGTGGTATTAATGTTAAAGGAAATAAGTTCGTTACATCCCCAAACCAAAATTTATAAATTTTCACTAATCATGTGCCTAAACATAAGATTTCATTTGTCAAATCTAGTGAAACTTGACATAATGATGTTATAAATGTTGATACAAAAGATGAAAATTCTGATCTTCTTCTGAATGCAACCCATGTCAAGCCTATGGATGAAATGGTAGGCATGATTGATGTTATCCATCATAAGGGCTAAACCAGAAAATCTCTTGATATTACTTTTTCACCTCAAGACATACTAAAAAATCTTCACAATGGTCCTCTCTACATAGCTAGCTGAATCTACAATAAGCCCACTAATGGGATACTCATAGATCCTACCTATGGAGAGAATGTGATCACGAAATAATTTTTGGTACTACATGTTTATGACTGTGTCGCCAAAAAGTGTAGCCTTTGACACTTTTTGCAAATCTGGATCCTTGCCTATGGATTTTGGACCTCTTTTCACCCCTTTCCTAGCCTTGTGCCAAAGTTTTGTAAGGTGTTGTAAAACATTTTCACACTTTCTTAGGCTTTTCATCACTAAATCAACTCTTTTTAATAGAATAATGACCCCTTAATACATTTATAGGTCCCACTTTAGTGTGTTTCAGGAGATAATCTTGAAAAACATCATTAACCACATGATAATTCCTAAAATCCAATCGAAAATGCCTAGGTAGACTAGGTTGCCACCTTGGATGATCTAGTCCCATGTGGCATAAAAATCAAAATAAACTTAAAATTCTTTCGTGATTTTGTCTTTTAAACCATAAGGTCAGCCTGTGTGGTGTTATTTTAGGGAAATTAGGGCACAACTTGTAAAAAAAGGGGTTTTAACCTCATTTTGAACCCTAAAAAGTTTCATTTTTCTCCTCACTCAATCTTCTCAATCACTCATCCACCGCTCTTCTCAAGCAAGCTAGGGTTTCTACATTCTAAGTCATCAAAAAATCTTGCTGAAGCACTCAAGGGTTGAATCCTCCATTGTTGCAACTCAAGATCAATCATCATTTTCATATTTCATGCTTTATTATCTTGTCTCTTCATTTTATTTGATTATCTAAAAGGGGTTTGACCAAGGAAAACCCCCAATCCCTAAAAATTAACATTTCCTTCTCTTTTTGTGTGTTTCTAGATTTAGGTATCTTGGAAGCTCCGAGATCATTCAAGAATGGATTGAAGACTTGTTTAGGACATATCATTGTTGGTTAAGTTAAGAATAGGTTGAAATATAAATATATATATATATATATATATATATATAGTATATCAATCATACTTATATATATGTATTTGTATGTATATAGATATTTATATTTCAACCTATTGGATAAATATATTCTATAATTTGAATGCTTATATCTTCTTATCATTATTCATCAAGAAATACACATGAAAACATATAAATATATATATATATATATATATCTAATATGTACACAAATATATATATATTGGATTGCTCCTTCATATATCATATCCTTGTACTATATACTCATTCTATCATCGTATGTATAACTCTTATCATATCTCATGAATAACAATGTGTATATATTTATACAAATATGCATATATACATATGTACACTTTTCTGCTAAGCATTAATTCTTGCAAGTGTGTAGATATATATAAGCATATTCATTATATGGTAATATGATAGCTAAGTAATCCATTCGCTATTGAATTAATATGACCTTGTGACTATATCCACACACATATGTATAAATACATATAATTTTTTCCTCATGTATGTACCTCTTTGAGTATTTCTACTCACATACATGTGCATTTTCTAATTGTCTCATTCACAGGTCTATGTATATGTATTTATATATATGCCCATATACATGTTATGTTTTACATTCATATGAAATGACATAAAGGTAACCATTTGTAAAGCCCAAAGTCTCAACTCAAGCACAATCAGCACAATGTCATAAGGAATGACTCAAAGCTCACATAGATAAACATCACCCAATAATCCATGTAGATGTAAAAAAGACTCTCAAATACAGCCCTATCAACTAAAGACAACTTACCTATTTACCCACAAACTAACTCAACACAATCATTCTAATGTTGTGTGTGTTTTTTCTCAGATAGTTTGTGTTACCGGTTACTCGACCAAGATCTTCTCCTGAGTGATGCTTGCCCTCTACTTGGAGAAATGGAACATCCCTGCATCCACTAACACATGCGCATGACATTCAATTGTTCGCAACATATGCAGTACATATAAGCATTTCCAATGTTAGAATTATAATAATTCAGTAACCATCTATTCAAATATATGTAGTATTTCACCATGAATAACATCAACTAAGATAACATCAATTGAGACAACATCAAATGGGATAACATTCATATTGATAACAAGGTACAAGCATAATTTATTCATCTCCAGAATTCACATTACATTCATATTTACCCTATGTAGTAATAGTAAATAGTAACTACACAACTGGGGTGTAACAAGAAACATTACATTCAAATGAATATTCAATGTCTCCATACAATTGTTGGATGATGATCCGAGCAGTAAAAGGGCACTCAGTGTGCTTTATGTGATATAGAGTATCCTCAAAAATAGTAAGACATATAAGTCCATAGACTATGTCATTATTATTAAACCATACATTCTTTTCATTATAGTCACTTGGCTCAAGAATGAATCCAAGGAGATACGATAGTAGATCCTACTCAAGGCAGTGATTCTTTATCCCGTGTTTCTAAGACAAAAAGTTTTTTGAAGTTAGCCTAACAACAAAATGATGAAAATGGTGTTTAAGAGACATGATTAACCTCCCCGTAAATGGAACTTTATCTAATTCATGATTACAAACTACATGTATAATCCCCCCAAGAATGAATGCAAAAAGCATAAAAATCATAAAAAGAAACCTCTCCTTCACATGCAGTGACATGCAAGCACATGCAGGAAACATGCAACTAAAAAAGATGTTTATTTGGTGGCATAAATGGATGCTCTAACTTTCTCAGCTGATTTGAACACGATGGTGATTCCATATTTGATCATGTAGTTTCATTTTTACTTCATCCTTATGATCCGAGTTAAAACTTAAATTAAAAGCCAGGACATTTTCCCTTTTATGTAGTCTGTTGTTTGTTATCTATGAACAGTATGTTTTTGAATTTCGCAGGTTTATATTAACTGCTTAACAACTGATAGATAATAGTTTATATTGACTGGGTAACAACGAATACATTCTTATAATTTGATAACAGACAATCATAATGATTAAACCCAGCTGTTGCTGAATATATGCATTTGTTGCCTCAAGCGTGTCCACTGCATGGATCATCAGTTCTGAAACCAATGTCACTAATGTCAAGTGATATATGTATTGTATATCTCTCCCAGCTGTTGTAAAATACACGATGCAATAAATGTGTCCACTGAATGGATTATCAGAAGAAACGTATGTCGTGTATATATGCATTGTATATTTAACTCCCCCTCATCTCGCGGCTTCCAAAGCAATGATCAATTCACCTGAAAATGCATCAAGCATCGCCATATACTGATATGTATCATACATAGCAAATGATATATTTCCACCGCAGGGACTATCAGTTCCGAAACTGATGTCAACTGATATATGCACTGTATATCTGTTCCAGCTGTTGTAAGATTCACAATGCAATAATTGCCTCGAATGTGTCCACTGCATGGATTAGCAGTTGAAAATCATATCGTCTGATATATGCATTGTATATCTATCTCTCCCTCATCTCGTGGCTTCCAACGCAATGATCAATTCACGTGAAAATGCATCAACCATTGCCATATACAGAATTGTTTCATACCTACCAAGAAACACATTAAGATAGCAAATTAACAAATCAGTAATCTTCGCTACAGCATCTAATTATTCTTACAAACTGATAGGCTTTACACATAGTTAGGCAAAGCCAAAAATACCTTCATCCATTGCAGCTTAGCTACTGTATCACAACCAGAACAAACACACACACGATACCAATTAAATGAATACAAAAGTACACGTCTAGAAGATCAATGGACAATTCAGACTAGTCCATGAAAAATGTATTAATTTAGGCATTCGTCTCTATCGTAATCACCATTATCATTATCAAACGTAATTTCTTTCCTTTTCCATTGATTTTACTCGTTTCCAAATGTCATTGCATCCTTAATACTCGGTAATCGATCTTTCTTTTCTCAAAGAATATTTTAATAATAACATTCAGTGTCGACGTTGTTGTCCTCCTCTACAATATTGCAGGATTGAGCATCTAATTAGTTTTCGCTGATTGCGGAGACAATAAGAAGAACTCTTTTGAAGCTTTCTCTATAACTTGTTCGCAATGTGCTAATGAGAACACCCCAAACACAGCACGTTGTTCTCTGTGCTTCATTTGATTTGGCAGTTTATGAATTTTGAAAACTCTTTCAGTTTTCTAGGTTAGCGGTGAAAGTTGCATACACATGTTAATTCTTGTTTAATTTTTGTGTCCATTTTAATGTAATGTTTGTATACTATTTTTGATTTAAAGTTGGTTTCATTGTTTAATTTTTAATTTATATATAATTTTATCTCTATTTATGTTTATTATTTTTTATAATTATTTTTTATTACATCCATGATTATATGTAATTCCACATACTCATTTCCCACTTTAAAATCTATATCTTTTTATCTGGAATCAATAGGCTTGATCTTCCATTACGCAGAATTGATTTGAAAATGTGAAAGATTTAATTTAAAATTTGTTGATTCTACCATATTTGACTAGTTGTTTTGAGATGACTTAGTATCTTTTTACATGATTAATTGTATGTATTGGAATTTGAAGACATTCAATTTGCATTAACATCAAAAATTCTTATATTATTGCCATTTATAATGGAAGGAAAATTATTCTAGAAATACTTTGTTTTGGTGCGCTAGAGAGACTACAATTAGAAATGGGTGTCAAATGAATAATTCATGCTAATTAGTGATGGGCTCACATGAATCACTACTAATGAAACAATGGTGAATGATTTTGATTGAAAAACTACACAATTGAATCCTAATATGACAATATAATTTAAGACAATATGGGTCATTTATTGACATAAAATATTTTTTTAATGAATTTCTCATAAAGGACAACATTTTAAAGTTTTTATTATTAATGTACACATTTAAAAATGGCTAAGGTGTTTTCATCTTATCATTTCATCATTATCCTTATCATTTCTTCTATCTTTAATCTTTTCTTTCTCATTCTTCATATTTAATTCTTTTAATTCTTTTATTATATCTATATTAATTAAATTAGACATTTATCATTTTCCCTCAAACATTAATTAATTTAAAAAAAAATAAAAATAAATCGTTTCTCTACAACATTTTTTTACAAGATCTAAGCTCACTATCAACAAAATCTAATAGACAACTAGATGGTTTTTGTGATTGTGAATAAAACTCAAAAATTATTCTTCTCTAAAATACACCTAAAAAATATATCATTTGAATTTTTTTGGATATGTTTGAATTCATATAGGAATTCATAGATCCGGTGCTTTGATACTATGTTGAAGATGATGAATAAACCCCATAGCCCCCTAAAATTACTTTAAACCAAAATGCCTATCACTTATGAGAGATGAAAGCAATGATTATGTGCATGCAACCTTGAGATGCGAGTTGAATAATTATAAAACATAATAATGAATACTTGTAAAATCCAAAGGGAAAATCCTAGATGGGGATTTGACTAGATTGTGACAAGTGTTATAATGTTATGCAATGAGACAACTTGACCTATAAATAGCCCAATCAAATAATAAAAAAATACTCCCAAGTTTAGCTTAAGTAATTAAAGTAATAAGAGACATAATAATCAATTAAAAACTAATTAATCATTATTTGATTATTCTAATTACTCCAACACATATAAGGGTGGCTATCACATACACACATAAAAAGTACACATAGTGACAAGCTATTGAATATGCCACATGTAATTAGTATGGATAGCTCAAAACTAAAAAATATGAGTAACTGGAAAATAATTGGGTACACGTATAAATTTTTGTGACGCTAGATGCAAAAAATTTATCACAAATGAATTATAAAATTTTGAACTAAATTTTAGTTTTGATCAAATATAGGTGTAGTTGGATTCATTCTAGCTAAATTAGACACAAAAAATTATTTTCCAACTATAAGTATAAACTATTTACAAATTTAGCATCACAAATATATAAGTTTTTTTTTATTTTTTTATTAGATTGCAGGAATCGGGTAGCACGACCCCCTATAAATTGTAGTGTGCCTAGTAAACATTTTAAAGTGATTGGTGGCGCTGGTGTGAGATGCCCTCTGGTACCACGGGGGTGGGGGAGACTAGACCTCATGACCAACCTTCTACAACAGGAAAGATTTAGCCAACTGAGCTAGGACCCTAACCCACACATATATAAGTTTAGTCTCAAACATATTTTTAATATTTATATTATTTGTTATACTTTCTCTTTTAGTTTTACTAAAATAAGGTCATCAACACAAAAATATAAGTTTTCTTGTGTTTTTAAGAAGAAAAAAAAGTTGATTAAAGATGCATGAAAAATATGTAGCGCTAGAAAGGATATTCCATCTCAAAATATTTTAAATAAATATTTATAATGTACAAAAAAGTATCCCTTTTTCACACTTAATTTGGGAATAATTAATACTAAAATAAATTTAATTATGCCTTAATTTAGGGTTGTAATGTGTTTTACACATTCACATTAAGTTTAAGGCCCTCCTAAATAAAATGGAATTAATTGTGCCTTATATAGGGTGGTTTAAAGTGCATCTTTACACTTTCACACTAGTCAAGGGTTCTATTAATTAATTGAGGTTATTTTTTTTCTTAATTGGCCCCTTATTTCAAATCTAAGCCTAATTAATTATGGATTCTGAGGGATAAAACCTGACATTCATAAATAATATTACACAGTGCCTAATTTTACAAAGTATGTATCCTAGGATAGTTACCTAGGACCCATTCACGACTTGGAAAATGGGTCCTCACTAGGTCCTAGGACCCTAATTTTACATAACATTTAACATCCTTCGAAGTGTTTCATAGTTAAGTGTGCTAGGACCCATTCACCCTATGGAAAATGGGTCGTCACTTAACCCTAGGACCCCTCCTTTGGATATATTTTTGGTTGTATTTTAATGATTTCAAATCCTATATTTCATGTTGGATTGTGTTATTTTAATTTTGGGAATTAAGAGTAAGATTAGTATAAATATAAGGCTATTTCACATAGTTTCATCTAAGCCTTCAAGTATTCAAGTCTTAATACAAAAATTATGAGATCAAGAATTCACAAGATCATTTCTAGGGCATTCAAGGGCATATTTGAAGAATTTAATTGTAGCAGTCAAGAGTCATATCATCATGCCAAAGGCATAGTGCATCATGCATGCTGTTGAGATAATATGTTTATGTAGCATTGAAGATCTATTCATGCATATACAAGGTGTTGTTTCTAATCAAGTGTTGTGATGAAGATCTACATTCATTAAGGAAACTTCATGCTAGATTGCTAATTTGTACTCCAAGGTTTCAATTGCGGATTGATGAGTTGTTACATATTGTTGTTAATTCACCATTCCTTTTATGTATTGTTTGATTTCAAGGTTTAATTACCAAAATGGGGTTTGGCCAAGACAAACCCCTATTCCCTAACAAAACAATATTTGTCTTCTCCTTTGATGTGTGATTGGAGGTTTTAGAAGATCATTTAGAGAGAAAAGGTTGCAAAGTTGTCAAAGTTGTCACCTTTCTTGTAAGAATAAGGAAAATAAGATACAAATTTTATTTTTGGGCTTCTAAAACTCTTTGACTAGGATCTAGAAGTGAAAACATTCAAGAATAAAACCCAAAAAAAAAAATTCAAAACCCTAGCAATCAGCCATTCACCATTGGGTGAATGAGTCCTCAGTGATGCCCAAAAAATCACTTTTTGCAATAGTTACACAATATTAGGAACTCTTAAAACCAACCTTTTGATTTCTATATTGGCTAGGTTTGATTTCTTATTTTTATTTATTCGTAATAACTCTCATAATTAAGTGTAACTACAAGAAATATAGGGTGCATCATTCATTCCATGTTCCACCATTCAACCCCATTTTTCTATGTTTTATTATGGTAAACCTGACCTTATACATCAAAAATTTTAAAATTGGAGTCGATTAAAACCTTAGATCTAGGATTTAAATAGTTTGCATTGCATTGTGTAGGTGGAGACCACTGATCCTAGAATCACCATCCACAACAAAAAAACTTCACAATGCACAATAGGAGAACACACTATTTCACCAAAAGTGAAATTAAATTAATATGATGTAAAATACATAATGTACAACCTTTTAAAGGCAAGAAAAATTTAATGGGTGTAAAATTTCCCAATACAGGAAAAAAATAATTATTCTATGTTAAGCTTAACACACTAACACGCCCCCTTAAATTAGGGATAATTACTATGCAAAATGAAGATGCAATATGGGTTTCAGATACACAATCATGTTAGGTACCCATTTACAATGCAAAAAGGAAAATCTCTCACAATCGAAGAAAAGGAGAAAAACCCTATGGGAAGAAACCCCTCTCCTAAAGAGAGGAAAGGAAAAATAAATCCATGGATGGATGACTCAAGAACACCCCCCAAGGACTACATACATCATGTATATATAATCAATGATCCCCCATAGGAAGGAAAATAGATATATTATATCCCCCCATGATGAAGAAGCTCCAATGTCGATGAAATATGTGTGGAAACAAAAGATGATCCAATGCCTACAAGCAACTCCTCTCCCTTTAGGAAGAAACAAGTCCACCAAGTGATGAAGAAGTCATTCGATGTTCAACTAAAAAGAGGAAGGAAATATCAAAATAGAATAATCCACCACATAATCATGATAGAAAATAACCAATAAATGTGAAAAATCAAGTGAAGGAAAATAAATGTCAATCTCCAAAGACAATCTAGATGTATGAACGAACATTCTGAAATTATCATCAAGGAGGAGAGAAATCCTCACAAGTTTGTCTCCCAAATCTTCAAGATGAGACTCCATAAACAAATATTAGATTAATTCCAAATACTCATCCATTAAAGCAAGATCTGAAAGATCAAAAATATCCTACTATGTTGAAGAACCAACATGTGAAGCAACATGAGATGAATCAGCATAGGTCTAAAGAACTCCATAGTTCAAATGAATAATCTATCCTGAGAAATTTATATCAATACTAACAAGAGGGGTGTGAGGATCTTAATCATCATCATCATCAACACAATGGGAGAAGGAATAGAGACAAGAATCATTATCAACTTTACCAACAAAAATGAGTTTTCCAGTATCAACCTCTTTGATGAAAATAGAATCTGCAATGAACTCTACAATCTTTAGTAGCTCACAATGATTAATATGATAGATGGAGATTATATTTGTGTGTGAATTAGGAATATAGTTCATCTTTCAAACAACCATCACCAATCTCAATATTTCCTACCCCTATGACATAAAAAAATTACAATCTCCCAACAAAATCTTTGAAGTATCAGTACGATGAAGACACTAAAAAAATAGGGAGTAAAAATCATGTGGTGAGATGCTTCTGAATTAAAAAACCATATATCATGACTAGAATTAACTTTCGAAGTTAACAATGCACGCTTTTTCCAATGTAGGTTTTATCCTCTTTACCACTTGTAAATCCTACATTCCCTGACTGTGTAGATTTCGATGATGATTTAGATGAAGATGGAGATGGAGATGGATATGTTGTATAATAAGGGGCCATATATTAGGTGGTGAAGCCACAATAGTTGTTTGCAATTTAGGTGAGGAAGGAAAACTCACAAAAAATGACCCCAAGGCAAAAAAAGTGATCTTAGGGGTTCGTACAAACCTACTGGTTCGAATGAACCAATAAGGGGGTTCAAGCAAACCCATTTGAATATTGGCCACCAAAAAGAAATAAAATATTGCATAGGAAAGGGGTTCAAGTGAACCTCTTTGAAGGTGTTTGCTCAAACCCCCCTTATCCCTCATCCCCCATCTGAGACACAAAAAAAATGTAAATTTTGGCACTTTGGAGCTCAGGTTGAGGATGAAAATATAAGAATCTTCACAAACCCAACTTGAATCAAGTAGTCCTCAGAACGAGCTATCCAACGAATATAATTTTAATATGTTTTGGTTTTAATATGTATGTGTTTTTTTAATTTTATTAAACATAGGTTTTTCACCGAAAATCAAGCTCCATGTTTTGCACATGTGGAAAAATAACACATTATCAAAATAAAATTTTAAAAAATATTTTTGTGTTGGATATTGATGTCCTTGATCCATTAAAAAAACTAAAAATTGAATTTCGATACATAAAATTGAATTGGTTTGACTTCGAAACTTGATTAAGGAAAAAATATTCAATAAAAAACTATGAGACCAAATCAAAGTGCTAGATATCATAGCTACAAATATAAATTCAAAAAAAAAAAGAATTTTATCCTTCATAGAAAAAAATTAATGTTGTATATGATGAGCGTCACTTTTACAAATGTTATTTTCTGAAAAAAACTAGTTTTTTTTTGGAGATGGAAAAAGAAGTGCAATCTCATTGCAAGAATTTTGAAAAAAATATTACTAGGAACTATAGAAAAAATGTGACAAGACTCTAGTTTGCATCATCATTAAATTCCTCATAGTTTATTTCCTATAGGTGCCTGAATGTGAAGATTTAGTTAAAAATAATAATTTCAGTGTCCGGTTTGGCCAAAAATTGTAAACCACTATTGTGGGATCACCCTAGGGCAATGGAATATTGTTCTTTCGAAGAAGATGTGAAATTTCATCAATCTTCTTCATATAATAATGGTGTTCATCATTCCCTTTTTTCTTCCAATACATAATTGAACTTCTCCTTCTTAGCTTGTCCTCTTTTGAAGAGGTGGAGGACTCATTAGACTATGTCTTAGGCTTAGGTTTCTTCTTCCTTTTTCTTTGAGATCATTGTGAAACTAATCCATGATTCATAAAGATCGTGTCTAACTAGGAAATATTGGCTTACTCCTTTTTCAAACGATCATAGAAAGTATCAAAAGAAGGCATTTGAATGCATTTCCCAAAGCATCCATGGTAGAGTAGAACATAGAAGAAAGACTACAAATGGGCCTCTTAGCTTAGACGTAATAAAAAATATGGACTCCTTATTAGTCTTTCATTTTTGACATCTTGCCAATTGTGACCTTACAGATATGAAATTGACTAGAAAATCATCAATGGAAGGAAATGCATCAAGGGGAAGAGAAGTTAATTTCACCTCCAGTTGCAAAGCATACAACTCACTAAACTAACCAAATAGGCTATGCAACTTATCCCATATCTCCTTGGGTGTATCACACTCGTGAATATGAAAAAGAAGACTATCCTAAACATTCAATTTTATCAGACCCATAGCTTCATCACACTTGTTTCTATGGGAAAATATTTCATGTTCCCTTGTAAGAGTGGGTTGGTTATCACTCAATGTTGAGCACAAACCCTTCGATTGGAGAAACATATGCATTTTCATCTTTCAAGTATGGTAGTTATGGGGGATTAACAACTCAGCTAACTCAGGAGCAGTCATTACAACAAAAGGAAAAAAAATATTACTCAGGCAAAAGAAGACTGGATTTGAAAAATTTGAGAAAAATAATAATACACCTTACTGTCTATTTGTAGTAGAATACCTTACCACATGAGATCAAAATGAATGCACTGATGTAGCCTCCCAAAATTTTCTTTGGTTCCATTTTAAATCTTGCAAAATTTGGTTTAATCCCTTGACTTGGGGCCTAGGATTATGTTCCTCATCATTGTTTTGGGCTTTGTGTTGTCAAAACCCTTCCAAATTAACCATTAATTCTCAAGGTCCTAATTGGAATTCTATTTTGTTGTTGACCTTGTGATGCAGATTCTTGATTGTCTAAGTTATGACTCATGCTATCAAGTTCATCCTTTTATTGACCCCTTAGTCCTAATGATACTGATCGATGCCCATGGTCAAATGCAGATGGTTGCCACGTGTTGTATCCGATGGTGGGTCTAGTTCTTTCAAAGGGTCAAAACGCAAAAATTTAAGGAAAATCAACGACCAATATCATGAGACGTTTCTTCATCTAGGTCATTTCCTGCTGCCCCATATGTTCTATGTATTGCAGTGAAGTGATCACATGGTCTAGTGGGTGCAAGAATTATATTATCTATATCTGGTGGGACTGATATCCTTTTATGATCTATGAGTGGTATCAAAATGAATTATGTGTTGCTCATCAGGTGACACAGTTTCATATCAACTGCTCCTCACCACCCCATTCGATTTTATTTGGTATTTTTAAAATGTCATGAGCTAGCGAATGGATTGACACTTTATGTCAATGGTTGATAGTGGGTGACGTGGTCAATCCTGATCGCTCCTCATCATCCCATGAGGGACCTACTTATATATCTCTTTTCTTAGTGGGCGAGTGGGCAACTACCACGTGGAATATCTTAAGGGCTCAGATGGACTTTAGTCAAGATAAAGTATTGCTAAAATTTGGAAAAGACAACATGAAGACTAAAATGGTGCCATATTAAAACTAATTTATTTTGGAATGTGTTTAAGATTTGGGAAATGATTTTGATTGCGACCATGAATTCTATCAGGTGTTGGTACACACGAGAAGGTGAACTTGAAGTGAGGTAGAGTATGGGTTGATATTCTAAGATTGAATCAATGATCATTCCATGTTGTCTTATTGTAATGAGTTGCAAGTGGATTAATCCCCATAGGCGAGCAGGTAAACTTAACAGAACATGCTTTATTTAATACTAATCCTTGGATTAAATGTGTAGACAAAGTGGAAGTCTATCCACTTGTGTTTTTTTTATTACAAAAATGCATCAAGCGCATGCAATTAGATTTTTCATACCTGATTACCTTTATTTTAATTATTTTTTGATCGACATGAGATCAATGGTGGAGAATCAAAAATCAACTAGTTGATTTTTAGCTCGCTCGCACAAGCTTTCCTCAATTATTAATGGTTGGAACACTTACATTGCTGAATATAATGAGGATCGATAGTCATATTTTTCTTCACAATTTGCAATTAGAAGAGGAAAATTGAGCTTAAGCCTATGAAAAGGTTGGCGAAGAATTTTCGTTGGTAAAATATTGCAGAGGTATCGTGATAAAATTTTTGCTGGGTAAGTAGTTATGCATACCTACTTGTTTCAATTATGGCTATACTAGTTTACGAGGTTTAGAATGCTAGGGTGATGAGGGTTTATTATCTGCAATTTCTTCATGAGTTGATGAGAGCTGTTGAGTCTTGAGTTATCTGTTCGTCAAGAATATTTTATAGTGAAACTTGTGAGGGTCTTCCTACAAATTCAATCTCCTTTCTCTTGCTTTATTGTGAAAATGAGTAAGAAAAATGTGTCTGTGAAGCCAGTCTAAAGGTCTAGGAGACTTAATCTGATTGACTCCCAAGACAAGACTCTTAAGGATGAGGTTAAGATATTAGGAGCTCCTAAAGCACAAAAGGAGAAGAAAGCACACAAGAAATATAAGAAGACTGTTGTCAAGATAACATTTAATTTGAGAGGAAGGACCATTTCAGAATAATTGGTCAAGTTTAAAGGGAAGGAACCCGTTAATCCTGAGAAGAAAGAAAAGAAAAGAAACAAGTATCATAAGGCCTACGTAGGGAGACACAGTTCTCCCATTGAGATTTATGATAGCCCTTCAGATGGTGGAGGTGATACTGACTTGGAGTACGACCATTATATTCTTTCCCTAATGTTTTATGAAGACTCTGATGAGGGAGGACTGATGGTTCCTCCAATTTCATCCCGAACAAGGAGCGGTCGAGCATACTTTGATGCTAATGACTTAGAGTAGTGTCCATGCCCTATTTTTGTTTTTGATGACACCATCCCCACTACATTAGGATTGTCCTCTTCAGCATATCTATGGTTTTATCTTAATACTGATCAGGGTATATACAGGATCATCATGGAAAAAACATACCCTTAAGTGGCAATAAAATTTAGAAAATCAGAGTTAGGAAACTTGACGTAAAAATTTGAATACGTTATCTATATTATTTCAAAAGTTTGTAACAATAGAATATGTAGAAAACTAAATGTGGTTTCTAAACTACTAGGTTTATTTTAAAAAATAAAAATCTATTTGGTGAAAATTTGAAATTTCAAAATAGTAGTACTTAAATTTCAAAGAAAATATAAGAAGTAGGTGTTTGTATGACCACCCTAACCACAATAAAATGATAATATTTTTTTATAATATTTTAGATATAAGTAGGGGACTCATTACCAATTTGATGCATATTTTTTTGTAATTTGTTTCTAAGTAAATAATTAATTATGTTTTTTTTATTACAATGTTTTAAAAATATAAAAAACTCGTATGTCTAATAACATTAACTTGGTCAAAAATTCATGAAATTTAATTTTTTTTTTTTTTAATCCTATAGTATGCAAATCATAGAATGTGACACATTTTTTTGATTCAAAAAATGTGATATCGTTTGAAAGTTATAGATTTTTTCCAATCAGCCTATCAATCAGGACTTTAGTCGTAATTCAAATAGAAAACAAATAATAATAATTTATTAAATTCATAGTAAAACATAATTTATATTGGTGGAAAGCTGAGAATCTCCTTTAAAAACCCTTTTCGTTTCATCAATTTTGGGTTAAAAAAGGTCATCAGCCACATGGGCCATCATATCACTTAGATATCACCACTTTTTGGCCCATCACGATCCTACACATACCCATCAATGTGGAATTATTTTTGGTTCGTGTGTAGGATGGATGTTAGAATCCTTAAATTTGATGAAAAATATGCCTTTTTTGGTATTATATAAGTTTTTTATTTGGCTACTAATGGAGAATTTTCTTTGGTCAAACAAGACAAGCTATTTTGGCACTACTACAACAATCAACTATGCATTTTGGAAGGCTGGTTGGTCTGCTTCAACCAATTTACATGGAGTTTTTTCTTTTTTCTCTCACATAAACTTAAATGATTAAATGTAACTATCTAGGAGGTTTCTAACCTGAAATGAAATGTACTTGTAGTTTAACCTATTTCTTGTTGCCCCCTTATTCTATAAAAGGGATTTCAAGGCCGGTTACAAGGCCAAGTTCTAGTTTTTGAGTCTTAGAATGTTTTAAATGGGAAAATTAAGATCATGAAAGATAAAAATGTAAATCAATGTACACATGAATATCTTTGTAAGGAGTCTATGGTGTGAGTCGGTTTATAATGATTCGACATATTTTTACCGTAGCAACAATTTATAAATAAAAATGTTAGTTCCTAAAAATATTCTCTCTTATGTATTTTTCTTCCTTATTATGAATGAAGTGGGTAATGATCTTCTTGTTTGTATTCAATTGTTTTCAATGAATGATTTATTTAATTTTGGCTTCAATTCAAGGATTTTATTAAATGCTAAAGTGAGGGCAAAGATTTGTAATGAAAGAGAGTCGAATTGATAAGTAGTTGTGTGTTAGGCATGGTGAGTTGAATACTATAATGTAGTATATCAATAGTCCATTAATTATTGATTTAAATTGCTAAAGTATTGCTGGTTACTATGAATTTGACTCCATGAATCCAAGACAAGGCACTGGCCTATTCCTTTGGTTACCTTAAATGTAAATGAGTAAGTTTTTCATTTGACCAAGGCCTTGAAATGAGAACGAAAAACATCTAAAAAAGATTCAATCACAATGTACCAATATGTACCCTTTTATTCCTTGCAATAGATAGTAATATGTTTAAAGTTTAGCCAAATCTTTAACAAGTGTTGTCTATTTGCATTCTTAGGAGTTTATTTGTGTGTAGAAATTTTCTTGATCAAATGAATATCACATGAACATATTTATTACTACCCTCCTAGGTTTCACGGAGCCCAAAGTGAAGAAGTAAGGGCATTAGAATCCTTTCCCTTTCTAATAATTGAATTCTATAAAATTCATATGTAAGTGGTAAGAATAAGTTTGGCTCATAAAAAATAACCAACAGGAATGGCGATTGTACTAGGGACCGACCTAGGAAAATTATGATAGAAGATCATCTTTCCTTAAAGAGTCAAATATTTCTTAGAGAATTATATTTCCAAGCCTAGCTTTGTGTCAATGAGTCAATCCTCTAAGATGTGGAAGGATTTTTTTGTGTCTCCTTTGAAAAATTACAAATATTGTCAAGATCTACCACAATTTCATGAATAATCTTATAATTTATCATTAGATGTGGGTGGTAACTCCAAAGATCTCTATTGCAGTATGAAATATTTTAGAGACTCTAGTAAAATGGGATGAAAATTTGCTGGAAGAAAAATAAGAAAGTATAAGGGACTTATATGTAACTTTGTTTATTAAGGAAGCTTAAAGTTAAATCGACTTGTGAAAGAAACATCATATTGTTGAATTTTGTTCATCTACAAAGGAGGTGGAAACTCTATGCAAACAACCCAATGAAGACATGAAGAAGGTTTTAGATATGTAAGTTTTTCTAGTCAGAAGAACAATATAGAATAGTTGCAGTATATCTAGGATTTTTCCCCTATTTTGGTTTTCAAGAAGAAATAAATCTGTGTGAAAACCATGTTCAAATGGTTTGGTGAAAAAATTTCTTCCCTATTATGTGAATTAAGCACAAATAGAGGGAATGGTAGTCATTTTACATACTTCTAAGGTGCAATTTGCAATATCTGAGTTGGGTTGAAGAAGTATGCATATCTTTGAAATCTTCCTTTTAGAAAGTTTTAAAGCATGAACGTGTTTGAGTTATGTATTTTAAAATCAAAATTGATTTAAGGAATGAGGTATTGGGAAATCAACTATGAATTTGATGTTTAAGGACTGAATAAGGATACAAGAGAAATGTATCATTCCCTTGTATCACTTTGTGGAACATCAAGTAAAAACATGCATGGCATGCAACTCTTATCAAGCCACCAAAGGAAATTCTCTAACGAGAGATACAAGCCATTAAGTTTTAATGGTATTCAAGGTTTCCCTAATGAGATTCCTAATGATATTAGGAAAAAAAATCCTAAATTTATGGGGAAAGTTTTTGAGTCAACTTCAAAACATCTAAATGCATTCATAGATTTGATGGGTGATTTTGAGATGGATCATGAGGATGTTGTCATGAAGCTTTTTGCTCAGTGTTTAAAAGAATATGCTAGAGATTGGTTCTCATATTTTCTAATGTGTTCTGTAGCTTCATGGAATGACTTCATGACAACGTTTGTGAAACAATTTGGTGAAAGGATTATTCCAAATGTGATAAGAAAAAGATTAATGTAAATCCAATTAGATGAAGATGAGTTGGTTCCTACCTTTAACCTCAGATTTGCACAAGTGGCAAGAGATATTCCTAAACACTTGAAACCTAGTGATACAGATTGTTTGATTGTGTATCTAGGTGTATTTGATAATATGATGAGTTATTTGATAAGGAATAAAGAGCACAAAACATCAAAATAGGCATATCACATTGCTATGGATATTGAAAACACTGTGAAATTCTCAATGATGAGGAGATATATGGCTACAAGTGTTTGTGGTCTTAATACACATCGTATAAATGGAATAGATAAGGATGAAAGGGATTATCTAGGTGATGATTCTTTTGATGCCTTATCTTGTTAAATTCCACAACATATTGATCCTAGACAAATTCAAGGTGGAATTCAACAAATCTTAAGTAATAATGATCAGGTGGTTTTTATTCAAAGACTGTCCAGCATGAAGAGACATGAGGTGGAATTTCCATATGAGTTGTTAGCAAGGTTCTTGGATGCCTTGTTAAAAATTCCTAAGCAGTTGAGACCTGAAGATTCAACATGTATTGATATGTTCTATGACATTTATGAGTCAGGGCTTAGTACTTTTCCCAAGGAATTTTAACCTCAAGATTTTGATCAAATAATTGGCTGGATCAAAATTGTCGAGGAGGCTAAAAGTGACTATTTACAAAAAAATGAGGTCTCAAATTGATAGGGATGCTCACCCTATTGACCAAGATCGATGGTTTATCAACGAAATGGATTTAAGGATGTTCCTAAAGATGAATATTTGTGTATAAATTTAGATGGTGATATTGTCATGCTTCCAACAACTACTGATATACCTTTGAAGGTTGATAACCAAGATAATGAACTGAGAATTCACATTACTCTCTTGAGGAATATGAATCTTTTTTGTGAGGATGACCTGAAGGCATCCTTCTTCCTTGAATAATATAACAATATCAACACTTATGGGGGTTTTCCCCCACCAATGGATGAACAAATTTCATGGGATGGATCCTTGAAATGCAATTTCGTTGATTAGAATTGGAATGTCTTGGCAATATGGTAGATGATTAATTTCAAGATAAGAATGTTTGTGCATAATATGTTGAATCTAGATTTAGTATTAAAAATTATGGTATTAGTGATGTTAGATAGAAGGGCCATGTTCTTGAATCCTTGTATGAAACAAAAATAGAATGTACAAGTTTTGTAGCAAAAATGGACATGATATTTTTTACCAAAATATTTGTTGAAGAAAATTGCTC
The DNA here is from genome assembly GCA_007115665.2 of Sequoiadendron giganteum. NCBI lineage: Eukaryota > Viridiplantae > Streptophyta > Pinopsida > Cupressales > Cupressaceae > Sequoiadendron > Sequoiadendron giganteum. The sequence continues at coordinate 100,970,354 of CM021106.1, forward strand.
TGGTGAAAATAAGAAATGTTCAAGTTATAGTGAGTCCTGCACATATAAGTCAAAAAATATATTAACTAATGATACACTTGAATACCTTACTGTGGATCATATCAATTATGAGTTATTTGACCCATCCTTTGAAACATTTTGTTTCAAGTTGAGTAATAGTTGGAAGGGATGATTGGAGTATGAATGAACCTCAAATAGTTTTTTTATTTATTTCTGGGATGGTATGGATAATTATTTTTGTGGGAATGACCATGATCTAAATGAAAGCAAGAATGCTACGATATCTAATGAATTAATTTCCCAGAGAAGTGGAGCATTTCATAGCATAACTAATTTATACTGCTCTGATAAATGTGAACACCAATTTGAACATAAGCCTATATATGAACATTTATTGTTCATCACACAAAGTGAATGTGCGCTTGATGTGGGATAGAAGCTAGATGGTAGTGACCCTATAAATTAGAAATAAAATTATAATATCACTTCAATGGGTTAGAATATGTGACCTTGGATGGGAATCTTGAAAGGAGTGTTTATGAGGGCTTCAAGTTTAATGAGCAACAAGAATTTGATATCAACTATATATGAGGATAGTGATCAAATGGATTATGAATGTTTCAATTTCCCTATCCCGTTGGATGGGTATTTGGTGAAAAATAATGTTAAGCTAAGTAAGGAAGAATGTTACACAAAAAATGGTTTTTTGTTAATACTTGATCATAGTTCATAGTTAGGCATGAATAAAAGTAATAATAATAAGTTTAGATAGATGTGCATAGTGGTTGATTTCAATGGCAACAACATGATCAGTAAGTGGGAAATTCTTGATAACATTTTTAGCATTACCATGGTATAGATGATGGAAAATGAGGTTTTTGATAGAGGCAAGTAGTAGTCCTAAGTTTGGGGGCCTACGGCCAACTAGTAAAGTTGAAGCCTAGTAGAATTGTAAAATATAGGTGGAAAACATGCATATCAGAAGGATTTCAAATATAACCAAGATGGAATCTCTTGGTTTAGTTTTGTAACCTATGTACAAATACTGTATATATGTTGGTTGGTTTGGTCTCTTCTTATTTCTTGGTCTGGGTAAGTCTTGGTTTTATTTTCTGTGCTTGGTCTACTTCAACCTGAGATTCTTGGATCTCATCATGCTTGCAAGAGACATGTTTCCCCAACAATAAGCATTGATGGAATCTCCCAAAAATTACTTTGGTTCCATTTTAAATATTGCAAAATTTGGTTTAATCCCTTGACCTTGGGCTTAAGGTTATGTTCCTCGTCATTGTTTTAGGGTTTGTGTTGTCAAAAATTTTCCAAATTAACCATTAATTTTAAAGGTCTTAATTGGTGTTCTATTTTGTTGTTGAACTTTTGATGCGGGTTCTTGGTTGTATAAGTTATGAATTGTGCTATCGATTTTGTTATTTTACTAACCCCTAAGTCCTAATGATATCCGTCAGTGCCTGTGGTCAGTTTAAAATGTTGTCATTATTTTTTAGGAAACTTACCTTTGTCCAAGATCAGGTTTTAATATTCACTTAAGGTCTTAATCCATATACATGTCCCCAACTCTTATATGCCTAGTGATGGCCCCATTTCAAAAACTAACATTTGTAGGATATGTAGATTTTTGGTTATGTGATGACCGTTTGGTCATCGTGAAGAAATATCGACCACTCCCCATATGCCTTCTCTATTTTATCTCTCATTAAAATACTCACATGACCTAGCAGGTGGTTTCCATGTGTTGTATCCAGTGGTGGGTCCAGTGCTTTCAAAAATTTAGTAGGAAGACCTATGAGTTAAATCAACGTCCAATATCATGAGATGTGTCTTCATCTGGGTTATTCTCCACTGCCCTGTATGTTCTATGTATTGCATTGATGTGGTCACATAGGCTAGTGGGTGCAAGACACATGTTATCTATATTTTGTGGGCTCAATATCCTTTTATGATCTACGAGTGGTATAAAAATAAAATCTACGATGGTCGTTGGGTGACACAGTTTCATCTTGACCACTCCCCACCACCCCGTCTGATTTTATTTGGTATTTTTAAAATGTCATAGGCTAATGGGTAGATTAACACTTTTTGCTTCAGGGATGGGGCTCACCAAGCTTGTGAGACAACTAACACTTTATGAGGAAAAAGATCAATGATTGATAGTGAGTGATGTGGGTCAATCTTGACCTCTCCTCACCATACCATGAGGGGCACACTAATATCTCTCTTTTCTCAGTGAGTTAGCAGGTGACTTCCACATGGAATATCTTAAGGGCTCAATGTGTCATAAAAAAATGTATCCTTGACACTTTTCCATCATTTGGGACTTTTCCCTTATATTTTGGCCTAATTCTACTTAGATCTAATGTTGTAATATGGCCAAGACATTCATATTAGGCCTTGAACACTTGCAAATCAACAAAAACCTAACAAAGTCTTACAAGGGTGTTGTGAAGTGTTGTAAGACATTTCCTCACTTTTGTAGGACATTTTTAGAATAATTCACTTAAACAACCTCTTTCCAATTATCCATATTCTAAAGTGTTGTAAGGTGTTGTAACCAACACACACTTTCCTAGGCTTTCATCACTAATTCAACCCTTTCTCATGATAAAATGGCCGGTTCTTAATGCACTTATAGGCCCGAATTAAGTGTGTTTTAGGAGACAATCCCATTAATCAACATTAAACACCTTTTAATTCCTAACTACCACTTGAATTTGTCTAAGGGTAATAAGTTTCCAACTTGGGTGACTTAGGTCCATTTGCATAAAATTCAAAATTAAATCAAAATTCTAATGAGACTTTTCCTCCAAAACCCTAAGGTCAAACTCTGATGTGTTATTTTCAGGGAATTAGGTAATCACATGTATAAATAAGGGTTTTTATCCTTATTTTACCCCCTTCATCATCTCTTTCATTCATACACTCTTCCATTCACAACATCTCTCAAGCAATTTATCTTCTTAAGAAAGCATTCAAGCACCAAGCACTTCAAGCAGCATCCAATGGAGATGGTTCTTGCATATCTTCAAACTTCTTCAACAAGGGTTTGGTGATTGTTTACCCTTGCATGTTATTAAACCATATTTCACTTTTTATTCTATTTAATTTGGGTTTGATTACCTACATGTGGTTTGACTAAGGAAAAACGCTATTCTCTAACCATAACCTTTTCCTTCTCTTTGCATGTGTGATTTCTAGGTTTGTATGAAGATTAGTCAAGGAGTAAAGTGTTGAAAAGGTATCATCATTCCAAGTCAAAAAACCCTAAAATGGGCTAAAACACAACTTTTAGGTCATTTTTTGGAGATTCAGATATAGGTCTCTATCAAAAATAGAATTGTACAAGTGGGCACCTATAGATTCCAACCTCGAAACTGCAAAAATCCCCAGGTGGACTAAGTTGCCATCGTTGGAAAATTAGTCCTTGTACCAAGCCTAGAAAGTGGTTTATGTGTTTTTGGATACCCTTTTGCAATAAACCTGTTATGGAAAAGATTCTCAAGAAGAGGACTAGGTCACCCATTCTAGCATAAGTATCCAACTAAGCATTTTCAACAAATTCTAGAAGATTCCAGAGCTCCTCTTTATCAACCTTCAGTTTTAGGTGCACCATTCCTATCTCTTCTAGTTTCTTTGTAATTTGCATACATTTTATTTCATTCTTAGGACATTGCATATAGTTTATATTTACATTAGTTTACATTTCATAGCTAGTTTATTTCATTACATTAAAACACTTAACCACACACATCACAGCCATTTGAAACCCCACAATCTTTGAATGAACTCACCAAGAATACTTTAGCGCAAAAGAGAGCCATTTCTAAACCTAGCTCCTAGGTGGAAAATTGTAGGAGCCTATTGGGTAATCCTCTTTTCCTAAAGTTCCATCATTTTTGGTGGTTCATTTTCGTGAACCTATCCTTAGAACACTTCTTTTTCCTTTCTTATTTTGCAGTTACATCCTTTGAAAAAGATTGCATTGCATTAGGTCTTTTTCATTATTTTCATTCTAGGGTTCTAAAAAGTGCATGAGTGAAAAGTTCATGTTACCTTGCATTTTTCATTGCATTTTCATTAAAAAAGTACCATAAAAAAAGCATAAAAATTATTCAAACATATCATTGTCCGGACTAGTTCACAACAATCGGTGACTTGGTCCACTTGCACCATTTACACAATAATTTCTGGCATTTTCAGAGCATTTTCTCCACTTTTGTTTTATGTTTTTTCATTTTTGTATTATTTTCCAGAATTTTGGTTATAATCATTTTTGTATCCTTTGTTTGCATTGCATTTACATCCACCCTGCATTTAGGAAACTTTGCATGAGTGTTTGGTGCCCTATTGTTGGTAATTAAGTGAGAAGAAGCTCTAGAATCATGGCCTCTCACAAAAACACTCTTGTTGTAGACCTTTGGCTATCTCGAACTTCCACTCCTAGTGTTGACAATAGTACACTAGGCCTGAAAACCACCCTTAGTATCTCTTTTCATTTAGGAAAAACACATGTTGAGAATAAATATAATGACCTCCCGCATGATAAGATATTTCACATTCATGCAAACCTAGCAAACCTCCAACATGAATTTAGCTTTGAGAACATTTCTACCACTGCCATCCCCACCATAGAAAAAAATCATCGTATGCTTGACAATGATGATGGCCTAGGTGTTGTGAAAAAATAGTTGAGATATACCAAAAACATGTCTCTTCCACATATAAGATCTCTCAACCATCCACCCCTATCATTAGCCAAGGAGGACTTTAAACTCCTCCTCCCTCACTGGTAGCCTCTATTCCTACCTATACTTCCCCTAATGTAAAAGCCACAATGCAACTAGTTAGCAATGTTATTCCATCCCTTGGTATTCCTACTAATATGCCTACCTCATATGTGGCATTGCATGCTTTATCCTCTTCCACCATCCCACCCCTTACCCTTCCATTCACTTTCCTTACCACTACAGTCACCCCATCACCACTTTCTCTTCCACCTAATACCACTTACACCGATCCCCTCATCACACAACGTTTCCAAACCATTTCATCCATGGAACAAAAAATCCCAACCATTAACCAAAACTACAATGGTTCACTCACATACTATGATCGCAACAATCCATTGTCCCTAGAAATCTTGTAAACCTTGATGCCACGAGGAATGGAAATATCTAGATTTGAGAAATATGGAGGGAAGGGTGATCCTTCTAATCATGTTTATGCTTACAGTGCTTTTTGTAGTGATTTTTCTCTTGACGATAAATTATTAGCTAAATTGTTTCCCTAGACCTTAAAAGACACTGCTCTAGACTGGTTTTCCTCTTTACCAAATAATTTAATTTGTTCATTAAATAAATTTTTTGATGCCTTTATCAACCATTTCCAAGTGCACATGAGTCCTAAGAAGACCTTGGCCAATTTGATGAGATGTAAGCAAAACAATGATGAAAAGATAATAGACTTCATCTCATGCTATCAGTTACTTTTATCCCAAATTTATGTCAGGATTCCTGATACACATTTGAAAAAGATGTTTATTGAAAACTTGCAAACATACCCGCAATACAAACTTACCATGATGAAATTCACTTCCTTTATGCATTTATTAACAACACTCTGTGATTATCACAATTCAACTAGTAGTCTTATATGTGATCTATTTATAGTAGAATTGAGAAGTCTGACGATACCAACCAAACCAACTCTCAGCCATTTCGCAAAACAAATAAAGGGTTTTTGAAATTTAATCCTCCTTCACAATCTCCTCCACCTATCAATAATCAAATAGTACTTGTTAAGAATGTGGTTCCTTTCATTTATGGAGATCCCAAATGAACCATGACACCTTTACTTGATACTCTCCATAATACAATGACCCAACTCCTACAACAAAAAATTATTAGCTTACCTGTTGTGCATGCACATGATCCTAATAAGTAATTACCTCCATCCTTTAACTCCAATGCTTATTTCTATTTTCATAGATAGAATGGACATGACACAAAACAATGTAAGCATCTTAAGCACCTTGTTCAAGACCTCATTGATTCACGTCGTCTATCTATTGGTGGTATTAATGTTAAAGGAAATAAGTTCGTTACATCCCCAAACCAAAATTTATAAATTTTCACTAATCATGTGCCTAAACATAAGATTTCATTTGTCAAATCTAGTGAAACTTGACATAATGATGTTATAAATGTTGATACAAAAGATGAAAATTCTGATCTTCTTCTGAATGCAACCCATGTCAAGCCTATGGATGAAATGGTAGGCATGATTGATGTTATCCATCATAAGGGCTAAACCAGAAAATCTCTTGATATTACTTTTTCACCTCAAGACATACTAAAAAATCTTCACAATGGTCCTCTCTACATAGCTAGCTGAATCTACAATAAGCCCACTAATGGGATACTCATAGATCCTACCTATGGAGAGAATGTGATCACGAAATAATTTTTGGTACTACATGTTTATGACTGTGTCGCCAAAAAGTGTAGCCTTTGACACTTTTTGCAAATCTGGATCCTTGCCTATGGATTTTGGACCTCTTTTCACCCCTTTCCTAGCCTTGTGCCAAAGTTTTGTAAGGTGTTGTAAAACATTTTCACACTTTCTTAGGCTTTTCATCACTAAATCAACTCTTTTTAATAGAATAATGACCCCTTAATACATTTATAGGTCCCACTTTAGTGTGTTTCAGGAGATAATCTTGAAAAACATCATTAACCACATGATAATTCCTAAAATCCAATCGAAAATGCCTAGGTAGACTAGGTTGCCACCTTGGATGATCTAGTCCCATGTGGCATAAAAATCAAAATAAACTTAAAATTCTTTCGTGATTTTGTCTTTTAAACCATAAGGTCAGCCTGTGTGGTGTTATTTTAGGGAAATTAGGGCACAACTTGTAAAAAAAGGGGTTTTAACCTCATTTTGAACCCTAAAAAGTTTCATTTTTCTCCTCACTCAATCTTCTCAATCACTCATCCACCGCTCTTCTCAAGCAAGCTAGGGTTTCTACATTCTAAGTCATCAAAAAATCTTGCTGAAGCACTCAAGGGTTGAATCCTCCATTGTTGCAACTCAAGATCAATCATCATTTTCATATTTCATGCTTTATTATCTTGTCTCTTCATTTTATTTGATTATCTAAAAGGGGTTTGACCAAGGAAAACCCCCAATCCCTAAAAATTAACATTTCCTTCTCTTTTTGTGTGTTTCTAGATTTAGGTATCTTGGAAGCTCCGAGATCATTCAAGAATGGATTGAAGACTTGTTTAGGACATATCATTGTTGGTTAAGTTAAGAATAGGTTGAAATATAAATATATATATATATATATATATATATATAGTATATCAATCATACTTATATATATGTATTTGTATGTATATAGATATTTATATTTCAACCTATTGGATAAATATATTCTATAATTTGAATGCTTATATCTTCTTATCATTATTCATCAAGAAATACACATGAAAACATATAAATATATATATATATATATATATCTAATATGTACACAAATATATATATATTGGATTGCTCCTTCATATATCATATCCTTGTACTATATACTCATTCTATCATCGTATGTATAACTCTTATCATATCTCATGAATAACAATGTGTATATATTTATACAAATATGCATATATACATATGTACACTTTTCTGCTAAGCATTAATTCTTGCAAGTGTGTAGATATATATAAGCATATTCATTATATGGTAATATGATAGCTAAGTAATCCATTCGCTATTGAATTAATATGACCTTGTGACTATATCCACACACATATGTATAAATACATATAATTTTTTCCTCATGTATGTACCTCTTTGAGTATTTCTACTCACATACATGTGCATTTTCTAATTGTCTCATTCACAGGTCTATGTATATGTATTTATATATATGCCCATATACATGTTATGTTTTACATTCATATGAAATGACATAAAGGTAACCATTTGTAAAGCCCAAAGTCTCAACTCAAGCACAATCAGCACAATGTCATAAGGAATGACTCAAAGCTCACATAGATAAACATCACCCAATAATCCATGTAGATGTAAAAAAGACTCTCAAATACAGCCCTATCAACTAAAGACAACTTACCTATTTACCCACAAACTAACTCAACACAATCATTCTAATGTTGTGTGTGTTTTTTCTCAGATAGTTTGTGTTACCGGTTACTCGACCAAGATCTTCTCCTGAGTGATGCTTGCCCTCTACTTGGAGAAATGGAACATCCCTGCATCCACTAACACATGCGCATGACATTCAATTGTTCGCAACATATGCAGTACATATAAGCATTTCCAATGTTAGAATTATAATAATTCAGTAACCATCTATTCAAATATATGTAGTATTTCACCATGAATAACATCAACTAAGATAACATCAATTGAGACAACATCAAATGGGATAACATTCATATTGATAACAAGGTACAAGCATAATTTATTCATCTCCAGAATTCACATTACATTCATATTTACCCTATGTAGTAATAGTAAATAGTAACTACACAACTGGGGTGTAACAAGAAACATTACATTCAAATGAATATTCAATGTCTCCATACAATTGTTGGATGATGATCCGAGCAGTAAAAGGGCACTCAGTGTGCTTTATGTGATATAGAGTATCCTCAAAAATAGTAAGACATATAAGTCCATAGACTATGTCATTATTATTAAACCATACATTCTTTTCATTATAGTCACTTGGCTCAAGAATGAATCCAAGGAGATACGATAGTAGATCCTACTCAAGGCAGTGATTCTTTATCCCGTGTTTCTAAGACAAAAAGTTTTTTGAAGTTAGCCTAACAACAAAATGATGAAAATGGTGTTTAAGAGACATGATTAACCTCCCCGTAAATGGAACTTTATCTAATTCATGATTACAAACTACATGTATAATCCCCCCAAGAATGAATGCAAAAAGCATAAAAATCATAAAAAGAAACCTCTCCTTCACATGCAGTGACATGCAAGCACATGCAGGAAACATGCAACTAAAAAAGATGTTTATTTGGTGGCATAAATGGATGCTCTAACTTTCTCAGCTGATTTGAACACGATGGTGATTCCATATTTGATCATGTAGTTTCATTTTTACTTCATCCTTATGATCCGAGTTAAAACTTAAATTAAAAGCCAGGACATTTTCCCTTTTATGTAGTCTGTTGTTTGTTATCTATGAACAGTATGTTTTTGAATTTCGCAGGTTTATATTAACTGCTTAACAACTGATAGATAATAGTTTATATTGACTGGGTAACAACGAATACATTCTTATAATTTGATAACAGACAATCATAATGATTAAACCCAGCTGTTGCTGAATATATGCATTTGTTGCCTCAAGCGTGTCCACTGCATGGATCATCAGTTCTGAAACCAATGTCACTAATGTCAAGTGATATATGTATTGTATATCTCTCCCAGCTGTTGTAAAATACACGATGCAATAAATGTGTCCACTGAATGGATTATCAGAAGAAACGTATGTCGTGTATATATGCATTGTATATTTAACTCCCCCTCATCTCGCGGCTTCCAAAGCAATGATCAATTCACCTGAAAATGCATCAAGCATCGCCATATACTGATATGTATCATACATAGCAAATGATATATTTCCACTGCAGGGACTATCAATTCCGAAACTGATGTCAACTGATATATGCACTGTATATCTGTCCCAGCTGTTGTAAGATTCACAATGCAATAATTGCCTCGAATGTGTCCACCGCATGGATTAGCAGTTGAAAATCATATCGTCTGATATATGCATTGTATATCTATCTCTCCGTCATCTCGTGGCTTCCAACGCAATGATCAATTCACGTGAAAATGCATCAACCATTGCCATATACTGATTCGTTTCATACATACCAAGAAAAACATTAAAATAGCAAAATAACAAATCAGTAATCTTCCTACATAATCTAATTATTCTTACAAACTGATGGGCTTTACACATAGTTGGGCAAAGCCAAAAATACCTTCATCCATTGCAGCTTAAATACTGTATCACAACCAGAACAAACACACACACGATACCAATCAATTGAATACAAAATTGCGCGTCTAGAAGATAAATCGACAATTCAGACTAGTCCATGAAAAAAGTATTACTTTTAAAGTTTCTTCTCCATCATAATCATCATTATATCGTTATCAAACGTAATTTCTTTCCTTTTCCATTGATTTTACTCGTTTCCAAATGTCATTGCATCCTTAAAACTCGGGAATCGATCTTTCTTTTCTCACAAAATATTTTTATAATAACATTAAATGTGAACGTTGTTGTCCTCCTCTACAATATTGCAGGATTGAGCTTCTAATTAGTTTTCCCTGATTGCGGAGAAAATAAGAAAAACTGTTTTGAAGCTTTCTCTATAACTTGTTCGCAATGTGCTAATGAGAACACCCCAAAAACAGCACGTTGTTGTCTGTGCTTCATTTGATTAGGCAGTTTATGAATTTTTAAAGCTCTTTCAGTTTTCTAGGTTAGCGGTGAAAGTTGCATACACATGTTAATTCTTGTCTATTTTTTGTGTCCATTTTAATGTAATGTTTGTATACTATTTTCGATGTAAAGTTGGTTTCATTGTTTCATTGTTTAATTTTTAATTTATATATAATTCTATCTTTATTTATGTTTATTATTTTTTATAATTATATTTTATTACATCCATGATTATATGTAGTTCCACATACCCATTTCCCACCTTAAAATCTATATCTCTTTATCTGGAATCAATACGATTGATCTTCCATTATGTAGAATTGATTTGAAAATGTGAAAGATTTAATTTAAAATTTGTTGATTCTACCATATTTGACTAGTTGTTTTGAGATGACTTAGTATCTTTTTACATAATTAATTGTATGTATTGGAATTTAAAGACATTCAATTTGCATTAACATAAAAAATTCTTATATTATTACCATTTATAATGGAAGGAAAATTATTCTACAAATACTTTGTTTTGGTTCCTAGAGAGACTACAATTAGAAATGAGTGCCAAGTGAATAATTCATGCTAATTAGTGATGGGCTCACACGAATCACTACTAATGAAATATGGGTTAATGATTTTGATTGAAAAACTACACAATTGAATCCTAATATGACAATATAACTTAAGACAATATGGATCATTTATTGAGATAAAATAACCTTTTAATCAATTTCTCATAAAGCACAACATTTTAAAGTTTTTATTATTAATGTAGACATTTAAAAATGGCTAAGGTGTTTTCATCTTATCATTTCATCATTATCGTTATCATTTCTTCTATCTTTAATCTTTTTTTTCTCATTCCTAATATTTAATTATTTTAATCATTTTATTATATCTATATTAATTAAATTAGACATTTATCATTTTCACTCCAACATTAATTAAATCGTTTCCCTCAAATATTAATTCAATTGTTTCTCTACAAGTTTTCTTTTACAAGATCTAAGCTCACTATCAACAAAATCTAATAGACAACTAGATGGTTTTTGTGATTGTGAATAAAACTCAAAAATTGTTCTTTTCTAAAATACACCTGAAAAATATATTGTTTGTATTTTTTTGGATATGTTCGAATTCATATAGGAATTCATAGATCTGGTGCTTTGATACTATGTTGAAGATGATGAATGAACCCCATAGCCCCCTAAATTTACTTTAAACCAAAATTCCTATCACTTATGAGAAATGAAAGCAATGATTATGTGCATGTAACCTTGAGATGCGAGTTGAATAATTACAAAACATAATAATGAATAATTGTAAAATCCAAAGGGCAAATCCTAGATGGGGATTTGACTAGATTGTGACAAGTGTTATGATTTTGTGCAATACAACTTGACCTATAAATAGCCCAATCAAATAATAAAAAAAATACTCCTAAGTTTAGCTTAAGTAATTAAAGTAATAAGAGAAATAATAATCAATTAATATCTAATTAATCATTATTTGATTATTCTAATTACTCCAACACATATAAGGGTGGCTATCACATACATACATAAAAAGTACACATACTGAGAAGCTATCGAATATGCCACATGTAATTAGTATGGATAGCTCAAAAGTAAAAAATATGAATAACTAAAAAATAATTGGGTACAAGTATAAATTTATGTGACACTAGATGCAAAACAATTATCACAAATGAATTTAAAAATTTTGAAGAAATTTTAGTTTTGATGAAATATAGGTGTAGTTGGATTCATTCTAGCTAAATTAGACATAATTATTTTTTTCCAACTAGAAGTATAAACTATTTACAAATTTAGCATCACACATATATAAGTTTTTTTTTATATATTAGACTGCAAGAATTGGGTAGCACGACCCCCTGTAAATTGTAGTCCGCCTAGTAAAAATTTTAATGTGATCGGTGCTGCTGGCGCGACATTCCCTCCGGTACCACGGGGGTGGGGGAGACTAGACCTCATGACCAACCTCCTGCAACATGAAAGATTTAGCTAACTGAGCTAGGACCCCAACCCACACATATATAAGTTTAGTTTCAAACATATTTTTAATATTTATATTATTTGTTATACTTTCTCTTTTATTTTTACTAAAATAAGGTCATCAACATAAAAAGATAAGTTTTCTTGTCTTTTTAAGAAGAAAAAAAAATTGATTAAAGATGCATGAAAAATATGTAGCACTAGAAAGGATATTCCATCTCAAGATATTTTAAATAAATATTTGTAGTGTAGAAAAAAGTATCCCTTTTTAACAATTAATTTGGGAATAATTAATACGAAAATAAGCTTAATTATGCCTTAATTTAGTGTTGTAATGTGTTTTACACATTTACATTAATTTTAAGGCCCTTCTAAATAAAACGGACTTAATGGTGCCTTATTTAGGGTGGTTTAAAGTGCATCTTTACACTTTCACACTAATCAAGGGTTCTATTAATTAGTTAAGGTTATTTTTTTCTTAATTGGCCTAATCCAAGCCTAATTAATTATGGATTCTAAGGGATAAAACCTGACATTCATAAATAAATTACACAATGCCTAATTTTATGATGTGTGTGTCCTACGACCCATTCACCACTTGGCGAATGGGTCCTCACTATGTCCTTGGACCCTAATTTTACATAACATTTAACATCCCTTGAAGTTTTTCATAGTTAAGTGTGCTAGGACCCATTCACCCTATGGAAAATGTGTCCTCACTTAGCCATAGGACCCCTCCTTTGGATATGTTTTTGATGGTATTTTAATGATTTCAAATCCTATATTTCATGTTGGATTGTATTATTTCAATTTTGAGAATTAAGTGTAAGATAAGTATAAATATAAGGCTATTTCACATAGTTTCATCTAAGCCTTCAAGTATTCAAGTCTTAATAAATAAATTATGAGATCAAGAATTCACAAGAGCATTTATAGGGCATTCAAGGGAAGATTTGAAGAATTTTATTGTAGCAATCAAGAGTCATATCATCATGTCAAAGGCATAGTGCATCATGCATGTTGTTGAGCTAATATTTTGATGTAGCATTGAAGATCTATTCATGCATATACAAGGTGTTGTTTCTAATCAAGTATTGTGATCAAGATCTACATTCATTAAGGCAACTTCATGCTAGATTGATAATTTGTACTCCAAGGTTTCAATTGAGGATTGGTGAGTTGTTAAAAATTGTTGTTAATTCATCATTCATTTTATGTATTGTTTAATTTCAAGGTTTAATTACTAGAACAGGGTTTGACCAAGACAAACCCCTATTCCCTAACAAAAAAATATTTGTCTTCTCCTTTGATGCGTGATTGGAGGTTTTAGAAGATCATTTAGAGAGAAAAGGTTTCAAAGTTGTCAAAGTTGTCACCTTTCTTGTAAGATTAAGGAAACTAAGATACAAATTTTATTTTTGGGTTTCTAAAACTCTTTGACTAGGATCTAGAAGTGAAAACATTGAAGAATAAAACCCGAAAAATATTTTTTTAGAACCCTAGAAATCACGCATTCGCCGCTAGGTGAATGAGTCCTTAGTGATGCCCAAAAATTCACTTTTTGCAATAGGTACACAAAATTAGGACCTCTTAAAACCAACCTTTTGATTTCTATATTAGCTAGGTTTGATTTCTTATTTTTATTTATGTGTAATAACTCTCATAATTGAGTGAAACTACAAGAAAGATAGGGTGCATCATTCATTCCATCTTCCACCACTCAACCCCATTTTTCTATGTTTTATTATGGTGAACTTGACCGTATACATCAAAACTCTAAAAATTGGAGTCGATTAAAACCCTAGATCTAGGATTAAATTAGTTTGCATTACATTGTGTAGGTGGAGACCACTGAACTCAGAATCACCATCCGCAACAAGAAAAACTTCACAATGCATAAGAGGAGAACACACTATTTCACCAAAATTGAACGTAAATTGATATGATGTAAAATACATAATGTACAGCCTTTTAAAGCCAAGAAAAATTCAATGGGTGTAAAATTTCCTAGTACGGGAAAAAAATGATTATTCTATGTTAGGCTTAACACACTAACACCCCCCCTTAAGTGCAAAATTAGGGAGAATTATTATGAAAAATGAAGATGCAATATGGGTCCCAGCTACACAACTATGTTAGGTACCCATTTACAATGCAAAAAATAAAATCTATCACAACCGAAGAAAAGGATAAAAACCCTATGGGAAGAAACCCCTCTCCAAAAGAGAGGAAAGGAAAACAAAATTCATGGATGGAGGACTCAAGAACTCACCCTAAGGACTACATACATCATGTATATATAATCAATGATCCCCCCATAGGAAGGAAAATAGGAGATATTATATCCCCCCATGATGAAGAAGCTCCAATGTTGATGAAATATGCTTGGAAAAAAAAGATGATCCAATGCCTACAAGCAACTCCTCTCCCCTTAGGAAGAAACAAGTCCACCAAGTGATGAAGAAGCCACTCCATGTCCAACTCAAAAGAGGAAGGAAATCTCCAAATACAATAATCCACCACATGATCATGATAAAAAACAACCAATAAATGTGAAAAATCAAGTGAAGGACAATAAATGTCAATCTACAAAGACAATCTAGATGTATCAACGACCATGCTGAAACTGTCATCAAAGAAGAGAGAAATCCTCTCAAGTTTATCTCCCAAAATTTTCAAGATGAGACTCCATAAACAAATATCAGATTACTACCAAATACTCATCGAATAAAATAATATCTAAAAGATCAAAAATATCCTACTATGTTGAAGAACCAACATGTGAAGAACCATGAGATGAATCAACATAGGTCTAAAGAACTCCAAAATTCAAATGACTAATCTATCCTAAGGAATTTCTATCAACAATAACAAGATGGGTGTGAGGTTGTTAATCATCATCATCATCAACAAAATGAGAGAAGGAATAGAGCCAAGACTCATGATAAACTTTACCAACAACAATGACTTTTCCACTATCAACCTCTTTGATGAAAATAGAATCTAAAACGAACTCTACAATCTTTAGTACCTCACCATAAGTAATATGATAGATGGAGAGTAGATTTGTGTGCAAATAAGAATTATAGTTCATCTTTGAAACAACTATCACCAATCTCAACATTTCCTATCCCTACAACATCAAAAATATTACTATCTCCCAAAAAAAATCTTTGAAGTATCAGTAGGATGAAGACCTAAAAAAAAATAGGGAGTAAAACCCATTTGGTGAGATGCTCCTGAATCAAAAAACCATCTATCATGACTAGAATGAACTATAGAAGTTACCAATGCATGCTTTTTTCCCATGTAGATTTTATGTTCTTTACCACCTGTAAATCCTACATTCCCTAACTGTGTAGGTGTCGATGACGATTTAGATGAAGATGGAGATGGATATGGATAGGTTGTAGAGGAAGGGGTCATATATTAGGGCATTGGAATATTGTTCTTTCAAAGAAGATGTGAAAGCTCATCAATCTTATTTGTATAAGAATGGTGTTAATCATTCCCTTTCTTCTTGCAATACACAATTGAACTTCTCCTTCTTAGGCTTCTCCTCTTTTGAAGAGGTGGAAGACTCATTAGACTATGTCCTAGGATTAGGTTTCTTCTCCCCTTTGCTTTAAGATCCTTGTGCAACTAATGCATGATTCATAAAGATCATGTCTAACTGGGAAATTTTTGCTTACTCCCTTGTCAAATGATCATAGAAAGTATCAACATAAGGCATTTGGAATGCATTTCCCAAAGAATCCATGGTAGAGTAGAAGGTACAAGAAAGACTAAAAATGGGCCTCTCAACTTAGACATAATAAACAAGATGGACTCCTTATTAGTTTTTCTCTTTCGACATCCTGCCAATTGTGACCCTACATATATGAACTTGACTAGAAAATAATCAATGGAAGGAAATACATCAGGGGAAAGAGATGCTAATTTTGTCTCTAGTTGAAAGCATAGATCTCATTGAAGTAACGAAATAGGTTATACAACTTATCCCATATCTCCTTGGGTGTATCACACTCGTGAATATTAAAAGGAAGACTATCGTAAACATTCAATTTTATTAGACCCATAGCTTCATCACACTTATTTCTATGGGAAAATATTTCATATTCCCTTGTAAGAGTGGGTTCGTTATCACTTAGTGTTGACCACAAACCCTTAGATTGGAGAAACATATGCATTTTCATCTTTCAAGTATGGTAGTTAATGGGGGTTAACAACTCAACTGACTCAAGAGTAGTCATGGCAACAAACTTAGGAAAAAATACACCAAACTAAAACCTCCAAAAAATATCAACCAATGCAGCTTCTCAAAATTTATGTTTCCAACATCCAAAAAATATTACTCGGGAAAAAGAAGATTGAATCTGAAAAAATTGAGCAAAATAATTATACACCTTACTATCTATTTGTAGCAGATTACCTTACCACATGAAAGCAAAATGAATGCACTGATGGAGCCTTCCAAAATTTTATTTGGTTCCATTTTAAATATTGCAAAATTTGGTTTAATCCCTTGACTTGGGGCCTAGGGTTATGTTCCTCATCATTTTTTTAGGGTTTTTTTTGTCAAAACCCTTACAAATTAACCATTAAGTCTGAAGATCCTAATTCGAATTCTATTTTTTTGTTGAACTTGTGATGCAGGTTCTCGATTGTCTAAGTTATGACTCATGCTATCAAGTTCATCCTTTTACCGACCCCTAAGTCCTAATGATACCAGTTGATGCCCATGGTCAAATGCAGACGATTTCCATTTGTTGTATCCGGCAGTGGGTCTAGTGCTTTCAAAGGGTCAATAAGAAATTTTTTAAGGAAAATAAATGACCAATATCACGAGACATGTCTTCATCTACTTCGTTCCCTACTACTTCGTATGTTCTATGTATTGCAGTGAAGTGATCGCATGCGCTAGTGGGTGCAAGAAACATGCTATATTTATCTGGTGGGACTGATATCCTTTTGTGATCTATGAGTGGAATGAAAATTAAATATATGTTAGTCATTAGGTGATGCAGTTTCATCTTGACTACTCCTCGCCACCCCGTCCAATTTTATTTCGTATTTTTAAAATGTCATGAGCTAGCAAGCAGATTGACACCTGTTTCTTTAGGGAGGGGCCTACAAGGATTTAGAGACAACTAATGCTTTATGAGGAAAGAGATTAATGGTTAATAGTGGGTGACATGGTCAATCATGATCACTCCTCATCGTCCCATGAGGGGCCCACTTATATCTCTTTTCTCAATGGGTGAGTGGGCAACTACCACGTGGAATATCTTAAGGGCTCAGATGGACTTTACTCGAGATAAAGTATTGCTAAAATTTGGAAAAGATGACTTGAAGACTAAAACGGTGCCATATTAGAACTAATTTCTTTTGGAACATTTTTGAGATTTGGCAAAGGCTTTTGATTGTGACCATCAATTCTATCAGATGTTGGTACACACAAGAAGGTGAACTTGAAGTGAGGTAGATTATGGGCTGATATTCTAAGATTGAATCAATGATCATTCCTCATTGTCTTATTGTAATGAATTGCAAGTAGATTAATCCCCATGGGCGAGCAGGTAAAATTGATAGGACATGCTTTATTTAATGCTAAGTATGTGATTAAATGTTTAGACAAAGTGGATGTCTATCCACTTGTGTTTTTCTGATTAGGAAAAGGCATCAAGCGCATGTAATTAGCTTTTTCATAATTAACTACCTTTATTGTAATTATTCATTGATCGACACATGAGATCAATGGTGGAGATTCAAAAATCAAGTAGTTGATTATAAGCTCTCTTGCACAAGCTTTCCTCAATTATTAATGGTTGGCACACTTAAATTTCTCAATATAATGAGGATCGATAGTCATATTTTTCTTCAAAGTTTGCAATTAGAAGACGAAAATTGAGCTTCAGCCTATGAAAAGTTTGGGGAAGAATTTTCTTTGGTAAAGGTTGTAGAGGTATCATGATAAAAATTTCCCCAGGTAATAGGTACTCATACCTGCTTGTTTCAATTATGGCTATATTATTTTATTGGTTTTAGAATTCTGGGGTGATGTGGGTTTATTATCTGTGATTTCTTCATGAGTTGATAAGAGTTGTTGAGTCTTGAGTTGTCTATTCATCAAGAATATTTTAAATTGAAAATTTTGAGGGTCTTCCTACAAATTGAATCTCCTTGCTCTTGCTTTATTGTGAAAATGAGTAAGACAAATGAGTTTGTCAAGATAGTCTGAAGGTCTAGGAGACTTAATCTGATTGACTCCCAAGACAACACTCTTAAGGATGAGGTTAAGATATTAGGAGCTCCTAAAATACAAAAGGAGAAGAAAGAACACAACAAATCTAAGAAGACTATTTTCAAGATAATGCATAATTTGAGAGGAATAACCATTTCAGAAGAATTAGTCAATTTTAAAGGGAAGGAACTGATTGAGCTTGAGAGGAAAGAAAAGAAAAGAAACAAGTATCATAAGGCCTACCTAGGGAGATATAATTCTTCCATTGAGGTTTCTAATAGCCCTTCGGATGGTGGAGGTGATACTAACCTAGAGTATAATCATTATCTTCTTTCCCTAATGTCATATGAAGACTCTGACAAGGGAGGAGTGATGGTTCCTCCAATTTCATCACGAACAAGGAGCGGTTGAGCATACTTTGATGCTGATGACTTAGAGTAGTGTCCCTTCCCTATTTTTGTTTTTGATGACACCATCACCACTGCATTAGGATTTTCCTCTTCAACATATCTATGGTTTTTTCTTAATACTAATGTGGAATTTGTTTTGGTTGGTGTGTAGGAGGGATGTTAGACTCCTTAACTTAGATGCAAAATATTCCTTTTTTGGTAGTATATAAGTTTTTTATTTGGCTACTAATGGAGAATTTTCTTTGGTCAAATAAGGAAAGCTATTTTGGCACTACTTTAGCAACAAACTACACTTTTTGGAAGGCTGGTTGATCTGCTTCAACTAGATTACATGGATTTTTGTATTTTTCTCTCACATTATCTTAAATGATTAAATGTAACTATCTAGGAGGTTTCTAAACTTGAAATGAAATGTACTTGTAGTTTAGCCTATTTATTGTTCCACCCTTATTCTATAAAAGGGATTTCAACGCTGGTTACAGGGCCAAGTTCTAGTTTTTGAGTCTCAGAATGGTTTAAGTGGGAAAAATAAGCTCAGGAAAGATCAAAATTTAAATCAATGTACAAACGAATATCTTAGTAAGGATTCTATGGTGTGAGTCAGTTTATAGTGATCTGAAATATTTTTACTATAGCAGCAGTTTATAAATAAAAATGCTAGTTTCTAAAAATATTCTCTTATGTATTTTTCTTCCTTATTATGAATGAAATGGTTAATGATCTTCTTGTTTGTCTTCAATTTTTTTCATTGAAGGATTGATTTTATTTTGGCTTCAGTTCATTGATTTTATTAAATGCTAAAGTGAGGTTAGAGATTTGTAATGAAAGAGCGTAGGATTGATAAGTAGCTATCTTTTAGGCATGGTGAGTTGAATACTATAATGCAGTATATCAATAGTCCATTAATTATTTTTTAAAATTTCTAAAGTATTGTTGGTTATTATGAATTTGACTCCATCGCCCCAAGACAAGGCACTGGCCTATTCATTTGGTTACCTTAAAGATAAATGAGTTATTTGTTCATTTTACCAAGGCCTTGAAATGAGAATGAAAATCATCTAAAAAACTTTCAATCACAATGTACCAATATGAATTACCCTTTTATTCCTTGTAATAGATAGTAATATGTTTAAATTTTAGCCAAATATTTAAGAAGTGTTGTCTATTTGCATTCATAGGAATTTATTTCTGTGTATAAATGTTCTTGATCAAATGAATATCAAAGTGAACATATTTAGTACTACCCTCCTAGGTTTGACAAAGCCCAAAGTGAAGAAGTAAGGGCCTCATAATCCTTACCCTTTCTAATATTTGAATTATATAAAATTCATAGGTAACTGGTAAGACTAAGCTTAGATCATAAAAAATAACCAACAGGAATGGCGATTGTACTGGGGAATGACCTCAGAACTCTATGATAGAAGATCATCTTGCCTTAAAGAGTGAAATATTTGTTAAAGAATTATATTACCAAGCCTAGCTTTGTGTCAATGAGTCAATCCTCTAAGATGTTGAAGGAGTTTGTAGTGTGTCCTTTGAAAACTTGTAAATATTGTCAAGATCTACCACAATTTCATGAATAATCTTATAATTTATCATTAGATTTGGGTGGAAACTCTGAAAATCTCTATTCTAGTATGAATTATTTTAGAGACTCTAGTAAAATGGGATGAAAAGTTGCTAGAAGAAAAATGAGAAAGTATAAGGGACTTATGTTTAAGTTTGTTGATTAAGGAAGCTTAAAGTGAAATCGGCTTGTGAAAGAAACTTCATAATCTTGAAGTTTGTTCCTCTACAAAGGAGGTGGAAACTCTATGCAAAGAACTAGGTGAATACATGAAGAAGGTTTTAGATCTGCAAGGTTTTTCAGTTAGAAGAACAATATAGAATATTTGTAGTATATCCAGGATTTTTCCACTATTTTGGTTTTCAAGAAGAAATAAATATGTGTGAGAACCATGTTGAAATTATTTGGTGAAACTTTTGCTTCCCTATTATGTGAATTAAGAACAAATAGAGGGAATGGTAGTCATTTTACATAGTTCTAAGGTGCAATTTGTAATATCTAAGTTGGGTTGAAGAAGTATGCATATCTTTGAAATCTTCCTTTTAGAAATTTTTAAAGCATGAACATGTTTGAGCTATGTATTTTAAAATCATAATTGAATTAAGGAATGAGGCAGTGGGAAATCAACTATGAAGTTGGTGTTTAAAGATTGAATAAGGATACAAGAGAAATGTACCATTCCCTTGTATCACTTTGTGGAACATCAAGTAAAAACATGCAGGGCATGTAGCTCTTATCAGGCCATCAAAGGAAATTCTCTAACGAGAGATATAAGCCATTAAGTTTTAATAGTATTCAAGGTTTCCCTAACGAGATTCCTAATGTTATTAGGAAAAAAATTCCTAAATTTAGAGGGAATTTTTTTGAGTCAGCTTCCAAACATCTAAACGCATTCATAGATTTTATGGGCAATTTTCAGATGGATCATGAGGATGTTGTCATGAAGATTTTTGCTCAGTATTTAAAAGAAGATGCTAGAGATTGGTTCTCATATTTTCTAGTCCGTTATGTAGCTCCATGGAATGACTTCATGATAGCATTTGTGGACCAATTTGGTGAAAGGATTATTCCAAATGTGATAAGAAATTTTTTTATGGAAGTCCAATGAGATGAAGATGAGTTGGTTCCTACCTTTAACCTTAGATTTGCACAAGTGACAAGAGATATTCCTAAATACTTGAGACCTAGTGATGTAGATTGTTTGATTGTGTATCTAGGTGCATTTGATAATGTGATGAGTTATTTGATAAGTAATAAAGAATAAAAAATATCACAACAAGAATATCACATTGCTATGGATATTGAAAAAACTATGAAATTTTCAATGATGAGGGGATATATGGCTACAAGTGTTTGTGGTCTTAATACACATCATATAAATGGAATAGATAAGGATGAAAGGGATTATCTGGGTGATGATGATTTTGATGCCTTATCTTGTTAACTTCCACAACATATTGATCCTAGACAAATTCAAGGTGGAATTTCCATATGAGTTGTTAGCAAGGTTCTTGGATGTCTTGTTAAAAATTCCTAAGCAGTTGAGACCTAAAGATTCAACATGTATTGACCTTTTCTATGAAATTTATGAGTCAGGGCTTAGTACTTTTCCCAAGGAATTGAAACCTCAATATTTTGATCAAATAATTGGTTGGATCAGAATTGCTAAGGATGCTAAATGTGACAATGTACAAAAAAAAAGAGGTCTCAAAATGATAGGGATGCTCACCCTATTGAAAAAGATCAAGGGTTTATCTATGAAATGGATTTAAGGATTTTTCTAAAGATGAATATCTATGTAGCGATGCAGATGGTGATATTTTCATACTTCCAACAACTACTGATATACCTTTGAAGGTTGATAACCAAGATAATGAAATTGAGAATTCAGATTACTCTCTTGAGGAATATGAATCTTTTTTGTGAGGATGACTTGAAGGTATCCTTCTTGCTTGAAGAATATAACAATATCTACACTCATGGGGTTTTTTCCTCACCAATGGATGAACAAATTTCATGGGATGGTCCTCGAAATGCAACGTAGTTGTATTAGAATTAGAATGTCCATGAAATATGGTAGATGATTAATTTCAAGATAAGAATGTCTGTCCCCAGTATCTTGAATCTAAATTTAGTATTAAAAATTATGGTATTAGTGATGTTAGCTAGCAGGGTCATGTTCTTGAATTCTTGTATGAAACAAACATAGAATGTACAAGTTTTGTAGCAGAAATGGACATGATATTTTTTAGCAAAGAATTTGTTGAAGAAACTTGCTCTGTTGAAAATAATAAATGTTCAAGTTACAATGAGTCCTGCACATATGAGTCAAAAAACCTATTAACTAATGATACAATTGAATAACTTACTGTGGATCATATGAATTCTGAGTTATTTGACCCATCCTTTGAAAAATTTTGTTTCAAGTTGAGTAATACTTGGAAGGGAGGATTGGAGTATGAATTATCCTCAAATAGAAGTATTTTTGATGTCTGGGATGGTATGGATAATTATTTTTGTTGGAATGACCATGATCTAAATGAAAGAAATAATGCTACAAGATCTAATGAATCAATTTCCTAGAGAAGTGGAGCATTTGGTAGGATAACTAGTTTATATTGCTCTGATAAATGTGAACACCAATTTCAATAGAAGCCTATCTATGAAAATTTCTTGTTCATCACAAAAAGTCAATGTGCGCTTGATGTGGGATAGAAGCTAGATCGTAGTGAGCCTAGAAAATTAGAAATAAAATTGCAATATCACTTCAAAGGGTTAGAATATGTGCCCATGGGTGGTAATCTTGAAAGGAGTGTGTATGAGGGATTCCAGTTTAGTGAGCAACATGAATCTGGTATCAGCTATATATGAGTATAGTGATCAAATGGATTATGAATGTTTCACTTTCCCTATCCTATTGGATGGGTATTTGGTGAAAATTAATGTTAAGCTAAGTCAGGAAGAATGTTACACTGATCATGTTTTTCTGTTAATACTTGATTATAGTTCACAGTTGGGCATGAATAAAAGTAATAATAATAAGTTCAAAGACATGTCCATAGTGCTTGATTTCAATGTCCACAACATGATTTGTAGGTGGGAAATTCCTAATAATATTTTCAGCATTAGCATGGTATAGATGATGGAAAACAAGGTTTTTGATAGAGGCAAGTAGCAGTCCTAAGTTTGGGGGCCTGGGGCCACGTAGTAAAGTTGAAGCCTAGTAGAATTGTAAAATGCAGGTGGAAAACTTGTATATCATAAGTGTTTCAAATATAACCGAGATCGGATATCTTGGTTTGTTTTTGTAACCTATGTAAATATTATATATATGTTGGTTGGTTTGGTCGCTTCTTCTTGCTTGGTTCGGGTAGGTCTTGGTCTAGTTCAACCTGAGATTCTTGGATCTCACCATTCTTGCAAGAGGCATGTTTCCCCAACAAGAAGAAATGATGGGCTCTCCCAAAAATTACTTTGGTTCCATTTTAAATATTTAAAAAAATTGTTTAATCCCTTGACCTTGGGCTTAAGGTTATGTTCCTCAGCATTCTTTTAGGGTTTGTGTTGTCAAAACCCTTCCGAATTAACCATTAAGTCTAAAGTTCTGAATTGATTTTCTATTTTGTTATTGAACTTTTGATGTAGGTTCTAGGTTGTCTAAGTTATGACTCGTGATATCAAGTTTGTTCTTTTACCGACCCCTAAGTCCTAATGATACCGGTTAGTGCCCATGGTCATTTTAAAATGTTGTCATTATTTCTGGGAAATTTACCTTGGTCTAAGATCAGGTTTTAATATTCACTTACGGTCTTAATCCATATATTCATTTCCCCAACTCTTGTTTTTCCTAGTGATGGCCCCCTTCCAAAAATTAACATTTGCGGCATATGTGGATTTTTGGTTATGTGTTAACCATTTGATCATCATGAACAAATATCGACCGCTCCCCATACGCCTGCTCTATTTAATCTCTCATTAAAATACTCACACAAGCTGGCAGGTGGTTTCCATGTTTCATATCTAGCGGTGGGTCCAATGCTTTCAAAGGGTCAGCAGGAAGAGCTTTGAGTTAAATCAACAACCAATATCATGAGTTATTTCTTCATTTGGGTCATTCTCCACTACCCTATATGTTCTATGTATTGTAGTGAAGTGGTCACATGGGCTAGTGGGTGGAAGACACGTGTTATCTATATTTTTTGGTCTCAATATCCTTTTGTGATCTACGTGTGGTATCAAAATAAAATCTACGGTGGTCGTTGGGTGACATAGTTTCATCTTGACCACTCCCCACCACCATGTCTAATTTTATTTGGTATTTTAAAAATCTCACAGGCTAGTGTGTAGATTAACACTTTTTGCTTTAGGGATAGGTCTCGCCAAGCTTTGGAGATAAATAACACTTTATGAGGAAAGAGATCAATGATTGATAGCGAGTTACATGGGTCAATCCTGACCATTCTGCACCATACCATGAGGGTCCCACTAATATCTCTCTTTTCTCAGTGGGTGAGCAGGTGACTTTTACATGGAACATCTTAAGTGCTTAAAGTGTCACAAAAAAGTGTAGCCTTGACACTTTTCATTCATTTGGGCCTTTTCCCTTGTATTTTGGCCTAATTTTACTTAGGTCTAATGTTGTAATGTGGCCAACACATTCACATTAGGCCTTGAACACTTTTAAATCAACAAAAACCTAGCAAAGTCTTACAAGGGTATTGTTAAGTGTTGTAACACATTTCCTCACTTTTCTAAGACTTTTTTTACAATAATTTACTTAAACAACCCCTTTCCAAGCCTTATTCTAAAGTATTTTAAGGTGTTGTAGCCAACACTCACACTTTCCTAGGATTGTCATCACTAATTCAACCCTTTCTCATGATAAAATGGTCGGGCCTTAATGCACTTATAAGGCTAGCTTAAGTGTGTTTCTGGAGACATCCCGTTAATAAACATTAAACACATTTTAATTCCTAACTACCACTTGAATTTTTCCAAGAGTACTAAGTTGCCACTTTGGGTGACTTAGTCTCATTTGCATAAAATTGAAAATTAAATCAAAATTCTCATGAGACATTTCGTCCAAAACCCTAAGGTCATCCTGTCATGTGTTATTTTCGGGGAATTAGGGAATCACATGTATAAATAAGAGCTTTTATCCTTATTTTATCCCCTTCATCATCTCTTGCATTCACAACATCTCTCGAGCAATTTATCTTCTCAAGAAAGCATTCAAGCACTAAGCACTTCAAAAAGCATCCATTGGAGCTAGTTCTTGCATATCTTTAGACTTCTTCAACAAGGGTTTGGTGAGTGTTTACGATTGCATGTTATTCAACCATATTTCCCTTTTTATTCTATTTCATTTTGGTTTGATTACATACATGGGGTTTGACTAAGGAAAAACCCTATTCTCTAACCCTAACCTTTTCCTTCTCTTTGCATGTGTGCTTTCCAGGCTTGTATGTAGATTAGTCAAGGAGTAAAGTGTTGAAAAGGTGTCATCATTCCATGCACATCATTCCAAGTCAACAAACCCTAGAAGGGGCTAAAAGATAACTTGTAGGTCATTTTTTGGAGATTTAGACATAGGTCTCTATCAAAAATAGAAGTGGAAGTGGGCACCTATAGATTCCAACCTCAAAACTCCCAAAAGCCCCAGGTGGACTAAGTTGCCATCACTGGAAAATTAGTCCTTGTACCAAGCCTGGAAAATGGTGTATGTGTTTCTAGATAACCTTTAGCAAGAAACCTATTTTGGCAAAGATTCTCGAGAAGAGGACTAGGTCACCCTTTTTAGCATAAGTGTCCCACTAAGCATTTTCAATAGATTCCAGAAGATTCCAAAGCTCCTCTTTATCAACCTTCAGTTTTAGGTGCACCATTCTTGTGTCTTCTAGTTTCTTTGTACTTTCCATACATTTTAGTTCATTCTTAGGATATTGCATATAGTTTATATTTACATTAGTTTACATTTCATAGCTAGTTTATTTCATTACATTAAAACACTTAACCAAACACATCACATCCATTTGAAACCCCACAATATTTGAATGAACTCACCAAGAATACTTTAGTGCGAAAGAGTGACATTTCTCAACCTAGCTCCTAGGTGGAAAACCCTAGGAGGCTATTGGGGAATCCTCTTTTCCTAAAGTACCATCATTTTTGGTGGTTCATTTTGGTCAACCAATCCTTAGAAAAAAAAATTTTCCCTTCTAATTTTGCATTTGCATCCTAAGAAAAAGCTTGCATTGCATTAGTTTTTTTTCATTATTTTCATTTTAGGGTTCTTAAAAGTGCATTAGTGAAAATTTCATGTTAGCTTGCATTTTTCATTAAAAAAGTACAAATGTTTTTGTA
Organism: Sequoiadendron giganteum; assembly: GCA_007115665.2. Lineage (NCBI taxonomy): Eukaryota > Viridiplantae > Streptophyta > Pinopsida > Cupressales > Cupressaceae > Sequoiadendron > Sequoiadendron giganteum. The sequence continues at coordinate 100,997,469 of CM021106.1, forward strand.
TTTCCATTCTGTGTTTGCATCAAAAAAGCATTAAAAATCATAAAGTCTAGTCAAAAATATCATTGTTGGGACTAGTTCACCACACTCAGAGACTTAGTCCACTTGCACCATTTACACTGTAATTTCTAGAATTTTTAGAGCATTTTCTCCACTTTTGTTTTCTATTTTTGCATTTTTGTATTATTTCCAGAATTCTAGTTATAATCATTTTAGTATCCTTTGTTTGCATTGTATTTACATCCACCCCGCATTTAGGAAAATTTGCATGAGTGTTTGGTGTCCTATTTCTGATACTTCAGTGAGAAAAAGTTCTAGACTCATTTTAAAGTACGAAAAACTTAAAATCCAACCTCGACATATACTTAAAATAAGGTCCATTATATTTTAAATAAAGTTGTAATTTCATTCATTAATTCATCAAAATACAAGTCGATTACCTACAATGACATAAAATTTGACAAGATATCTTCATTATAATCAGTCTAAATCTTACAAGTGTCGAAATACACATTTCCAACAATAAAAACAAGGATGATAAAATATCTAGTTTACAAATTCGAGACTTAGGCATTCAGTTGCCATAAGCTCCTCATTTCATACATCATGAATAATAAAGCAGTAAAAGAAGATACAGTCTGTCGATCTTCCATCCAAAATAAAATATTCAATAAGAAGACGAGAACAAGAATCAGGCACTTTTTCTGCCCAACCTCGAAGCTTACGCTTCCCCGGAATTTCTTAGTCAATCAAGAAATACCCGACCCTACACGAATTGCTTAGCAAAAAGCAGTCTACGAGCAAGATGGAATCTGGTGCATGCCTAGTACTACTAGTAAACCACAAGCATTTTCATTTTTCTAATTCATTTAAGAAAGAAGCGAGTTCGATACTAGGATATGGTAGAGAGTTCAAATAATCCATCTATTTCAATGGTACAAAAAATTACTTGGCCAAGTAAAATGTCATGGACGACAAATAAAAGTAGTTTTGGAAAAGCAAAACTACACTCTCTATTAACCCATATTTGGCACCCATCCTAGAAGGTAACTTTCCCAAAAAAATAACATGCAGAATTATCTATCATTCATGCATGGTTCAAACACTCAAATGCAGTCTTTCGCAATCTTTCAAAACATTAATTGAAAACATTGTTTAAAATGAAAAAAATTTATAAATGAGCTTCCTTTCATTGTTTAAATCCACAAAATTCATAAAATCAATATTTTAATTGAGTAATTTAAATAATAAATAAAGTTTTCTAAATGAAGGTGTAACTCCAGTATGTTGAATAATACATATAAAAATAGAAATTAAAAGAGTACACGTTCAATTGTTCATACTCTCATTTAATTTATGTTGTTTAAAAATCGTTTTGAATGATTTCAATAATAGATCAAAACTCAAGTTAAAACGTTTTATTTCAATTTAATCTTATTTTCAACATTTAAAACAAATATCATTTATCAAATTAAACCAAACTATTTTAAAAATCTCAGTTTTGACAGTTTTCAAGAAAAGTGAAATATTAAAATTTTTAATAATTCTCTATTCACAAGCTGAGTTTAAAAATCGAAACTAAAATTCTGTTTTGTATTTCTATCAATATTTCTTATTTTCTATCAACATAATTTAACTAATTTTTGTTCATGATCATTTCGTTTTTCTCAAAATTGTAAGTTCGTTTCCAAGTTTATTGCGTTTTTCTAATTTTCAGTTTATTGTTCTAAGAACGATTCAAATAAGAATTTAACAAATTTTGTGCATTAATAAATAAGATTTTTGTTTCTAATCTTTTCTTGTATTCTAGAAAATAAAATATCGTTGAATTTTACTAACATAAAGATTCTGATCTAATTGATTTTCCATTCAATCTTGAATCTAAATTCGGTCAATATTATTATTTCCTGATTTTAATGGAATATTTTTCCTAAAATCTTTGTCTCTCAAATTGTTTAACATTCTGGAAAATTTTGAGTTTAACATTTAAAAGTTGAAACAAAATTCATGATAAGAGAAGATTTCTTCAATAATTTTTACAATCCACAGTAATAAAATAGTTTCTCATTCAAGTTTAATCTATTATAAATTTTCTTTATCTATTTTTTTTTTAAGATCCTAACTCGTAGTTCTCAGATCTGGAATTGTATAATGTGTTGCTTCCTCTGCATTCTCTGATTATTTGTCCTCTGTAATCTATCTCCTATCTTCCCCTTACTGTCATGAGCGCACCCTGCCTTGTCTTTTTGTTTTTGTTTAAAATATTGGTATATAGAACTTCCAGCTATTGCGCATTCTCCTTACCCTTGGCTACGCCTGTTCTCCCAACCTCCTACGCATATATTCGCTAGTTTATCTCATTGCCTTGCCAGTGTATAGGCTTCCCTGGCTATGTAGAAGGAAGGGTTGGCCGCACCTTATCCCAGTCCTTCCTACGCTGAGAGGGAAGGTCTCCTGGCCGCGTGGAGTGTGAGGTGTGTGTATGTTGGCCACACCTACCAAGTAAACCCTACGCACCTCCCTCCTTTCTCTCCTACACTGGGGTGGAAAGGCTATGGGAAGCTGGTCGTGCCTATACCCAACTCTCCCTCTTTGCTGTGTGGGAAAATAATGGTCTCCTCCTCCACATTCCAATTCATTAGTAAAAGAAAAAAAATCAATCCCAACTCCTCTGGTGCATGGTAGAATGTGTTTGCCTCTTAAATAGTAAAATTTTGCTAAAACTCCAAAAACGGATGTCTATGTCTATCCTATTTGCCCTAATTCAAAAAATCTCTCCCCAATTTCGGATTTTCCTCTAGATATATTGTTTTCCCATTCTCATGCATTGAGCTAAACAAGGAAATGAAATCCACAATTTCCTCATTTATCTTCAGTTAACGAATTAAAACTCCCAGTCTTTCAATTTTTGAATGCCATTTGAAGAATTTTAGATATTTTATTCCTCAATTTTAACTGAACTTTAAATTTTGAAAGCATAAACAAAGTTCAAGTGTGTTTTTGTTTTCAATTTCACATTTAACTACGTTTAGATATTAATTCATTTTCATAATATAAAAATCCATTGATTTCACAATTTCATTTTAAAAAGCATTTTAATTTCAAAATCACTTTATTTAATTAAATTTAATCAAATTTTGAAATTAAAATCTATTTAATTTAAATTTCAAAATTTCAAACTTAATATTTCCAAATAATAATAAAATATTCAAACAAGCAATTCATCAATCAAATTAAATTGAATTTCTTCAAATTTGACAAAATCATCATTTAATCACATGAATTTTCACAATTTTTGAGAAATCATATTTTTTTCAATTTGCAAGCATGATATACGCATAATACATTAAAATATTCATCTATGTGAGTGTGTGAGATCCCATCTATTCGTAAACGTCAATCGGCTAAACAACTCTACCTGATCGTTGTTCTCGCCTTCAACTTCACTCACCTGTTTCCTGCATTCACTTGCACTCGATTTATCATCAGTAATGACAAACCCCGAATTTAAACATAAATATAATCCAAATCATAATACTTGCATTTCAATTTAATTTCAATTTAATCATCATTAAATAATCTTTAAATAAACATTCCATTTCTATCTAAATCTTGACATAATAAGTTATGTTTGCATTTAATAAGTCAATGAAAAATCTATACGTGACATCCTTCCCCTCTTAGAAGAGACATCGTCTCGATGTCTTATTAGTCATTCAATAAGCATAACATCATCATCATCATTTAAAACATACTATCTCAATCAATAACATAGTATCTCAATTAAGCATAATGAAATTATAACTAACAACATAAATATAAGCAAATATAATAGCATCCACGCTATCAAAGTTCACAACACGTGAATCAAAAACTAGAGTATCATGTATCTCATGCATTAATTAAATACTACTCTAAGAAATCAAATGAGGAAAAATGACAGTCAATCATCACATAATCCTCCCATGTAGCACTATCCTCAGTCTATTGATTCCATTCAACAACACTAGTCTATAAGTGACAAAATTCATAACTTCCAGTACATCAAAGGGTCTCACAAATCTCGGAGCCAACTTTGATGATTTCCCAAATTATGTAAGATTAACAATCATTTATTCTACACAGCAATCTTGTCTTCTCTAGACCTTGCTTCAAGTATCCTTATTATCACATATGGAAATTTCTTTTGCCTCACTCATACTTACTCTCCTTAAGAACTTTATTCTATTAATACATTCAATATATATAATATTATCTATGCTTAGTGATCATAATTCATTGGTTCATGCCTTTGTCCTTAGTATAACCCAAATGGAAAAGGAATGTCGATGCATTGTACACTACATCGTGGGTCCAATCCTTTCCTTTGTACTAATACTTTTTGAAAACTCACAATCCAAATCCTTTCGCCACTTACACATTTATTATCCTTACAATAAAGTACTATACCTTACTTACTTGTCTATCTCGAGCATAACGTTGCTCCTAGACACTTATAATTTAAGTCTAATCGATCACTTCTATCTATTATTTCCTTTCCAACATTTTATCAAGTCTATGATTATATTCACGCCTTTCCAACTTAATAGAGTTTCCTTTCTTTCCTTATTATAGTCCAAACGTCAATTTTAGAAATTATAATTCATTCAAGATTTAGTCCACCATTTTAAAATAATATATTTATTGCACATTTATTCAAATGACTATCTCATGGTAAGATTTTAGTTCACACAACCCTATCATTATTTGTTGAACTGAAATAACTTTTCAAATTTACTAAGCAACTTCTTACCCACAATAAAAAAATTAGGATCAAAATCCTATAAATTGAGTTTCCAAACCTGGTGGTTTCTTCTATGATTCCATTCACTAGAACATTTTATTAATTCTACTAATCAAAGATAGATCAATTTGTCTTGCATTTTACCATTTTCCTTCTAGAATGTTAAGTGAGTGACATATCCTACCAATGATGATCTCAGGTCTTTATTTCTTGACATACTGAACATCACCCCACTACATTCTGTGTAGCTTCTTACTCTATCTTCTTCCAAATGATAGTGGATCCCTATCTGACAATTCCTTTTGTCAATCCGATGTCCTAACCCTGACATTATTATCCTCATTCCATATGCAAATATTCCAAATCTTGGACACATAGGTTTTTTTACATCCAACCATAGTCTATCCTTCGACTAAGTGATAACCTATTTGATCTTACACCATTATTAACCTTCATGTAAATAGTTATGAGTTTAACGAAGACAATCCTCATTTATCTCAGGACATTCATACCATAGATTTTCTTTTGTCCTTAGATTATTTTCATATATTCAATTTATCTTCTTAACTCAATAAAATTTCCTTGATTAATCTGATACTAATTTTCGAGTAACAATCCTCTTTCTATAACATTGATCTCCACATAATAACAAATTTAATTGCATATCCAAACAAGAAGTATGCACATTCAACTTTTTGACTTCCTTAATTATAAAGGCGAGTCTCAATTCAATATTCCATTTTGAGCACTAGTAACAATTTTGATGTTCTTCTCTATAAGATCTTCAACATTTCTTGCTAAATGAAAATTTATCTTTTCATATAAGAGCTACTTAAAATAAAGTCTTTTCAATAATACAACTTTCTTTAACTTACTATGCATCCCTCCTATGCTTCTATCCTTATAGATTCTCATTAATTCCAATGACATTCAATCGCATGAGAAAATATTTAAACTCAATATTCCCTTCCAATTCTTAGGATGAAATCCTTATTTATTAAATAGTCAGATAGCTTATAGGTTTCTCCACTTTAAACAGCTTTATCCAAGATCCAATACACCATTCATTCAAGCTTAATTCCCTATTATAGGTGTTAAAGAGTAACTCCAATACGTAATCCAACTTAATAGGTTTAAGTCTCATCTTAGGGTATCCCTCTTTATTGAATGGACTTCTTCTCACAATTAGGCTATATTTAACCCAAGGTTTCATTCAAAAGTATGTAGTAATTAAGTGATCTAATAATTCTCATTAGGAGATTTCGGTGAGGTTCACATAACATCACATCCTAATTTATTATACACTTATCTCAATGGTTTAGATAATCACCCTTTCCTTGTCCGTAGGTTTCTAGCATAATAGACTTCTGTGTCAAATAATTTCATGACATGTGTATACTTCATATCAAAATAACATCATTATTTAAATTCTCTATATATAATATATAGGAGTATTCAGACACTTTCTTCCAATCACGAATCTCTCAGATCTTTTCTTGTCATTCCCTTAATTGATCATCTTCCCTATCATAGTCAAGTTATTTGCTTATCCTTTTCTAATGCATTGATAATAATATTCTTTAATCTTTAGATTAGTTAATCATAAGGTATAAAGATCACAGTTCTCAACCTTCCCATTTATCATTTTCTCCTCGTGGTGATAAAATGTATGACTCAATTGCCCTTATGACTTGCAAATAAGTCATAACCAAGTTTCGTTAGGTAGGGTACTTAGCTTGAGTCAATCCACTCTCTTTCTTTCCACCCCTTAATGCTTCGGCAAACTTTCGTTCTTCTTACATTGAATTTTTTTTTGTAATATAATTGCTTATTGGAAAGGTTTTGTTATCCTTTCTTGTTGACCTTTCATTGCCTATCCTTACCTCATGGCATACCTTATATACACTTTTCTCAAAGCTATATTTTTTTTCATTGTTTTCTCTTATCTCACAGATTCAACATATTGAATTATTTAGTAGGATATCCAATAAATATTCAACAACCAATACATTATATCTTCTTTCTAATATCCTTATTAATCGAGGAATATCCATACTTACTATCCTTTTTGTTGATGTACTTCTTAACTAAAAGTGATACTTTCCTTGCAACTTCTAGTGTCTTGAACATAGAGACATGTTGCATTTCTATTCCATTTTGGAGCCATTATTCATAGGTTGTTTGATTCCAAGACTCCAATAACCTCATTTATTGTTTCTTCTGACTATTCTAGTCTTTTCTCAATTTCTCAATACTATCTCTCTTCAAACAATATCTTTATCTTAACACAAATGTTCTAGTCATAAATTCCCCAATCCTTGAGGATACTTCCTTCGTTTATATCTTACTTTGCACATTCTAATATATTCAGACTTGCATATTTAGATTCTTGGTGATTACACTAATTCCAAATTTTTTTGACTCTCTCTCATTTGTAGGTTGCTACAATTCTATTTTTTTATCACATTCCTACTCACTCCCTTGTTCTTAGAGTCATCTATGTATAGGTTATTCTTTCTAACCTTCCTACCTAACCTGATTGCATAATCTTCTGCAGTCATAGGTTTCCTCAAAATTTTATGGTTTTTAGGAATTCTAATTCCAAGGATGAATCTTTAACTAGCCCCCAATTTACCCAAGTTACTTAGACTTACATCTTCTTTTTCACTTCCCTAAGTTATTTCTCTTGCCGTTCTGGCACAAGAACTTTTCAACCTTTATCTTCTAATAAGGTTTACGCATTATTGCATAATGAGCTCATAGGTTGTAGTACAGAACTTGGTAGCTTTGATACCAAATGTAAAGTACGGAAAACTTAAAATCCAACCTTGACATATACTTAAAATAAGATCCATTATATTTTAAATAAATTTGTAATTTCATTCATTAATTCATCAAACTACAAGTCAATTACCAACAACGACATAAAAGTCGACAAGATATCTTCATTATAATTAGTCTAAATCTCACAAGTGTCGAAATACACATTTCCAATAGTAAAAACAAGGATGATAAAATATCCAGTTTACAAATTCGAGACTTAGGCATTCAATCGTCATAAGCTCGTCATTTCATACATCATGAATAATAAAGAAGTAAAAGAAGATACAGTCTGTCGATCTTCCATCCAAAATAAAATATTCAATAAGAAGACGAGAACAAGAATCAGGCGCATTTTCCGCCTATCCTCGAAGCTTACGCTTCCCCAAAATTTCTTAGTCAATCAAGAAATACTCGACCCTACACGAATCACTTAGCAAAAAGTAGTCTACGAGCAAGATGGAATCTGGTGCATGCCTAGTACTACTAGTAAACCACAAGCATTTTCATTTTTCTAATTCATTTGAGAAAGAAGCAAGTTCGGTATTAGGATATGGTAGAGAGTTCAAATAATCCATCTATTTCAATGGTACAAAAAATTACTTGGCCAAGTAAAATGTCATGCACGACAAATAAAAGTAGTTTTGGAAAAGCAAAACTACACTCTCTATTAACCCATATTCGGCACCCGTCTTGGAAGGTAACTGTCCCAAAAACATCACATGCAGAATTATCTATCATTCATGCATGGTTCAAACACTCAAATGCAGTCTTTCACAATCTTTCAAAACATCAATTGAAAACATTGTTTAAAATGAAAACGGTTTATAAATGAGCTTCTTTTCATTGTTTAAATCCACAAAAGTCATAAAATCAATATTTTAATTGAGTAATTTAAATAATCAATAAAGTTTTCTAAATGAAGGTGTAACTCCAGTATGTTGAATAATACATATAAAAACATAAATTAAAAGAGTACACGTTCAATTGTTCATACTCTCATTTAATATATGTTGTTTAAAAATCATTCTGAATGATTTCAATAATAGATCAAAACTCAAGTTAAAATGTTTTATTTCAATTTAATCTTATTTTCAGTGTTTAAAATAAATATCCTTTATCAACTTAAACCAAACTATTTTAAAAATCTCAATTTTGACAGTTTTCAAGAAAAGTGAAATACTCAAATTTTCAATAATTCTCTATTCACAAGCTGAGTTTAAAAATTGAAACTAAAATTCTGTTTTGTATTTCTGTCAATATTTCTTATTTTCTGTCAACATAATTTAACTAATTTCTATTCATGATCATTTCGTTTTTCTCAAAATTGTGAGTTCATTTCCAAGTTTATTGCATTTTTCTAATTTTCAGTTTATTGTTCTAAGAATGATTTAAATCATAATTTAACAAATTTTGTGCATTAATAAATAAGATTTATGTTTCTAATCTTTTCTTGTATTCTAGGAAATAAAATACAGTTGAATTTTACTAACATAAAGATTATGATCTAATTGATTTTCCATTCAATCTTGTCTCTAAATTTGGTCAATATTATTATTTCCTGATTTTAATGGAATATTTTTCCTAAAATCTTTGTCTCTCAATTTTTCTAACATTCTAGAAAATTTGGAGTTGAACATTTAAAAGTTGAAACAAAATTCATGATAAGAGAAGATTTCTTCAATAATTTTTACAATCCACATAATAAAATAGTTTCTCATTCAAGTTTAATCTATTATAAATTTTCTTTATCTATTTTTTTTTTTTAGATCCCACCTCGTAGTTCTCAGATCTGGAATTGTATAATGTGTTGCTTCCTTTGTATTCTCTGATTATTTTTCCTTTGTAATCTATCTCCTATCTTCCCCTTACTGTCATGAGCACACCCTACCTTGTCTTTCTATTTTTGTTTAAAATCTTGGTATATAGAAATTCCAGCTATTGCACATTCTCCTTACCCTTGGTCGTGCCTGTTCTCCCAACCTCCTGCACATATATTCGCTGGCTTATCTCATTGCCTTGCCAGTGTATAGGCTTCCCTGGCTATGTAGAAGGAAGGGTTGGCCACACCTTATCCTAGTGCTTCCCGCACTGAGAGGGAAGGTCTCCTGGCCACGTGGAGTGTGAGGTGTGTGTATGTTGGCCACATCTACCAACTAAACCCTGTGCAACTCCCTCCTTTATCTCCTGTGCTTGGGTGGAATGGTTGTGGGAAGCTAGCCCTGCCTATACCCAGCTATTCCTCTTTCCTATGTGGGAAAATAATGGTCTCCTTCTCCACATTCCAATTCATTAGTAAAAGAAAAAAAATCAATCCCAACTCCTCTGGTGCATGGTAGAATGTGACTGCCTCTTAAACAATAAAATCTTGCTAAAACTCCAAAAACGGATTTCTGTGTCTATCCTATTTCCCCCAATTCGAAAAATCTCTCCCCAATTTTGGATTTTCCTCTATATATATTCTTTTCCCATTCTCATGCATTGAGCTAAACAAGGAAGTGAGATCCACAATTTCCTCATTGATCTTTAGTTAACGAATTAAAACTCCCAGTCTTTCAATTTTTGAACACCATTTGAAGAATTTTAGATATTTTATTCCTCAATTTTAACTGAACTTTAAATTTTTAAAGCATAAACAAAGTTCACGTGTGTTTTTGTTTTCAATTTCACATTTAACTAAGTTTAGATATTAATTCATTTTCATAATATAAAAATCCATTGATTTCACAATTTTATTTTAAAATGCATTTTAATTTCAAAATCACTTTATTTAATTAAATTTAATGAAATTTTGAAATTAAAATCTATTTCATTTAAATTTTGAAATTTCAAACTTAATATTTCCAAATAATAATAAAATATTCAAACAAGCAATTCATTAATCAAATTAAATTGAATTTCGTCAACTTTGACAAAATCATCATTTAATCACATGCATTTTCACAATTTTTAAGAAATCACATTTTTTTCAATTTGCAAGCATGATATATGCATAATACATTAAAATATTCATCTATGTGAGTGTGTGAGATCCCATCTATTCGTAAATGTCAATCAGCTAAACAACTCTACCTAATCGTTGTTCTTGCCTTCAACTTCGTTCACCTATTTCCTGTGTTCACTTGCACTCGATTTATCATTAGTAATGACAAACCCTGAATTTAAACATAAATATAATCCAAATAATAATACTTGCATTTCAATTTCAATTTCATTCCATTTTGAATTTCAATTTAACCATCATTAAATAATCATTTAAATAATCTTTAATTAAACATTCCATTTCTATCTAAATCTCGACATAATAAGTTATGTTTGCATTTAATAAGTCAATGAAAAATCTATACTGACAATCATGGCCTCTCACGACAACACTCTTGTTGTATACCTTGGGCTATCTTGAACTTCCACTCATAGTTTTGACAATAGTAGACTAGACTGGAAACCGCCCTTAGTAACTCTTTGCATTTAGGAAACACACATGTTGACAATAAACCTAATGACCTCCCACATGATAGGATATTTCACATTCATGTAGACCTAGAAGACCTCCAACATGAAGTTAGCGTTGAGAACATTTTTTCCATTGCCATCCCCACCATAGAAAACATTCACCATATGCTTGACAATGATGATGGCCTAGGTGTTGTGAACAAAATAGTTGAGATATACTGGAAAAACATGTCTCTTCCACATATAAGGTCTCTCAACCAACCACCTCTATTGTTATCCAAGGAGGACTTCAAAATCCTCCTCCCTCAATGGTAGCCTCTATTCTTACCTACACTTCTCCTAATGTCACAACCACAATGCAACTAGTTAGCAATGTGATTCCTTCCCTTGGTATTCCTACTAGTATTCCTATCTCATATGTGGCATCACATGCTTTATCCTCTTCCACCATCCCACCTTTTACCCTTCCATTCACTTTCCATACAACTACACTCACCCCATCACCACTTTCTCTTCCACCTAATACCACTTACACTAATCCCCTCATCACACAACATTTCCACACCATTTCATCCATGCAACACCAAATATCTACCATTAATCAAAACTAGAATGGTTCACTCACATACTATGATCACAACAATCCATTGTCCCTAGAAATATTGTGAACCCTAATGCCACAAGGAATAGAAATACCTAGATTTGAGAAATATGGAAGGAAGGGTGATCCTTCTAATCATGATTATGCTTACACTACTTTGTGTAATGATTTTTCTCTTGACGATAAATTATTAGCTAAATTGTTTCCCTAGACCTTAAAAGAAACTTTTCTAGATTGGTTTTCCTCTTTACCGAATAATTTAATTTGTTCATTCAATAAATTTTTTGATTCCTTTATCAATCATTTCCAGCTGCACATGAGTCCTAAAAAGGCCTTGGCCTATTTGATGAGATTTAGGCAAAACACTGATGAAAAGATAACAAACTTTATCTCATGCTATTAGTTACTTTTATCCCAAATTGATGTCAAGATTCATGATACACATTTGCAAAATATGCTTACTAAAAACTTGCAAACATACCTTCAAGACAAACTTACCACGATGAAATTCCCTTCCTTCTTGCATTTATTTACAATACTCTGTGATTATCATAATTCAACTAGGATTCATGATACATGATCCATTTCTAGTATAATTAAGAAGTATGACGCTACCAACCAAACCAACTCTCAGCCATTTCGCAAGACAAATAAACGGTTTTTAAAATTTAATCCTCCTTTGAAAACAATATTCTCCACTTGTCAATAATCAAATACCAGTTGTTAAGAATGCGATGCCTTTCATTTATGGAGATCCCAAATGAACATCACACCTTTACCTAATACTCTCCATAATACAATGAACCAAATCCTACAACAACAAATGATTAGCTTACCTGTTGTCCATGCACCTGATCCAAATAAGCCTTTACCTCCATCCTTTAACTCCAATGCTTATTGCTATTTTCATAGACATAATGAACATGACACCGAACAATCTAAGCATCTTAAGCACCTTGTTCAGGACCTCATTAATTCACATCGTCTATCTATTGCTGGTATTAATGATAAAGGCAATAAGTCTATTACATCCCCAAACCAAAATTTACAAATTTTCACTAATGATGTGCCTAAACATAACATTTCATTTGTCAAAGCTAGTGAAACTTCATAGAATGATGTTATGAATGTTGATACACAATATGAACATTCTGATCTTCTTCTCAATGCAACCCATGTCAAGCCTATGGATGAAATGGTAGGTGTGATTGATGTTATCCATCGTAAGGTCCAAACCAAAAAATCTCTTGATATTACTTTTTCACCTCAAGACATACTAAAAAATCTTCATGATCGTCCTCTCTACATAGCCAGCTGAATCTATGATAAGCCCACTAATGGATACTCATAGATCCTACCTATGGAGAGAATGTGATTAGGAAAGAATTTATGGTACTACATGATCTTTATCAAGATGTTTATGACTATGTCACCAAAAAGTGTAGCCTTTGACACTTTTTGCAAATTTGGACCCTTGCCTATGGATTTTGGACCTCTTTTTACCCCTTTCCTAGCCTTGTGCCAAATTTTTGTAAGGTGTTGTAAAAAAATTTCACTTTCCTAGGTTTTTCATCACTAAATCAGCCCTTTCTAATAGAATAATGACCCCTTAATGCATTTATAGGTCCCACTTTAGTGTGTTTCAGGAGAGAATCTTGAAAAACATCGTTAACCACATGATAATTCCTGACATCCAATAAAAAATGCCCAAGTAGACTAGGTCACCACCTTGGATGACCTAGTCCCATGTGGCATAAAAATCAAAATAAACTTAAAATTCTTTCGAGATTTTGTCTTTTAAACCATAAGGTCGGCATGTGTGGTGTTATTTCAGGAAAATCAGGGCACAACTTGTATAAATAAGGGTTTTTCTCTCATTTTTAACCCTAACAAGTCTCATTTTTGTCTACACTCAATCTTCTCAATCACTCATCCACCGCTCTTCTCAAGCAAGCTAGGGTTTCTACATTTTAAGTCATCAAGACATCTTGTTGAAGAACTTAAGGGTTGAATCCTCCATTGCTGCAACTCAAGATCAATCATCATGACAAGGTACCGAATCATGATTTTCATATTTCATGCTTTATTTTCTTATCTCTTCATTTGATTTGATTATCTAAAAGGGGTTTGACCAAGGCAAACCCCCAACCCCTAACAATCAACATTTCCTTCTCTTTTTGTGTGTTTCCAGATTTAGGTATCTTGGAAGCTTCTAGATCATTCAAGAATGGATTGAAGACTTGTTTAAGACATCTCCTTGTTGGTTAGGTTAATAATCTACACAAAAAGACACCTAAAGGTCGAGAATCAAAGTTGCAAATCTGGACATGCAAAGAAGAAAAAAGTGTAGACCGAGAGCCTATGTTTCCACCTTCAGATCTCTTAAAATATGGAAGTCGAATAGGTTGACATTAGTGGTGACCTAGTCCCACTGTACATTTATTTTTAGGTTTTTTTGCAGATTTGAGTACCCTTTTGGTAGAAACGGGTTCTGGAAGATTTTCATAGAAATTGGACTTGGTAACCCAAAATGGCGTAAGTGTCCCAACAGGTCTAAATATTAGATTGAATAGCATTTCCAACCTGTAAAATTTTCTATGTGCACACCCTTTTCATTCCCCAGCTTTTTGTCTTGTTTCATAAGCTTTCTTAGGTGATTTAACATAAGTTTTCAGATCATTATGTGTTTTCTAGCATCTTTTACATTCCAATAGTTTGCATCCAATTGTTAGTTTATTTCATTAGTTTCCAACATTGAGGTAATCCCACACACATCAATTTAATCCCATAACCCCTTAAATGAACTCAACAAGAATCCCTTAGTGTGAAAGAGAGCTATTCCTCAACCAAGCTTCTAGCTGAAAAATCCTAGGATCCTATTGGGGAATCCTCTTTCCCTATTTCTTTTTTGGTGGTTCAATGACAAAGATAATGCATGGATCAAAATTCATATTGGTTTTTCTTTCCCTAAAATCAAATCGAACGCTCTCCCATTACAGATAGGCCCTAAGACATTGGATGCTACATTCTTTATCATCTCATAGTCAGACCAATTTTGTTTGTGGCTAGGCCATTGATGGCTTCACTCAATAAAAGCAATCCCCTCATTTCTTCACAAATGTTTGAAGTTTCCCTTTGAAAATGAAATATTCACTATCCACCATAGTGGCTTCAATCCCTTATCTTCTAAAGGAAACTTTTCCTTAGAATCCTTTTGGCCTGAGCCCATGGAACCCATCTCTCCTCGAAGATATTTATTTTTCATTTCCTATGAGAAGTTTAAAGAAAAGAAAATATTTGAATTATCTCTTCACAACATGACCCCCTCAACTTCTTAAAATCCTATCCTTGATGAAAGTATGTTACAACTTGACTCAGACATGCCTAACCAAAAAACACCTAAAACCTCTTCTACATCGTCAAAGAGGCATAGAGATCATCACATTAATTTTATCCTCCCTCCTCACATCAAACAAGTTTATAAAGCGAAGGAGAAAGTGGTTGACTCACCTATGGTTCCTCCCATCCCCCCCACCTAGGAATGAAAAGGAACCAATGGTAGATCAACCCACTCCTTCTTAGATGAAACTTGATAATAGAATAAAATAAAATAAAGGAGCTAGGGTGCATCGACATAATCATCGTGCTCTTGCTCGCAAATCACGTGATGAAGAAAATATCAAGAATCATGATCCAAATTTTCTAGAAGCCATGCATGATGGCCCTCCTCCCCCACCACCACAACCAGTATCACATGCTTCAACTGATATTGTTCTTTGCCCTCCTATTGTCATCAATCTAGATGATGATGAGGAGGAGAATGCAAGAATAGATGAAGAGGTGCACAAAACTTTGAATGTACACTATTTTCCTCTTCCATGAGCATACATGATAATTTTCCCTAGACAAGAATTGACCTTGACACTAGTTCAACAATATTTGTTGTCCCTCTAGCTAGTCACCAACCTGAATTTTATATTGAGCAAGATTGGGAGGCAGATGACTTGCTTGATGATTGAAGCATATTTTCCTTACTAGTATTATCTTTTTATTTCACATGTTTTCTTGTGTGTGGCATGTTTCCCCCATACTATTATGTTTTATTTTCTCTCTCTTTGTGACATTCTTTTATTTATACCTTCATTCTTCTATATGTTGTGACTTTTCTTTTATCTTTTTATCTTCCTTTTGGGGATGATGCAAGACATTGAGACCACAATTTCTCCTTCATGTTAACCCAAAAGGCCCTTTTTTCCTTTTTATTTTTCTTTTTGTCTTCCTTTTGGAGATGATGCAATGAATTGAGACCACAATGTCTCCTTCATGTTGACCCAAAATGATTTTTCTTTTTGTCTTCCTTTTGGGAATGATGCAAGGCATTGAGACCACTATGTCTCCTTCATGTTGACTCAAAAGACTCTTTTTGTTTCTATTTTTCTTTTTCTTTTGTTGTCCTTTTGGGAATGATGCAAAGCATCCAAAAATCCTATGTCTCTTCCATGTTGACCCAAAAAAACTCTTTATTTTTTTTTTTTCACTCTCTTTATGTCCTGCTTCCACTTCTATGTTTTTGGGGAAATGATGATAATTCCCCATTGTCTAAAAAAAAATTGCAGCAATGAATATACTGACCCCAAATCCATAGATCCCTTATGTGTTTAATGTTTTCTTTATTTTGGGGGAAACCCCCTTTCTCTTTTCTTTCTTTCTTTTTTCCCTTTGCATGACACAACCTCACTTGGGAACATATCATTTGGCATAGGGCTTTCCAAGTTGGCTCCCATGTCCTTTCTTCTTGCATCTTTCATTTATCCTACTTTAAAATAATTCCTCACAGTACGGTGTTTTACAATTCCTTTAAAGTGGGGGCATAGATTGGCATTATTTCTTTTTGCATTTTTGCATTTTTTTGTTCCTTTTTCTTGGTTCTTAGTGCAACCTTATTACTTCATATGATGAGTTTCTCACTTTGTGGATGACATTGGGTGTAATTTCCTTCATGAAAGTGACATATCTTAGCATATTACATTCCTCTTAGTGGTCTAATGTGACACACTACATCCCCTAAGTTGCAAATTTTCTATTCTTTGATTGGTCCTTTCTTGGAGACATTAGACACAATGTTCCCTAACTTAAAGACCTCGCATGAACTAAATAAGACTCCTTTGAACATTCCTTTTGCATTTTACCTTTTGCATTTTACATGTTGCATTTTGCATATATTGCCACCTTGCATAACATAACTTGCATGCTTGTGGTTCTATCCTGCACTTGTTTATGAGTTCCAGGCATAGAAATCTTGCTAGCCTCATGAACCACAAACCATTTTCTTTTGTGGTGCTTTAAAAAAGTTACCAGGAGGTATAACTTTGGTATGGTTAAGTTGGAATCCCAACTAGTGGCACAAATTTCCCCATAGCCACTTGTTTGTGTAGGTAGATACAAGTCATATGTTTCTCGCTCTTTTGGGCCTTCTCACCCGGTGGACAACCAAAATTCGCGTCACCCCAAAGGGAGTATACTTCCTTTCGGACAAAAAACCTAGATCTGATCCACAACTAGCTGGACAAATAGTCGAAGCTTGAACCGACTTTTCCTCTCTCTTCACCCTTTCACATCAATTCCTTGTGTGATTTTTCATACTAATGTTTGGTTTTCCATGGGTACCTAATCATAGGGGATTGATTATCCCTCTCGATTATATTTTTCTCCTCTTACTGGCATGAATACATTGGATCCCTCTTCATATGCATGTCTTGGCTACTTTAGTATGAGTTTGAAGCAAGTTCATCCTCTCACTAAAGTGGGGGCTAAATGTGTCACAAAAAAGTGTAGCCTTGACACTTTTCACTCATTTGGGCCTTTTCCCTTGGATTTTGGCCTCATTCTACTTAGATCTAATGTTGTAATGTGTCCAACACATTCACATTAGGCCTTGAATGTTTGCAAATCAACAAAAACCTAACAAATTCTTACAATGGTGTTGTGAAGTGTTGTAACACATTTCCTCACTTTTCTAAGACTTTTCTAAAATAGTTCACTTTATCAATCCCTTTCCAATCATTAATCTAAAGTTTTTTAAGGTGTTGTAACCAACTCTCACACTTTCCTAGGCTTGTCATCACTAATTTAACCCTTTCTCATGACAAAATGGACCATTAATGCACTTATAGCTCCAACTTAAGTGTGTTTTAGGATAATATCCCATTAATCAACATTAAACACCTTTTAATTCCTGACTACCACTTGAATTTTTCAAAGACGAGGGTAGCTGGAAGAAGTTGGGTCCACAAAATGTTCAAAAAGTGGATGTATTTTTCCTAATTTTTAGAATTTGTCATAGTTCAACTTAAAATTTGAACTACTTACACATTGAATCTTTAAAAAATTCATTAATATAGAATTCAGTATTTTGAGTCTAGTTTTCAAATATGTAATTTATTCTAATACCCAAATGATACAAAATATTTTTTAATACACATGTATAAAGATGACTTTTTAAAAGTCATTTTTATAGGACCATACCATGCACGTGTATAGACACCATTATTTGACATAAATAAAAGTAATTTTCTAATTCCTTTCGAGGAAAGATGTATATTACAATAAAGATTGATGATAGTATTTTTTTATAATTTTTTTCATAATATTTTTTCATTTATTATTTTTTTTGCCCTAATTTATGGGTTTTAAAACCCTTGTGTACGAACACCATAACTTGACCTAAAATTATCATTTTTTTCATTTTGTAAATAAATTTTTAACAAGAAAATTAACAAATTAAAAGTTATTATAAGAATACGAAAGCTGACATTTGGAGTTTATGGACCTGTTCCCTCATAAATTAATTAAAAAAATAGAAAAAATAATCAAATGATAAAAAATACATATTTGAAAACTAGAAATTGTCATATATAATGGGTTTTAATTTCATAAAACAATTATAAAAAAAAACATTAGCTATATTTCCAAATTTACTTTTTTCTCTTGAAATTGCCATGACCTTGTACTTGCATGTCTAAGCCTTAGTGTTGGGTTACCATAAATTTTATGAGACTAAATCTAAATGAAAAATATGTCTTGTGAGTTTCAAACCTTTTGGAACAAGTACCAACTTCAAAATGGGTACCTATTTTTAAAAATGAATGGGTATTTGTTTTAAATATGAAAAATGACACCTTCGCTAAATGTGGACCCAAATTGTTGCATTTACCCAAGACTAAGTCGCCACCTTGGGCGACTTAGTCCCGTTTGGCATAAAATTCAAAATTAAATCAAAATTCTAATGTGATTTTGCCTCCAAAACCATAATGTCAGTCTATGATGTGTTATTTTCAAGGAATTAGGGCATCACATGTATAAATAAGTATTTTTCTCATCATTTTACCCCCTTCATCATCTCTTGCATTCATACACTCTTGCATTCACAAAATCTCTCAAGCAAGCAATCAAGCACTGATCACTTCAAGCAACATCCATTGAAGTTAGTTCTTTCATATCTTCAGACTTCTTCAACAAGGGTTTGGTAGGTGTTTACACTTGCATGTTATTAAATCATGTTTCCATTTTTATTCTATTTCACTTGGGTTTGATTACCTACATGGGGTTTGACTAAGGCAAACCCCTATTCTGTAACCCTAACCTTTTCCTTGTCTTTGCATGTGTGCTTTGCATGTTTCTATTCAGATTAGTCAAGGAGTAAAGTGTTGAAAATGTGTCATCATTCCATCCACATCATTCCAAGTCAACAAACCCTAGAAGGAGCTAAACGACAACTTGCAGGTCATTTTCTTAAGATTCGAACATGGGTCTCTATCATAAATAGAAGTAAAAGTGGGAACCTATGGATTCCAACCTTGAAACTCCCAAAATCCCCAGGTGGGGTAAGTCACCATCATTGGTGAATTACTCCCTATACCAGGCCTAAAAAATGATTTATATGTTTCTGGATACCCTTTTTCTAGAAACCTATTCCGAAAAAGTTTCTCGGGAAGAGGACTAGGTCACCCATTCTGGTGTAAGTATCTTAGTAAGAATTTTCAATAGATTCTAGAAGATTCTAGAGCTCCTCTTCATCAACCCTCAGTTTCAGGTGCACCATTCCTATCTCCTCTAGTTTCTTTACAACTTGCATACATTTTAGGTCATTCTTAAGACATTGTATATATTTTATATTTACATTAGTTTACATTTCATAGCTAGTTTGTTTCACTACATTGCAAAACTTGGGCACACACATCACACCCATTTCAAACCCCCCAATATTTGAAAGAAATCACCAAGAATCCTTTAGTGCAAAAGAGAGCCATTTCTCAATCTATCTCGTAGGTGGAAAACCCTAGGAGCCTATTAGGGAATCCTCTTTTCCTAAAGTGCCATCATTTTTGGTGGTTCACTCGAATGGATTTAGTGGAGATAAAGTATTGCTAAAATTTGGTTGAGACGACATGAAGACTAAAATGAAACCATATTAGAACTAATTTATTTTGGCACATGTTCAAGATTTGGTAAAGGCTTTTGATTGTGATCATAAACTCTATTAGATGCCATTACATGCGGGAAGGTGAACTTGATGTGAGGTAGAGTACATGCCAATATTTGGAAATTCAATGATGATTGTTCCCCACTATATTATTGTGATGGCTTGCAACTGGATTAATTCCCATGCGCGAGCAGGTAAACATGACACGACAGGCTTCATTTAATGCTAAGTATGTGATTAAATATATAGTAATTGTGAATATCTATCCTCTTGGGGTTTTTTTCTTAGGAAAAGGCACCAAGCGCATGCAATTATTGTTGTCATAATTAACTACCCTAATTGTAATTATCCATTGGTTGACATGAGATCAACAATGGAGATTCAAAAATCATGTATTTGATTTTCAGCTCTCTTGTACAAGCTTTACTCCAGTATTAATGGCTGGTATGCTTACATTGCTCAATATAAGGAGGACCGATAGTCATATTTCTCTTCATAGTTTAAAATCAAAAGCTAAAAATTGAGCTTAAGTTTGTGAAAAGGTTGACGAAGAGTTTTCTTTATTAAAAAGTTGCTAAGGTATCGTGATAAAATTTTCTCAAGGTAAGTAGGTACTCGTACCTGCTTGTTTCAATTATGGCCATATCAGTTTATAGGTTTTTGAATTCCAAGGTGGTGGGGGTTTATTATCTACAATTTCTTCATGTGTTGATAAGAGTTGTGGAGTCTTGAGTTGTTTGTTTATCAAGAATCTTTTAGAGTGAAACTTGTGAGTGTCTTCCTGCAAATTGAATCTCCTTCCTCTCACTTTATTATGAAAATGAGTAATCCAATGTGTTAGTCAAGCCAGTCAAAGGTCTAGGAGACTTAATCTGATTGACTCCCAAGGCGACGCTCCTAAGAATGAGGTTAAGATATTAGGAACTCCTAAAACACCAAAGGATAAGAAAGAATGTAAGAAATCTAAGAAGACTATTGTTAGGAGCACTTATAATTTGAGAGGAAGGACCATTTTAAAAGAATTGGTCAAGTTTAAAGGGAAGGAACTAATTGAGCCTGGGAAGAAAGCAAAGAAAAGAAACACGTATCATAAGGCCTACCTAGGGAGACACAATTCTCCCATTGAGGTTTCTGATAGCCCTTCAGATAGTGGATGTGATATTGACCCAAAGTACAACCATTATCTTCTTTCCTTGATGTCGTATGAAGGATCTAATGAGGGAGGAGTGATCGTTCCTCCAATTTCATCATGAACAAGGAGTAGGAAAGCATACTCTCATGTTGATGAATCAGAGTAGCGTGCCTTCCCTATTTTTTTTTTTGATGACACAATCGTCCTCTTCACCATATCTATTATTTTCTTATTTTAATGTTGATATGGAATTCTTTTTGGTTGGTGTGTAGGAGGGGTGTTATAATCCTTATCTTCGATGGAAAATATGCCTTTTCCAGGTAGTATATAAGTTTTTTCTTTGGATTCTAATGGAGATATTCTTTGGTAAAAAAGGAAAAGCTATTTTGGTGCTAGTGGAATAGAAAACTACACCTTTTTGAAGGTTGGCTAGTTTGCTTCAACTAAATTAAATGGAGGTTTTTCTTTTACTCTCCCAATCTCTAAAATTATTAAGTGTAACCATATATGAGGTTTATAAACATAAAATGACATGTGTGCGAAATGAAATGTACTTGTAATTCACCCTATTGCTTGTTGCTCCCTTATTCTATAAAAGGGATTTTAAGGTTTGTTACGGGGCCAAGTTCTAGTTTTTGAGTCTTAGAATGGTCTAAGTAGGAAAACTAAGCTCATGAAATATCAAAATGTAAATCAATGCACAAATGAATAGTTTAGTAAGGAGTCTAGGGTGTGAGTCAGTTTACAATGATCTTAAATAGTTTTACTATAGCAAAAATTTATAAATGAAAATGCTAGTTCTGAAACATATTCTCTCCTATGTAATTTTCTTCCTTATTATAAATGAAATGGTTAATGATGTTTTTATTTGTCTTCAATTATTTTAATTGAATGATTGATTTCATTTCTATTTCAATTCAAGGATTTGATTAAATGCTAAAGTGAGGTCATTGATTTGTAAGGAAAGAGTGTAGGATTGATAAGTAGTTGTGTTTTAGGCATTGTTGGTTTAATTTGACAATGTATTGTTTGGTACTATGAATTTGACTCCATCACCCCAAGACAAGACATTTACCTATTCATTCGGTTACCTTAAAGATAAATGTGTTAGCTATTCATTTGACCAAGGGATGGAAATGAGAACGAAAAATCATCTAAAAAGATTTCAATCACAATGTACCAATCTAAAGTACCCTTTTATTCCCTGCAATATATATAGTAGTATGTTTAAAGGTCAACAAAATCTTTAACAAGTGTTTTCTATTTTTATTCATAGGAATTTATCTATGTATATAAATGTTCTTGATCAAATGAATATCACGTGAACATATTAAGGACCACCCTCATGGGTTTCACAGAGCCTAAACTGAAGAAGTAAGGGCCTCAAAATCCTTACTTATGTGTTGGCCAATCCTTACCCTTGCTAATAATTAAATTTTGGAAAATTCATACGTAAGTAGTAAGAATTTTTTTGATTCATAAAAAACAACCAACATGTACAAATCTTGACAACTCGACAACCTCTTCTTAATCTGCATAAATCTCCTCAACTCAACAACCTCTTCTCAATCTATGAGACTTTATCACACAAACCAAATACACTAAAATGCTATCAAAATAGAAAAAATATACTCCACGCTACCAATGTGGGATAAATGTTCCCAAAAAAACAACTTCAAAAGAAACTTGGGCCCACACACTTCCATTGCACAGCATGAAACCCTAAATACATATTTTGTTACAAACTTTATAAAGTATAAATTTTGATTTAAAAAATCATGCCAATTGTGGTTGAATCATTCAAGAGATCATGGATTCATGTCTCATGATAGAAAATAACTTCTTGCAATCAACCTTTTTAAATCACCTCCAAATGGATGCATGATGGCCTACAATGGATTATACACCTAACATGAACAAGCCTCCAACAAAATAAAAAACATGGCCCTTCACAAATTTAATATGTGGCTTGTAGATGAAGTTTGCGGCCTGTCACACAAGAAAATTTCCTATGAATAGTGAGATTCGATCTTAGGTCAAAATAAACTTCCTCCAAAAGAAATGAAACAATCGGAACTATTTCAAAAATGATGCATCCTCTTCCTCCTATGCAGCCTCACATGCAAAAATTGTGACTTTTAGAAGGAATCAAATGAGTTCCAATTATAATAAATCACACTACAAGAGACTTTTTCTACCTCTAATGCATTGAAATCATGGCCATCAACTAACACCTTCAATGAGGAAAATTGTGGTCACTGCCAAATGAAAAATGTGCCTCACAAAATCCTAACCCCTTCAACTAGAAACTACAACCTCTTTCAGACAAAAATAGGAAACTTTGAAATTTGGAAAATTTATGTAGACATGGAAAATTGACAGATGCACTTGATCCTAACTAACATCATTTTGTATTCCGAATCACCTTCTCAACATATCATCACTTTTCATCTCTTAATTAGATAAATCATTATTTATCTGATTAAGTCATTCCTCCTTGTTGATTAAATTAATCAATTTAATTTAATTAACCCTAAGTCTCTATTTATTTAAATAATTCATTTTATTTAAATTAAAACTCTAAAGTCTTCATATTAAATTGGATAAATTAAACCTTATTTGATTTAATCTAACATTATCCCCTTTAGTTAAATAAATCAAAATATTTATTTAATTAAACCCTTCCTCTCAATTTTAATTTAAATCAATTCATAAATTTAAGTCTAAATTGTCACATCTTCTGATTCCTCATTAAATTAATTAACCTTTGATTAATTTAATCTTAATGCAAGTCCCATCCTCTAGCTTTTACCACTTGCACATGAAAATAGATCTAATTCATTTGTTAAATCTGTATTTTCTCTCAACATGGCATAATAGAGAATATTCCTTCAAATTTGAATTCAAATCCAAGTGGATTTGTCCTTCCAACAAAGCATTCACTCCTCTTACACGTTCTTGTGCATTCAGCAAAGTGGCATTGATTTCATTACTTTTTCCCTCTCACATGCCATTTCTCAAATTTTAAATTCCACCTAATACTATTTATTGTGCACAATCACCAAAATGTGCTCAACCTTATCCCATTCACATCTTGACAAGTGGCACTTTGCCATTGGATGTTGAATGATCCCACATTGCTCAAATCTTTCTCATTCTTCCAATTGGAAATCTATAAATGAGAGACTCCTCCTCTCATTCTTAATCCACAATTCGAATGCAAAGTTATTATCTTCATATTTAGAGAAATTTCATATATTTCTTGAGCATTTTCCATCATCATAGCTAGGTTATTGCAGGTTTTCTCAAGGAGTTCATCATTTTTCTTCACCATCAAGTGGATCAAATCATCAAAGCTTACAAACGAATTGGGAAAGGGCCAATTTCTACACATAATTGGCACCAATTCCCCCATGCGATCAATTGTTTGCATTGTTTAAATTAGGATTTAACTTAGTTGTTTGTATTGTTCTTCATTCATTTCCTAATTTGAATATTTCTAGATGGATTTCATGGGGAATCCTTGTTCTTACTTGCATATTGATCTAATATTGTGTTTGTTTACCATGTTTGTGAAGGTACAAGATTGGGGTTCAAAATTTCAACTTCCAAAAGAACATTTAGCAAATAAGTGATCTCAAAAACTTCTAATGAAAACTCTCAAAGGAAGGAGGGTAGAATGGTTGGATCTGATACCATGTAGTTAGAGACCATTGAACCCAAAATCACCATCTACAACAAAAAAACCTTCAGAATGCA
The DNA here is from genome assembly GCA_007115665.2 of Sequoiadendron giganteum. Lineage (NCBI taxonomy): Eukaryota > Viridiplantae > Streptophyta > Pinopsida > Cupressales > Cupressaceae > Sequoiadendron > Sequoiadendron giganteum. Next base: position 101,022,496 of record CM021106.1, read on the forward strand.
CAAGAGAAGCACACACTATTTCACCAAAAGTGAATGTAAATTGAGATGTTGTAAAATACATAACGTATAGCCTTTTAAACGAAAGAAAAATGCAATAGGTGTAAAACTTCCTAGTACGGGAAAAATCTAATTACCCTATGTTAAACATGACACACTAACACATTGCATTAGTTTGCATTTCATCTAGGGTTGTCAAAATTGCATTAGTTTTTATTACATTTTAGGTCTAAAATAACATTTTGTATTTATTTGAAACCTGAAAATTCTGTAAAAATTGCATAATGTTAGATTGATTTTGCATAGTCTTTGCATATTAGTGTAATTTTATATAAGATGGGTAAACATTAATTAGTCTAGATTCTAGTGACAACCACAACACTTATAAGCTAATAACCCAATCTGAACAAGAGAAAATAAACAAGCATGAGGAAAATGAAAACATTCAAGTAAAAGAACTCCCCATATTTGAAGTTGAATAAATTCTCTTGTCTCCCCTAAATCTACCTTTCCAAATATGCCCTCAGATTAAGTTAAACATGTGTAAATACCTACAAATAGTGAGCATGAAAGTAAGAGATAAGTGATTGTTAAATCTATAATGGAGGAGGTAGACTTCTTTTATAGATAGCCATTCAAATAGATGAGCAAGATGGAGCTTCTAGAAACATTCCAAGATTCATGAATGAGAGGACATGCAACATAGAAGACTAGAGATTACAAAATGAATGGTCAAGATTAGAAAGAACCCAGAGACAATCGATGACTGAGATTCAAAAATGAGATAGTAGAGGAAGAAATGGGGAAATTAAAAATTGAAATCAATTAATTCGTGAGAAGGAATCTCTAGACAAGTGGAGCATAAATAATTTTTCCAAATTATTTATTTTGAGAAAAAGGCTAGTGGGAGAAAATGGGCATTTAATTAAAATGATTTATGAAATCCATTTTAATCAAAATAGGAAGAAATGAAAATGAGACATTGAATAATTATTTAATGGGGGAAAGGAATGACATTAGATAATTAAATAATTTTGACAATTATTTAATTATAGAGGGATGAGAAAAAAGATCAATTAAAATACAAATAATAACAATTATTATCATTTGACTATAGGCAAATGACAAAATATGAATAATTAAATAAATAATGGTTTATTTAATTAATGAAGAAATAGGGTGTTAGTGACAATTAATTTTATTTAATTGATCATAGTAGAATAAAGGTTAAGGAGTGAATTAATTAAATAATTAAAAATTATTTAATTAATAGAGGAATATGATCAAGAATAATGAAATAATAAAACTTATTTAATCATGTAGAGATGAAGACCAAGAAAAATGGCACTCGTAGACTTATTCCCTTTCCAAGTATTCCAAGAAAAAATGATCAACAAACATGTTAATCATTCCTCCAAAATATTTCCTAGTTATGAGAGCCTCTTAGTGTAAGAGAGTAAAAATGTTGACACCTAACTTAATTCCACACCCGAGCTCCTATCTCTCCTACTTGTGGGAATGATTTGATAGAAGAAGATGCAAGCATAGACAATCATGAAAATCATAGTTGTTCTTCTCCCAACACCTCTCCTATTAGTGACGAAGTTATCTTGGTGAATGAAGATGCAATCATTGATAATCATGAAAGTCTTTTTTGTCCCTCTCCTCCTCCCCCTTTGGAAGAAATTATGACACAAGAATATAAGATAATTTCCACTACTTTACTTAGTATAGATTCATCTCACAACACCTCCCCTACTTGTAAGAATACTTTAATGAAAGAGGATACAATTCTGAATGATCATGAAAATCACATTTATGAGGAGGATATGTTGGTGTTAAGAGATCCACTGATTGAGAGCTATGAAAATCCTACATCTCCTACATGGGATGACACTATAGGACATAGGAATGTAATTGTAGATAATCATGACAATCAAATTTTTATCTTCTCCTAATATCTCCCTTATATGCGAAGAAGATAGTTTGGTGTTAGAAGATACACTTATTGAGAGTCATGGGAATCTCATTTCTCCCTCTCTTAATGCTCCTACCATTTGGAAAGGTCTATTTAAATAAAAGGATCCAATCATTAGTTTTTATTATCTTGATGCCTCCCTTATTTGTGATGAAGCTACTTTACAAAATCTAACCATGGGATGTGATGAAGCTACTTTACAAAATCTAACCATGGGATGTGATGAACCTCTTGTTTGATCCTCACCTAAAATCTCTCCTACTAGGGTAGATATTATGTTAGAAGAGAATGAGACCTTAGAGAAAAAGGACGAAATCATGGATAATCACAAAAATAAAATTTGGCCTTCTCCTAATATCTCTCCTATTTGTGAAGAAGAAATCTTGGTGTTAGAAGATCTAATCAATGAAAGTCATCAAAATCTCGTTTCTCTCTCTTCCCTGGGAAAAGATTATTGAAAAAGAGAATGCCATCATTGATAAGCAAGAAAACCCAACCATTGAGAACTCCCTTACTTGTGATGAAGTCATTTTGAAAGAACCAATCCTTGAATGTCATGAACATCTATTTTGTAGTTCTCATAAAAAATGTCCTACTACAGATGATATCATGGTGCAAGAAAATTTGAACATTGACACATGTCTTTCAAAAAATACTAATGTGGCTTCCTTAGATGAAGATGATGAAGTGACATTAGACTCCCCTTCACTAAGAGGTCATGAAAATAAGGACAAGTCTTTTGAGGTTATCTACATTAGATATCCCTTAAAGTGGTCTCCTAAGCCAGTTCTTATGTACCATCTATCCACGCTCGTAGCAACCACAAGTTCAAAATAAACCTATGCTTATCTTACAACCACCTAAAAGGCAACTTGATAATGATAATGTTTCGAAGAAACCGAGTTACAATATTGTTGCTCATACATATAACACTAGGAGCAATCCGCAACCAAGAAAAACAACTCCAACATCCATCCTATTGCCTCAACCTATCTTTCTTAGTGCTCCTTGTTTTCCCTCACATAGTTGAAAGGAGTACGATCTTGTTGAACAACTTAAAAATACTCTTGCTAAGATATCCTTATGGGACCTTATTCAAGCCTCACCTAGTTATCATAACATGCTTGAAAGGGCTTTACAACAAGTCCCTACCCCTCCTAATGTGCAACAAAATAATGTGGCAGCCCAAATTCAAGCCATAACTCCAGCCAACTTAGACATTAATTTCCATCAAGATGACTTACCTTGGTTAGAAGAGCAAAAACAAAATGAAGCTTTCATGATATTATCTCACCATAATCGGATTTCCAGGATAAAGGTGACCCTTATTTAGAATGCCTCAACCATTAATGTGTGTATCATAAATCTTTTGGACAAGATTAAGGAAGACAAAGCCAAATTCAACCTGATTCTTTATCTATTTGTGGGTTTGATAACATAGGAAAACAACCACTTGGAGTCATTACATTACCTATTAAAGTTGGAAAGGTCCTATTACAAACTCTGATCCATGTTATGCCTCATGATCTCTCATACAATCTCCTCTTAGACAGACCATGGATTCATTCAATATGAACTATTTTAGTTCATTCAATGACAAGTACAAAATATTTTCCTTAATTTCAAATTATATTTTTAATTTAAGATTCAACTATGTAGATTTTTAGTCAAACTCTTTAATCCATATTTCATGAATAAATATTCATGCAAATCCATTCCTCTTACCATTCGTTATTATGTTGAATTTATTATTAATCCTGAACCACCTTATAAAATTAATTGCAAAGCTCTCATCCGGAATATTTGTAGGATCTCAATCCCTCCCTTGACTCTAATGCCTGCGGCAGTAGCTCTTTGGTTTGCTGGGAAGTAAATGCACGTAAGTAAGTTTAATAGTGAGCAAGATTTTTTTATGACAGAGATAACAATAGAAAAAATAAAAGAATGTTTTTTTTGATTAGCAGTGTGTATGCAGAGCTGAAAAATGAATATTGTAGAAGAAAGAGTGTTAGTAAAAGAAGAATATTTTGTGAAATTATAACAGTAGAGATTGTGAAAAAAAAACAGACAATAGAAGGGAGTGTCATGTAGCGGCAAGAAGCTCCAGTTGAGTGAAGAGAATAGTGTGCAATTTCAGATGGATGTAGAAAAGTAGTGACACACAACAGCTCTAAATAGTAGAATAAAAAAGAAAAAATTGTAAATACTTTGTAATCTGATTGTAAAAGTTTTCTAGATAAAAAATATGATTTTCTTTTAAGTGTTGTTTCCTTCTAGCTGTGTTCTCCATATTTCATGTTGTTTGGTTTCAATAAAGCAATCGTCTCTTTTGTGTGGTTCATTTGGATTCTAGTCCATCAAATAGGTATTAGAGCTATGGCCTATAGTTTGGGTTCTATCACATCATGTTAATTGTATTTTTTTAGTGCAGCAAAACAAACTTTTTTCAGAATAATTCTCTTTCAATATATAAGATATTCATCTATGAATTTTTTGATACTTTTTGTATATTAATTGATGCATATTGAAAGTCTTTAAATATCAAAGAATAGCAATTGATCATGTAAACATTAATTATGTCATCTCATAAAAGCTAATGCAATAGATTAGAGTAAACAAATTTTGAATTGAATGTTTGATGTTTTTGGAATCAATTCCACAGGATGGGAGATCAATCATACATGTTCTAAAATTGATTTCATATAAAGAAATATAAATTTCAAGATTAAAAATAAATATATGAAAATAAATCAATTATAAGAAATGTAAGAAGAAGTAATTGTATGGATACGTACCATTAAAATGGACAGAAAACTAAATGACAATTGGCATATGGATGCAAATTTAACGAAGGTTTTAAAATCATAAAAAAATTAATTATCAAACAAATCTCAGTGAAGAATGTGCTGTTTTTGGGGCGTTATCATTAGCAGATTGCGAACAAGGTACACAGAAAGCTTGAAAAGTTGTCTTCTTATTTTCTCCGTAATCGGGAAAATATAATGAGATTAACAATACTGCAAAATTGTAAAGGACAACAACGTCATTGAAGTTGAATGTCATTGTAAAAATACTTTGGGACAAAAGTAAGAAAGGATTCCCAATTATTTACGAATGCAATGACGTTTGAAAATGAGTAAAATAACAGGAAATGTAAACATAAAGAGTAAAGAAAGTTCATTTCACAATGATAATGATTAGTACGATACAGTTAAATGTTTAAATTAATACTTAGTTCATGGACAAATCCGAATTGTCGATTTATCTTCCATACACGTAATTTGTAATTACCTAGAATTTACGAATGCAATGACGTTTGAAAACAAGTAAAATTACAGGAAAAGTAAATATAAATAGTACAGTCTGTTCGTTTCACAATGATTTGATGATTACGATACAGTTGAATGTTTAAGTTAATAATTTGTTGATGGACAAATCGAAATTGTCCATTTCTCTTCTAGATGAGTAATTTTGTACTCATTTGTTTGTTTCGGTAATGATAAGCTATTTAAGCTGTAGTAGATGAAGGTATTCTTGGCTGTGCCCAACAAAGTGTAAAGCCCATCAGTTTGTAGGAATAATTTGTTATCTTAATGTGTTTCTTGGTATGACAGAAATCAGTATATGGCAATGGTTGATGCATTTTCACATGAATTGATCATTGCTTTGGAAGCCACATATGAGGGAGAGATAGATATGCAATGCATATATCACTTGATGACCAGTTTCGCAACTAATAATACTTTCAGTGGACGCATTTGAGGCTATTGCTGCATCGTGTATTTTACAACAGCTGGGTAAGATATACAGTGCATATATCACTTGACATCAATTTCGGAACTGATTATCCATGCAGTGGACACGCTTGAGGCAGTTATTGCATTGGTTCAACGACAGCTGGGTTTAATCATTATGATTGTTATCAACCGATAAGAATGTATTCATTGTTATCCAGTCAATATAAACCTGCGAAATTTTAAAACATATTGTTCAAAGATAACAAACAGATTATTTCTGCTGTATTTGATTAGTAGTTAATGAGTTTGTAGACTGTTGTTTCTGATCGTTGTAGATCTGTTTTATTGTGTTTTAGGACAACATTTGTATAGGGTTGGGTTTCTTGTTTTTGTTTTTTTTAATCTAATTAAAAACAAACAATAGATTAAATAAAAAGAAGTCTCTATCGTTACATTCAAATATCTTATATTAAGAAACCAAAGAAATTAGATTTCTACAGTTGCATCTAGAAACAACTTACTTTATATTAAAAAAAATATTTTGAAAAACACTTTAATAAATGTTTGGAATCTGATCATTAGGGAATGATTTCTTTTCTCAATCCTCTTTACTTTTAGATAATATAAATTGTAAAACTTATGTAGGAGTGTTTGGATGGAGGGGGGCATTGATAAGGAAGATTGTTTGTTGTGATCATGTTGGTATATAGATTTGTATTATGATAAATATTTTCAAAAGTAATTTTATTGTGTTAAAAAATAGATAAAATTATGCCAACAATTGGTAAGTTTGCAATGATTAATTACCTTCTTTGAGAGAGGCAGCTTTCTCATATAATAAATATTTTATTTTGAATGGTAATTTAAATAAAAAAACCAAACAAAATATCTCAAAGAATAACAAATAATATAGAATTTGGAAGAACACTAATCAATAAACCTATGAAAATTGAATTAACTTTCATACATACGATTTAAAATAATAAAAACTTAACTCATTGCAAAGAAAGAAAGCACTTCTCATAATACTACAATGGGTATCAAAAAGGGTTTTCACAGACAATAGGAAACAAAAAAATTCTATAAATAATTATAGACTTGATAAGTAGGAGGTTTTTTCCACAGTGTGTCAAATTATGATATTGCTATCATAATTCAAAAAAATTCTATAAATAATTATAGACTTTTCAACATTGCATGTTATAGATAGTTTCCTAAATAATACTAAATGATTCCAGAATTTGATGAAAGGGGGATACAAAGAAAACTATTCATTCAACACGTGATGAACAAATAACTCATAAAATACTTATGTTACAATTAATCCCAACTACCTGTCTACTTTCTTTTGGGCTTTCATTATAAAGTCATATACGATACATGAATACATAGTTGTGTTTTGGAAGTTTCTTTTTATAAAATATAAAAGAGAACTTTCAATGTTTTGTCTTGCAAGATAGAAGTTAAATGTTGTTGTAGAAATAGCTCTTAAGAGGGAGATTTATGTAATGAAACATAGTGCTGTCAGTATTGCTCATTATGAATATATATTGCTGCAATAGTTTGAAGAAATTAAAAACAGGGAATTATGAATTTGATTGTTTTCTGAGTAATAATAAAGAGCGAGAACTTTGTAAGTAGTTTATGGTGACAGTAATTTGTATGGTTTGAAATTATATGAAATATAAATCAGTTTGAAATATATGTGTTTTATTTTCTGTATTCTATGTTGGATTTATTTTATCGTCTGCATTTCCCCTTCACTTCGTATCAGAGCGGGTTTATCACAGAAGGGATTTACAAAGCTAAGATTTTCAAAAGAAGTGTTTCCAAGGAGACAAGTTCTCACAGTAAAAAATGGCAAGCACAAGAGGAAGCTTAAAAAATCTATAGATTCCTCAACTCAATGTTAAAAATTATGATTATTGTTCTATCACTATGAGTGCATTGATTTGTTTTCAAGACATATGGGATCTAGTAGAGAATGGTTTTTCAGAACAGCTGATGCTCTAGTATATAATGCATTATCACAAGTAGAGAAGGACTTATTAAGGGATAATAAGAAGAAAGACTCAAATTCCCTCTTCTAAAAATTTCAAACAGTACATGAGAGCATTTTTCCAAGGATTGCAATAGCAACAAAGTCAAAACAAGCATGGGATATCCTCCAAACAACATATGAAGGAATGACAAAGATTAAAACAACAAAGCTACAAATGCTAAGAAGGGATTTTGAAACAATCTTCACACAAGTGATTGGTTTAGTTAATCAAATTAGATCTCATGGTGAGATACTTGAAGATAGTAGAGTTGCTGAAAATATTTTAAGGAGTTTACCCACAAGGTTTGAATCCATTTTTGTGGCCATAGAGGAGACAAAAAATCTATCACGATTTTCAATTGATGAGCTCCACACATCTCTCATTTCTCATGAGCATAGACTAAGTAGGTCAGAAAATTCATCATTGGAGCATGTGTTCAAGACACATGCTTCAATCAACAATGGCAGAGGTAGTGGAAGAAAAAATTTCAAAGCTAGAGGAAGAAATTCATATATAGGTGGAAGAAAAAACTCATCCACTTCAAGTGGAAGAGGTAGTAGCCAATACCCAAGTGACAATGTAACTCAAAAATAGCCTCAAGGAAAAAGGTATGCCAAATCTCAAATTCAATGTAACTATTGCAAAAATTTCAGGCATTATTCGAATGAATGTAGAAAGAAGCAATATGGTTATAGCAAAAAAAATATAATTTTCACAAAAGAAAATCGGAACCGAAAATTATAACAAAGCACCATATTTTTGGCATGCAATGTTGCACAAGAAAATGAAAAAGGATGTATGGTTTTTAGACTTAGGTTACAACAACCACATTACATGAAATGGAGAAATGTTTTCAAGTTTGGATGTAAATATTAAATCAGATGTTACTTTGGGAAATGACAATAAGGTAGAAGTTAAAGGAAAAGGGAACATCAACATTCTAACCAAGAAGGGGGAGAAGAAATATATATCTGATATTTATTTTATTCCTTGTTTAAAAAACAATTTAATGAGCATTGGTCAACTTGTTCAAAAATTGTATAAAGTATCTTTTAAAAATGGATAGTGCACAATTTTATATAAATTTCCAAGCAATCAACTCATTTCCAAAGTCCAAATGACAAACAATAGGATCCTTCCCCTAAGGTTAAAACTAGATTTGAATGTAGACTATGCTCAAGCACACCACTCAATGGCTCCATAAGTGGATAAAGAAGAAACTACAATAGTCATGCAAACAATCTTTCAAGTAGAAATAAAAGATGAAAATTGGCTTTGGCATCTAAGATTTGGGCATTTAAACTTTGGAGGCCTAAATTTGCTTCGTAAGAAAAGCATGGTCAAGGGATTGCCTATAATAGAGAAACCAAAAAGAGCATGTGACGGGTGTATCTTAGGAAAGCAACATAGAGAATCATTTCAATTAGGTAAGTCGATGAGGGCTAAAATACTTTTAGAGATTGTTCATTCAAATTTATGTGGGCCAATGCAAGCACCCTCCATTGGTGGAAGAATATATTTTTTGGTATTCATTGATGACTACTCAAGGAAGATATGGGTTTATTTTTTAAAGAATAAGAGTGAAGTGTTTGAATATTTTTTCAATTCAAGGCTCTTGTTGAAAAGAAAAGAATTCATTACATCAAAGTATTGAGAACATATAGAGGTGGTGAATAAATCTCAAATGACCTTCTAATATTTTTCAAGGAACATAGAATTCCTAAGCAATTCAAAACTAAATAGACACCTCAATAAAATGGGGTAGCTAAAAGGAAAAAGAGAACTATCATGGAAATGTCTAGAAGCATGTTGAAAGCCAAACATTTTCCAAATAAATATTGGGCTAAAGAAATATCATGTGTAACCTATATAATGAATAGATGTCTAACAAAAAGTGTCAAGAATATGATTCTGAAAGAAGCTTGAAGTTCAAGATAACATAATGCTGCTCATATGAGATTTTTTGGATGTGTGGCATATGCACATGTACCAGATGAATTAAGAAGAAAATAATACAAAAAAGGAGAAAAATGTATATTTGTTGGATATAGTGATGAATAAAAGGCTTACAACTTGCATAATCCAATAAAAAAAGAGGTTATAATCAGCAGGGATGTGCAATTCATAGAAGAGGAAACATGGGATGGAAGTGTAGAAATAATGTCAGCATATCAGCAAGTATACAACAAGAGGAAAATGATTTTTTTATACCAGAAAATACTCCTTCAATCTCAACAAAGTGGTCCATAAGTGACACCATCATCAAGTGTAAGGGAAGCCTCACATATAAAAGAAAATTCTCAAACAAGTGGACAAAAGAAACCATCTACAATAGGGATTTATAGTGCAGGACCAACAAGTCCACATTCCATGGGTTCTACATCAAGTGACATATCAAATCCTACATTCGAACACTTAAGAAGATAAAAAAATCAGAAGTATAAGAGACATTTATGAGCAAAATGAAGGTGAGAATAATGTAGGCCTGATTTATCTTTTTGCTTTATATTCACAAATAGATGATACAATTCATTTTGAATATGAAATTAAAGATGAAAAATTGGTGTATGCAATGGATGACGAAATATATGTTATAGAGAAGAATCACACATGAGAGTTATTTAGCCTTATAAAAGGAAAAGATGTCACAGGAGTTCAAAGTGTGTTTACAAAACCAAGTTGAGTGCAAATGGTGATGTGCAAACACATAAGACAAGCATAGTTGCTAAGGGTTATTAACAACAACGCAGAGTTGATTACAATTAGACATTTACCCTCGTAGCATGTTTAGACACCGTGAGAATGTTACTTTCCATAGCAACTCAAAACAAGTGGCATGTTTATCAAATATATGTAAAATCAACATTCTTAAATGGTCATCTCGAAAAACAAGTTTATGTGGAGCAACCACCTAAGTGTGAGTTTTTAGGCCAAGAGGACAAGGTCTATAAATGCAAGAAAGCACTTTATGGTCTCAAGCAAGCCCCAACAACTTTGTACAATGAAATTAATTCATATCTCCTACAAAATGGCTTCAATAGGTGTATTAGTGAGCCAAAATTATACACAGATGAATGGAAAAGGTGAAATTCTCATTGAATTTTTATATGTTGATGATTTAATATTCACGGGTGACTTATCAATTGATTTGTTAAAGGGATCTATACAAAAGGAATTTGAAATGTATTATTTGGGACTCATGAAATATGTTTTAGGCATTGAGGTGAATCAAAATGAAAATTATATATGTTCATCTCTCAAACAAAGTATGCAAATGATATTTTGAAAAGAGTTAAGATCTTGAATTGCAAATCAACACCAACACCAATTGTCACAAGTTTGAAGCTAAGAAAGGATGACAAATGATCAACTTTAGATCCAAATTTGTATAAGAGACTTGTTGGTAGTCTCATGCACCTAATAGCCACAAGGCTAGACATAATTTGAAAGGAAAATAGAGGTGTAGAATTGCTTTCCTAACGATAATACAACAGAGGAGAAGTGCAAAAGACCAGTTTTAAAGCTTCTTAAGACAACTGAGATGAACACATACAAAGTAGAAGGGATAATAGAAATAAGAAATCATAGATAACACCAAATTTATGTGGGAAAACGCTTTCAAGAAAAACACCCACCACACCAAGAGAAGACACTCTTTATTATAGTAAAATAAATTACATACAAAGCCCACAGTCATCACTCTCTAATAGTTAGCTCACAACAGCAAACTTGAGTGATTTCATACACTCACTCTCACAATACTCTTATAGTATACAATGAATACAATACTATTATATTATGTCATGCTCTCACACTATACCATCACCCTTCGATTGACTTATATCAATTGTAATCAACTGTACAAGTCTTACATCACATTTAACATTCCAACCAATCACAAGTCTTAATGATGTATCAATCACCCAATCAAGTATTCTGATCTTCTAACTATAGACATGCAAAAATAACAATCATGCATCATACAAATTAACATTCATTTCTTCTATTAATCAATTAAAACAATTTGTTGATTAATTTCCTAAGGTTCATTAAATAAATTAAATTATTTAATCCTTATTTTCTTCTCATTTGATTTAATAAATCAAAGTGATTTAATCAAATGTCACCTCCTAATATCATCCAAGTTAATTAATCTACATTAATTAACTTCTAAACATAATTACCATTCTCTAGCTTTTGACTCAACTAGAGTCAAATCTAAACTCTTAACTAACCCACCCACTTGCATCAATAAATCATTTATTTGATTTATTATTTCCTCTAATTACATTCAAAATGGAATCAAAATGGAATATTCTTCCAATTTGAATCTTCCCCCCCAAAAGGGACTTGTCCCTTCCGACAAGGTTTTAAATGCTATTTGCACAAGTCAAACATGGCATTTGTTGCACCTTTCATCCCCCCTAAACATGTCATTTCATCCAAATTTGAATTTCAAATTGGCACATTGGCCAAGACTTGCACATTCTTCACCCTCTCACACTTTGACAAGTGGCATTTTGTTATTGGCTCATGAATGATCCCACATTCATCCAAATCTATCACTCTTCCTAATCTTGAATCTATAAAATGCAAAGCATTTCAACACAAATCATCCACAACACAACACTTACTCATTGCAAGGTTACTCTCTTCATTTGAGAATCAATCTTGCTCTTCATCATCTACAATCTACACATATTTTGAAAGCATCTACACTATAGGCAACTTGAGTTCAAGCATCTCATTGTCTATCATATCACTAAGCTTATCAAGGATTGGGAAAGGGCTCTTTCACATACTCAAAGAGCACCAATCCACTATGGGATAGGAATGATTCATGTTTTTGCATTGTTCTTATTAGTTGCATTGTTTAACATGATTCTATATTTCATAGGGATGTTTAAGTTTGATGATTTAAACTAACTTTTGTGCTAACAACATGAAATTGTTTAGGTCTAATTTGCAGATTTTCATGTCCACAAAATGGCACACACACTTATGCTAGCATAAGATGGCAATTTAGCACTAGTTTTGACAGATGTATTGCTTGAAAATGAATAGTTATACTAAACTCCTAGCATCACCAGGCTCAGGATAGAAGTAGAATAATATGCATGCCATGATACCTGCTGCAAGGAGGTCGAGCCATATCAGAGAGGCTGGTGTAATATGCTAGACCACATAGAAGTAAGGATAGGAGAAGCCATGGTAAACCAGAACTCCCAGCACAAGTGTGTGTGCTTTGACAGAAAGCTTTGAGTAGAAAAAGAAATGTGAACTCCACATTTTCTCCTATATGCCACTCACTGCTTACTATCAGTCAAACACAACAACTTAATAATCTATTGTTGTAGCAGTTTGTAGTCTTCCGATGCTAATGAGCCTCCAAATCCATGTGTGCACTCGTCTATTATGGACAAACCTGCAACATAAGCACGGGCGATTCATATCCACCATTAAGAGGCATGGGGGCCGTGGAAAATAAATGAAGAGAACCGAGTATGTAATGGCTATCCATCAATGCATTTGATCACAAGTATAGGCATGTAAGTAGAAAGTGAAGATGTGGGCATTGTGAACAAGATAGCTTATGATAGAAACGCCTTTTTTTTGCAAGCTTTGTTATACAACTAAGTGTCCAAATTTTGAGGTCTTTAATTTGGTTAGTTCGCCCATCACGTCTGCAAACATATTCTCTGCCAGTGAGATCGTATGGGATTCTCAGTAAATTCTGTTCGATTCATCTGTCACATTGAATAATGTGAATATATATATAAAAATGTCACATTTACTATTTTTGATGCAGATTGGCCATTTGACACAGGAAAGAGTTGGAAAAAGGATGCACACTATACAAGGGAATGCCCTCTTATCCTGAATAGTGCAGATCAATTTTATTTGCTTTGAGTGGATGTCATAATCATGAATTTGACAACTTAGTGTGTAGCTAACTCCTGGACGCGTATACACCAAAGTAGTTTATTTGCAGACAAATTTCCACCGATCATTTGAAATGGTGCAATTATCAAAGATCCTCAAATGCGAGGGTTGTCTAATTTGTTGCTGGTTGTGCCTACTATTTCACGCTCTGCCTACTATTTCATGAACTGAATTTATTGGAACTAGCAATCTACTGCATCCTGGACTATTTGGCAGTATGGAAAATCCACAATGAAGGTTCCCTTTGACTGCTACTTGAAGGTGATATTCATAGATTTATTATCCCCACTTCACACGTCAGATGAGGTACATATCGATGAATGTCTTACAATTCTGCGCATCTGTTAATTACACTTGGACTGCTAGTCATTGAGGGCTTTAATGTGTTCTTATCAACTCATGTTTTTCCTTCCATTCGATTCTTGTGCTTGTTAAGATGTTATCTAAATATATCAAAGAGAGTAACAGTAATGCGTGAGCTAACAAAAGAATGGTGGATAGACATTACGCAAGTTAAATATATTGTTGTGTGAAATACTATAAGCATGAACACTTAGCAGGTCAATATTTGGAATTTTACCATATTTTCAATCTATAGGCGTCTGATTTCTATGAATCTTATCATCTTTTCAATCTATTGGACACTTGATTTTTTCAGCCTGTCTTTTGTAATTTATTACGTATTGCAGGGAAATCTTACAAAGATAGTCTTGTCAGTGACAAATGGAGAAACAACTAATTGTAGATCAATGCCAGTGATTCACAAATCTATCAACATTCAATGATCTCATATTTTGCAGCTAGAATATTTGCAGGCAGAGGTCTAGTTGACCATCATTGTACGTATTTTTGGGATTGAGAAAGTGTGTGTTGGTCGCTATATTGCAGGATTAGGCTGCGAACTTTCTCACAGTGGATGTCTAAATCATTCCACATAGAGGACATGGGCAAAGCTGAGCGGTTTGAGTGTAGAAGACCTTCATCATTGTGTTTGGTAAGACAACGACTTCTAGTCATCATCATCATTTACAACTGTTGAGCATGGTGGTACACGAAACCAAGCTCACTATCACTGGAATCTAGAATCTGGCAACATGGAGGTTGCTTCATGAATTAATGGTGTCATTTTTTTTCCTAAACTAATGATGGTGCCTAATAACTTCAACCTGTCATTTTCTGAATTTAATGTTTGTTGTTTAAATTTGCTTATTGGTTTGTTGATTGATTGCTTTACTTGACATTAAAGCTGCTTTTTTTTCAATTCTTAACAAGTTTGTGTAACTAGGCCTTGAGGGAAAATGCCTTTCTATCTAAATGCTTTGTTCTCTTAACCAACTAGGTCCTCTTATGGTCATGGTGATCAAAGTGCACTTCATCAAAACTGTTGTCTTAATGTCATTTTAATCTTTAAGTGACAAAGGACAAATTTAGTAAGATTTTGCAGATCTAAAAGGCTTATTTGTGCAGATTGACACCCCTATGAAAAGCAACTTCAACATCACTATGATGTCTATTTATGGAAATGGGGATCTAAGCTTGATATGATGATATTTTAATGATACAATTTGGTCACTATCCTTTACATCGAGAAAAGGGAAAGCTTGATTTTTATTTTGAATTTAAGTAAATTTGTTGATGTATGATTGATTTTGTTTTACTAAACTAAAAGTATTTGGATGTAGATTGCTAAGGTGGAGTCTATTGATTAACTTTGATCAATTCTTCATGCTTAACTACAAGTTGATCTACTTTTCACCAAGGCAGAAGATACCAAGCAAATTTGAGTTGAATAACTGAGCATTGAGCTAGAAATTTACAAAGCATTTTTAAATGCTAGAGCGTTCATTTTCTACCCTTGTTTTCTATTTTGAACCAACTCACATTTTGATTTGGGCTTAAAATCAATCACTGATTTGATCTTTTCAAAGTTAGTTAAAAGGAACCTTAGACATTTACTAGATTTCAATTTGGACTTAAAATTGAACAAGGCAACCTTCACACTTGGATTTTGGTGCTTAAAACGAATTCATCACTGCTTTTTGGACTTAAAATGAACAACTGTTTGTCATACTCTGTAATGTTTTTTCACAAAGTAATATCATCGAAAAGACGTATGCGCTTCTCTCGCACCTCACGGCGACCTTGAGAATCAAAAGTATTTTTCTGATATTAAGTTGTCAAAAATATTGCCTCCACACTTCGATTTGGGATCTAAAATTGAACAAAAAATGTGAGTGTGAGCATGATATATTGCGGAGGTTCTCCCCTTTGTTTTTCAACAAAGGTTGTGTGAATGACGGGATATGTTAGCTCGCTAATGTTTATCTTAGAGGGCCTGCCTTGTGGGAAAAATTACTCACCCAAGGGAACAACCCAACCGGGAACATGCTAAAGCCAAGCGACTTCCACCTGGGATATAAGTGTGGATATTGGAACAAAGGCCAATATCATGAGGATTATTCCAATGAGATGGACAACAATGGACTCTCGCCGATGTTGGATAATCCCCCATGAATGGAATGTCTGAATTAGAACCCCTTGTTTAGAAAAAGGCCAAAACCTTGTCTATCTTGTTGGTGCAAAAGGTCATGTCCTTTGAAGCCGCCCCACGTAACATGCAGTCTTGTTGTGGAAATGGAAAGTATGCCATGGGAGATTCATGGGTACTAATGCTTGGCTGACCCGAATAAGTGAGTGTCATGGAGTGGAGCCAGTGTGGTCAAGCATTTAGCCATTCGCACAAGATATGCGCAGCTGGATTTATCCAAGTGGAAACCCAACAAGATATTCCCTCATTATCCTAGGGTTGTAAAAAGTGCTTGGAAGTAAAAGATACATTGCTTGGTTGTCAAAACGATTGAAAAATAGACGTTCACAAAAGCCTCAAATTTCAAAACACCTTGGAGGAAACAAATACCTTTGACAAATTTAAGCACTCTTGCTTTCCCTAGGGATCATATCCTTAGAGGTTTCTAAGTGCTCGAATTCTATCATCATTTGTTTTCACTAAGGATAAACCTAGGAAACTTTTGCCCTAATTTCCTTGATTTCCACATAATGGACCTTGTGGAATGAAAATGAAAGCAGGACATTAGACATTCAGTTTGAAAACATAATCAAGCAAGTGATTTTGGTAAAAAGAATTCACTAAGACAAGATAAAAGACAAATTGGATTACACATGTGTTTTCTAAACATGATTTCTCACAAGTTCAAAAATCCCAAAACCAAGGTTCAAGAAGCTTAGTCTGAAAGCTCGTGAGGAGCATCTTGAGATCCTAAGTTGAATGAGTTTTACTATCAACAGAATCCCAAACTTTTTGAAAGGATTACTTTCCTCCCATAGGAAATATAGCATGTTCTTCAACACCGAGGTCTTGTAAGCAGAAGTGTTATTCTAGGTCAAGTCTAGGATCAAATTCAATCACTTTCATCCATCTCTCAACCACTAACATCAATCAAATTTCCATCTCACCAATTCTTGGAAACTTTGTCATCATCTGTTATGCTAAAATTTTAGGCAAAATCAAAACCTCTTTGTTTGACTTAACACAACTAGTCAAACCATCATCCTATACACAAGTTCTCTCTTGGATAATACAACTTCCTAGGGTTTACGAGTTCATCTTGTTTGGCTTAACACAACTAGCCAAATCATCAAATCATCATCACGTTTGACTTGACGCACTTAGTCAAACTAGCATCTTGTAGGAGTTCACTCTTGGATAACACAACTTCCAAGAGTTTTATGATTACATTCATCACATTTTGTTTGACTTAACACACCTAGTCAATCCATCAATCTAATCACGATAAATCAAAGTCCTAAAAAGTTTAGCATTTCCTTCAAAGTTTCTTTAAGAGTTCCATTCATCCATATCACTCATATTTCGTTTATCTCATCCTCTTTATCGGTTTGATCCTTCAATTATCCTAGTACTTTGCTTCTTTGAACCTAAGGTTTAGATTGATCTAAAGGATTAGAGGTTCATCTCTTACATTCTTGAAAATTGATCTTCATTTTATGGTTCAAACTCGATATCAACACAAGAGGGACATGGAATATAAACTTGATCCATCCATCATGAGTAACCCAAATCAACTAAACTATCCAAGCCTTGCAATACCATTTGATTTTCAAAGCTTGTACAATGCATACATGGGAGCATTATCTCATACAAACATCAATGGTACAACAAATATGAGCATACCCAATCCAAAGTTTGGAACACCTTTCCCAATGATAGATTTAAATCCAAGTCCAAATCTGCAAATCTATCAACCAAACGCTCAATGCATGAGTTTTCCAAATAACATTATCCCACCAAATCCATACATGCCAAGTACAAATTTACCAAACGTGACCATTTCAAATCCACACTTGGTAAATTTTGGGGTAGATATGCTTGCAAATCCCCCTAATGTTGTTCAAAATCCTAGCAATATATTGGCAACTCCATATGTTGATTCAAGCCAAGGTAACAACATGCAAAATCAAAGTTACCTAAATCCAAGCAATATGATCCGCAATGTTCAATTTCAACCAACAATGCAAAATCATCCCATTTTTCCATTGATATCACAAAAACAGATGGAAACCATCCAAGCAACCCCAACAATCAACAACATTCCCATTCCACCACCACCGCCAAAATACAACATGAGCAATTCATTCTCCATCATGTTGCAAGCCGCTCAAGAAGCTTCCTGCAAAAAGGCACTCCAAGCCCAACAAGCTACACAACTAGTTGCTCAGCAAGCACAAGTGGCTCAAGTATCCCAACAAGCGTAAGCGCAAGCAGAATTTTGGGCACTATTGCAAGCAATCCAAGAAGAAGTAGCACAACAAAGAGCCCAACAAAAAACTTTGTTGGCACAAAAACAACATGATGAACAACAAGCGTTGTTGGCTCAACAGAAAATGCAGGCCTTACTCCCACAACAAAGCTTGCAACTGATTCCCACCATAATAATTCAAAATGATGATCAAGATCCTTTGACTAATGGCAATGTTGAAAATGTCTCTACATCACCTAATGAGTTAGAAGACATATCTCAAGAATTTGTTCCAAAGCATGATCAACATCTTTCACCAAGGTCTAGCAATGATCCTCTCCAAAACATATGGCCATCCTTTGACCTCATGAAATTTGAGAATATTCCAATGCCTAATGAAGATATCCAAGAAAGAAATCCATTCTTTGAAATTGACCCATTTCAAGAACTTGATCCAAAGCATGTTGAAAGCAATTCCGAAATCACTCAAGATCAAGAATTTGTATCCCCAAGCTACTACAACGATAAAATGGACACTCTCCTATCTATACAAGATGTTGCAAATGATGACCATATCCGCATAACACATACTCTTCCATCTATCCATGAGATGCTTTCTTTGGATGGACCTGTAGATGATCTTCATTCAAAACAAGAGTCTCCTACTCTTAAAATTTGTACACATGATCAAGATGTAGAGAAATGCAGAGACATATCGGAAATGGATCATGAAGAAGGCTTGTACATAAGTCATGAATCAGAAACATCCTATGAAGTGAGTCATGAGGAAGACTTTTGTGTAGACAGTGAAGCATCAACACTTCTTGAAGAAGCACTACAATCTAATATGTAACAAGATCAAGTTGAAGATATCAATCAGGCATTCATCCCACTTATGGAAGATCCTATCACTTATAAACTTGGATCACTCACCTTTGTAAGGGAAAATCATCTTATCAATGAAAGAGCTATGACATTTGAAGGTCCACAACAGAGTAGAGAAGGAGCAACACCTTGTTTCCAAGGTAAATCATATCTTTTTGCAAATAAAATGTTTCAACAAATGAATTATCAAGACAAAGGATTAGGCCTACACGAACAGGGTATCCTGGAGCCTGTGCAGATTTTTGGAAATCCTAAGTGTCAAGGCCTTGGTTATTCGACAATCAAGGGATCTCAAAATATTAGTAATACTTCCACAAAACTGGGGGCAACTTCGTATCGAGCAAACATCAACATAGGGAGCACAAAGAATCTTTATGATGAAACCAATGCCAATACTACAACCCGCCACATCATGAATCTTCATCCACCCATTACCCCATCCACAAATTGGGACCAACGTCAAAACAAAGATTTGAATCAAAGGATGAAGCACGAAGGAAAAATAAAATACAAATGGATACCAAAGAATATAAAGAATAACTATCCCTATCAAACTCCATCAGTCAAAGAAACTATGGGGCAAAATCAAAAAGGGAAAAGTATCCATAAAATAAAAATCAGGCTTCTCAAGCAACATACAAAGTTTATCGAGCAGTTGGTCCTAATTCCACACACACTTCTGTATCCACCCATCATTGTTCATCTTCCCAAGTTTGGAGAGTCAAAGGCTCCAAACTATCAACCAATCCATATTTTATCCCTAAACACACTCCATCCACGCCTCCATGCATGATATCCAATTCTCACATTGACCATGTGTTGGCAACGACCCTTCATCATAAGGATTTAGAAGGCACTCTATCGCGATGTGCGCACAAAGACAGAGTTAAAATTTGCATTCAAGTGCACATATCTTGGCAAAGCAACTTCTTCAAGCAAGATACCGATGGCATGTTATGACAGAAGCATTAACATCAACACCACCAGGTGGTTCAACATCAGCTTAACATCTCTCAGAAAATACAAAAACAATTAGAAAAAGCCCTGAAAAAATGGTCACCTTGATGAAAACCTGGCAAACAGGCATCTTGGCGACAACAAAAAAATCAAAATATACAAAAAATCCAAAAAAATAAAAAAAATAAAAAAATCAGAAAAGGGATTGAAAATAGTAAAGAAAAAATTCGTCCTCTAGTGAAAACCACTTCGGTGGCACTTTGGGCAAGTACCTTGGTGAAAACCTGGCAAGCAAGCATCAAGTGTAAATAAAGCACCTTCCCCATCTATCAGGATCTTCATGACTCATCCATTCCATCGCATTCCACTCATCCGCTCGCATCCATACCATAGCCTACGTTGGTATTTGTACTATATTCCACCATTGGAACTACTTGGCATTTTGAAGGTCAGTCTGTCCTGCCTTTATCAAAGTAGTCTATCGCACCACACTGGGGGCACGTTCTCGCAACATCGGATTAGATTTGTGTACATTCTCGTGATCTTTTTCAAAAATTCATCAAAAAATCCAAAACATTCAAAAAACTCATTCAAAAATCCAAAAACATCCAAATCATTCAAAAAATCCAAAAACATGTCGAAATATTGGAAAATTTTCAAAATTCATCATTTAGTCTTGTCAGTCTTCCACCTTGTCGAACTACGTCATCTCTGAGCTTGAACGTAGGCAAGGTTGATCATTGATCATCCCCCAAGATGGTTAGGTCAGTCCTTTAGGCATCCGTCGCATTGGCAATCCATTTACCCATCTAGTATGCATCTTAAGTCAGTCCTTTAGGCAATAAAATGGCAATCCATTTGTCCATATTATCATCAAATCAGTCCACCACCAGTCGAACTACGTGGTCTCTGCGTATATAATGTAGGCAAGGCTAATCTATGGATTAGCTCCTGAGACCCCTAGGATAGGTCTTTAAGTTAGTCTGTTTGTTGTAAAATCTTGAAAATACCAAAAACATTGAAAAATCTCGAAAATACCAAAAACATTTGTAAAACATCTCAAAAATTCCAAAAGCAGCCTCAAAACATTTGAAAAAACAAAAATGGTGCATCCATTTCATCTCGCTTTCACCCGTGATTGTCATCACTCATAATAAATCATCATCGCTTTCACCCTTTGGTGAGTTAGTTAGAAGCAAGTTTAGCAGGTTCTAAAGTGAACGCCTAATTGTTAGAGTCTCAAGTCTAGATCAGTAAGCAAGCAAGTTGGTCAACTCGGAGTATCAATAGCTTATCACACAATCAGTCTCACCAAAACCCTAATCACTACATGTCCTAGGATGAAGCTTTTCCACGATGGACATAAGCATCAAGTACCTCGCAATAGTTTAGCCTTGGCTAGCGGTACGAAGAACATCAGCTTGTTTGTTTACTTTATTTTGGTCTTTTTGACTTATCTTATTTTGCGCTCATTCCAAGGACCTCTCGATGATGCCTAAACAAAACAGGTTTAGAGAGAAAGGAATGGGGCAACGATCATTATCTTTTTATCTACTGTGCTTGTTGGATATTCCTGTAAAATAACTTCGTCATGCATACTTTGTTCTGTTTGTAGGAAAGATGTTTTAAGTGTCTTGTTGACCACATAAAAAGGCTTGCCTTGTTATGTTTTGGTCCGAGATGTTTATGATATCTGAACTGCATTCTGAATAAGGTTATGTTTGTCAAGTGTGAACAAGAGTACTCCTATCATTTAATGAGTCAATGTCCATCACACTAGGTGCCATGCCATCCTGGTTCTTAATACCTTGATGCATCGCACCTACGTGTGTTATCAAACATAAAGAAAGGTATGCTCTTTTCCCATCCTTGGATAAGCAATACATCATCATCATCATTCATCATCATATCCAATAAAGTCTTGAAGACTAGTTGGCTTGTTGGACTTCTTCATCTTCTTGGATTCAAGGGTTGATCCCTCTCATTCTTCTATCCTCTTTCACGCTAACAATGTATCCATCATGCATCCGCTCTCTTATCTTGCATAATCATGCCATATCCATTTCATCCATCTCACATGCATTGCATAATCATTTAACATGTTTAAAATAATATAGATTTGTTATTTTAAGCATCTTCCAAACATCTCATTTACATCATCATTATCATATAGTCTAACCATCCACACATCCATTTTGAACCTCTTTGTCGTGAGATCCACCTCAAATTGTATCTTTTCGCTCGATCTCTCGAGGGGGCAATGTACTAACGTACTTATTTTCATTGGGGCATCTGAAAAATCTGAATTTTTTTAATTTTGATGTCAGCGGCATCATTCTTTGAACCAATGCAACAAGTACATTGCTTCAAAGAGGGGCAAAATGTAGACATGCAAAAATAACAATCATGCATCATACAAATTAACATTCATTTCTTCTATTAATCAATTAAAACAATTTATTGATGAATTTCCTAAGGTTCATTAAATAAATCAAATTATTTAATCCTTATGTTCTTCTCATTTGATTTAATAAATCAAAGTGATTTAATCAAATGTCACCTCCTAATATCATCCAAGTTAATTAATCTACATTAATTAACTTCTAAACATAATTACCATTCTCTAGCTTTTGACTCAACTAGAGTCAAATCTAAACTCTTAACTAACCCACGCACTTGCACCAATAAATCATTTATTTGATTTATTATTTCCTCTAATTACATTCAAAATGGAATCAAAATGGAATATTCTTCCAATTTGAATCTTTCCCCCAAAAGGGACTTGTCCCTTCCGACAAGGTTTTAAATGCTATTTGCACAAGTCAAACATGGCATTTATTGCACCTTTCATCCCCCCTAAACATGTCATTTCATCCAAATTTGAATTTCAAATTGGCACATTGGCCAAGACTTGCACATTCTTCACCCTCTCACACTTTGACAAGTGGCATCTTGTCATTGGCTCATGAATGATCCCACATTCATCCAAATTTGTCACTCTTCCTAATCTTGAATCTATAAAATGCAAAGCATTTCAACACAAATCATCCACAACACAACACTTACTCATTGCAAGGTTACTCTCTTCATTTGAGAATCAATATTGCTCTTCATCATCTACAATCTACACACATTTTGAAAGCATCTACACTATAGGCAACTTGAGTTCAAGCATCTCATTGTCTATCATATCACTAAGCTTATCAAGGATTGGGAAAGGGCTCTTTCACATACTCAAAGAGCACCAATCCACTATGGGATAGGAATGATTCATGTTTTTGCATTGTTCTTATTAGTTGCATTGTTTAACATGATTCTATATTTCATAGGGATGTTTAAGTTTTCTGATTTAAACTAACTTTTGTGCTAACAACATGAAATTATTTAGGTCTAATTTGCAAATTTTCATGTCCACAAAATGGCACACACACTTATGCTAGCAGATTTGAGAATGCTAGCATAAGATGGCAATTTAGCACTAGTTTTGACAGATGTATTGCTTGAAAATGCCTAGTTATACTGAACTCCTAGCATCACCAGGCTCAGGATAGAAGTAGAATAATATGCACGCCATGATACTTGCTACAAGGAGGTCGAGCCCTATCAGAGAGGCTGGTGTAATATGCTAGACCACAGAGAAGTAAGGATAGGAGAAGCCGTGGTAAACCAGAACCCCCAGCACAAGTGTGTGTGCTTTGACAAGAAGCTTTGAGTAGAAAAAGAAACCTATGACTATGCCTTGCATATTTGTAGAAAACATTGTCCTTAAAATCTGAAATAAAATCAGCAACACTACATTCTTTTGTTACCAACTCACATCTAGAACCTTCACCTCCACTCTGCAAAGTATATTTGACTATCTCATATCTCTTTTTCTCAACAAGATTATTTCCAAATTCATGTTTCAAACCCTCATGAAAACATTGAAGAAACTTTGACAAGCCAGCACATTGTGAGCACTTCACATTTAAACAATCATTTCTATAGAAAAAGGAACCATCATTCCTAGAACATAAAAATATATCTAGCAAGTCCCTTGATGATTTTGGAAGATGTATTGCACCACACTCCTACAACATTTCATTAGTATGCAAAGTAGAATGGATATAGCATAATAGTTCATGGTACATTGAAAACTCCACATGGTATTTGCAACAACAAGTATTATGAATCTTAAGAGGCACACAATGAAATGGCTTCAAACCTTCGAAAGTTATTTACGAGATTTCCATATTTGGATGTGTTTGATTAAATTTGTTGAACAACATTGTTTTTCTTGATTCCAAGAAATGTTTAGGATGCGGTGTATGGTCTCGACAGCCAATTCTTAACTTCAAAACATCCTTTGCATTGCGTGATACTCTAGAGTTATCATGCCAAAATTGTTGAATTTCCTGCTTTACATTATTGGTTAGCTTCTTATCAACACGTGTAAGCCTTCTAGAAAAATCCCATGTATCATTTTGAAGAGGATCATCTATTCTTTCTCTTCTTGCAAGTGCTCTATCCAAATTTTTACAATTTAAGTCAAAATAAATACAATTTTGTCTCATAAAGCAAGCCTTTTTCAAACGATGGCTTACTAGGGCGATGGTAATGACTCTCCAAGCAGCTCTCTTATCTTTTTCCTTGTTATTTTTTCCAATAGACTTGAGAGCATTAAGGATATTTTTGACAATAATAGAATTTTTTTTAGTCTTCTTGTTCAAACGAATCTTAAATTTGGCTAGCAAAGGTCTCATCTTTTGCATCTTTAGCAATTGTATAGAAAGTTGGCATTGCTTGCTCAATGTTGTATCTCTAAAATATTGGTTGAAAAGTATTCTAGCCTACAAACAAATAGTTTGTGTTGACCTCTTGCATTCAAAATTGTTTATAATGTTATCATCAATTTCAACTAACCATTTATGGGTCCTTGAAGGTCTTGAATTTGGAATACGTCTTTCCTCCACACAAGGTTCTTCATTTCTCGTGTAATTTGGTGAAACATAATTTACACTTGCTTCAATATTATGTTCAACATCTTCATTTCCAACATTTTCACCTTGAACATTTTCAATATCAATTTGAACAATTTCATTCCCAATTTCAATATCATGTTCAACATCTTCAATTCCAACAATTTCATTATCAATCTCAATATTTTCATTCCCAATTTCAATATCATGTTCAACATCTTCAATTCCAACATTTTCATTATCAATTTCAAAATTTTCATTCCCAATTTCAATATCATGTTCAACTTCTTCAATTCCAACATTTTCACCTTGAAAATTTTTAATATCAATTTGAACATTTTCATTCCCAATTTCAATATGATGTTCTACATTTTCACCTTGAACATATTCAATTTCCTCTTCACTTGAAAGACCATAGGGCTCAGGTTCACCAATATTTAACATACCTTGTCTTTTCTTCCTATGACCTTCTCTATCCTTTGTCTATATCCTTCAATTTGTTCTTTTGTTAGCTTTCTCTTACGTTTTTGCTTCCAACGACTACTGCTCCCCATTATACCAAATAAAAGATACTAAAAAATCATTATGTATGACAAATTTGAGTACAAGAATCTCCAAAAATTTTATCTTTGTCTCTTCCTATTTGAAACTGCGTGTTTCTCACCTGCAAAGTCCTGCAAACAGAATGCAGGGTACGTTGGAATGCACAAAAATGGCCCACATGGGGTTTTTCTATGGCCCACAAATCTGATATCCGATTTGTAAAACATGTTCTGCAATGGTAAGATTTCACCTCTGCACAATGAAGTTTCACAAATCGGATATCCGATTTATACATACATATACCAAAAGTAGAGGGAGAGGGAGAGGGAGAAGGAGAGGGAGAGGGAGAGAGGGAGGGAGAGGGAGAGGGAGGGAGGAAGGGATATAGGGAGAGGGAGAGGGAGAGGGAGAGGGAGAGTGGGAGAGGGAGAGGAGAGGAGAGGAGGAGTGGGAGGTGAGAGGGGAGTGAGAGATGGAGAGGGAGAGATAGAAGGAGGAGAGGAGAGAAGGGAGAGGGAGGAGGAGGAGAGAGAGAGAGATAGGAGAAAGTGAGATGGAGAGGGAGAAAGGTGAGTAGGATGAGGAGGAGGAGAGAGAGAGAGGGAGAGATAGAAGGAGAGGGAGGAGAAGGAGAGGGAGAGGAGAGGGAGAGAGTTTAGAGTCTAAGGAGAGGAGGGAGAGGAGAGGAGAAGAGAGGGAGAGAGGGAGAGATAGAGAGAGGGAGAGGGGATGGAGAGGAGAGATAGAAGGAGAGGGATAGAGGAGAGAGAGAGAGGAGATGGAGAGAGAGGAGAGGGAGAGAGGATAGGAGAGAGGGAGATAAAGGAGGAGAGGAGGGAGATAGGGAGAGGGAGAGGAGAGGAGAGAGAGAGGAGAGGAGAGGGAGAGGGGAGAGGATAGACAGAGATGAAGATAAAGGAGGAGATAGAAGGAGAGGAGGAGAAGGAGAGGGAGAGAGAGAGGAGTGAGAGGAGAGGGGAGAGGAGAGAGAGAGTTTGAGAGAGGACAGGAGAGGAGAGGGGAGGGGAGAAGAAGAGGGAGAGAGGAGAGAGAGAGAGAGGGGAGGAGAGAGTTAGAGGTTAGGGAGAGAGGAGAGGAGAGGAGAGGAGAGGAGAGGAGAGATAGAAGGAGAGGACCGAGAAGGAGAGGCTGAGAGAGAGTGAGAGGAGAGGGGGAGGGTGAGAGTGGAAGAGGAGAGAGGGTTTAAAGTTGAGGAGGAGGGAGAGGAGAGGAGAGGAGAGAGGAGAGATGGAGAGAGAGAGAGAGAGAGAGAGAGAGAGAGAGAGAGAGAGAGAGAGAGAGGAGTGATTGAGTGAGAGACTTGAGAGAGATAGAGGTGGAGAGAGTGAGAGCGAAAGAGATAATATTTAAATATTTTATAAATTGGTAATATATATATATATTTAAATATTTATGGACTAACTAAAATATTGAAATAATATTAAAATATTTATAGATTAACTAAAATATTGAAATAATATTTAAATATTATACATTTAATAATATATTATATATTAAATGCATAATTCGGTAAGAGATTATCATAAATTGTATATTAAATATATTACATTATAAACTGTATTGGATATTATATATATTAAATTATAAAATTAATTGCATTTTTAAATAATATATTAAAGATTGTATAAATTGTTTTAAAACTGATCTAAAAGATATCATATATTGAATTCAAATCCGATATCCGATATTCTAACACAAAATTTACTGCCTTGGTATTAGGCTTGGGATTTAGTTCGGACTTGCCAATCCTAAAAGGCAACACGTAAAACGTGTTTAACAACTTACCTTGTTTTTCCAGACTTCACCCATGTGGCTGACGACTTTTATTTTACCTAAAATTGATGAAACAAAAAGGGTTTGTAAAGGAGCTTCTCATCTTTCTACCAATATAAATTAAATTTTACTTACAATCCAATAAATTATTATTATTATTATTATTATTTTTTTAGAATTACAACTAAAGTCTTGATTGATAGTCTGATAGAAAAACATATATAGCTTTCAAACGGTATCACATTTTTTGAATCCAGAACATGCGTCACATTCTATGCTTCGAATACTATAGGATTAAAAAAAAAAATGAATTCCATTAAGTTTTGACCAAGTTAAGGTTGTCAGACATACGATTTTTTATATTTTTAAAAAATTGTAATAAAAAATTCATAATTAATTATTTATTTGAAAACAAATTATAAAAAAGTATGCATCACATCCGGACATGAGTCCTCTACTTATATCTAAAATTTTATAAAAAAATATTATGATTTTATTATGGTTAGGGTGGTCAGACAGACACCTACTTTTTATTTTTTCCCTGAAATTTTAGTACTACTGTATTGAAATTTCAAATTTTCACCAAATAGATTTATTTTTTACAAAAATTAACCTAGTAGTTTAGAAACTACGTTCAATTTTCCACAGATTCTAATCTTACATATTTTTGAAATAATAGAGATAACTTATTCAAATTTTTATGTCAAGTTGCCCAACTCTGATTTTCTGAATTTTCATTGCCACTTAAGGACTTGTTTTTTCCATGATGATCTTGCACATACCCTTGTAAGTGATCAATTTATGTTAACATCAAAATTGGTTGTGGATGTAGATGTTCAAACTAGCTTCTCTATTTTTTTTTCTCCTTTAGATGAAGAGCTTAGAGGCTTAATTGTAATATGTTCAACTATTTTAGCATCTAGAAATTTCATATATTTAATCGAAATAAAGAAAGAAATTTCATTGATGTCTTTTAATTATTTTATACTCCCATTAATGATTTTTTTTGTTCAAATTGAAGATTTTCTAAATAAAGGTGATCAATATTTTTTGAATCATCTTCAATTCCTTTAACTTCCCATCACAACTATTTTGCATCTCGATAAGATTGGTTGGAATTCATGTCAAAAGTGTGTTGAATATTGCATATACTCTCGATATAGTTAATGTGTAGAGATATCAGTTGATGCAAGTTAGCATTGTAGTATATGGAAGAATGTTGATAATCCTAATTTCTAAGTGTGATGCAAAGGTTGGTACACATTTTTTAATGTGTCTACAATATTTCTACATTTGTATCTTTCTAGTTTGGTGTACCACACTTTGTGAAATGCTTCACAAGATGTGTCTAAGAAATTCACAATGTATATCCTAAGATAGAGACATGATGTTTTGATCCACATCCTTTCTCGAAGAAAGTTTTCATCTTGTAGATCTAAATATAAGTTGATAGAGATATTAAGGTTTTATATATGATAATTCAAGTCATTACATCTTCTGTATTGAAATTTATATGTGAAAAAGTTCTAGTTTGTGCCTTGGCAATACAAAGGTTATGGTTAACACTTTTTGGAATTTTGTGTATTCCTCAAAAAGTGAATATTTCACCATATATTTCTAGGTACATATCCATTAGTTGCTAGATAGTGTTGCATTGAAGGTTTAAGTGGTGTGATGGTCCAGAAGTTCTATTTTCAAGTAACACAATGTTACACTGGGTTTTGGAAGCCTATTCTTTCTTTAAAACATATGTTTGAGTATTTATGCTAGTAGAAGATTGTATAGATCAGTTGTATGATTTTATGTGGACATTCTACATGTTTTAGAGTATCTCAGGCTTGAAGCGTATGTTGATCTTTCTTATTTCTAGTACCACATGATTGTTTCAAGTCAATTTATGATGTTATGTTGTTGTTGAGGCCAACTAAGGTATATTATTATTATGCACCACACTTTTAGGATTGAGAAAATTTTAAGGAGTGTTTGTAGATTTTGTATGAGTCATGTTGAATCATTTATAATAATTGTAAATAATGTAGGTCAACATGTGACAAGTTTCATTATTCCTTATTTGTGGTTGAATAAATTTGTAGTTTTGAAAGCATTTGGATGATATATATTAAAGATAAAAGTTGTGGAGATGATCATGAAAGTGTTTGAAGATTCATAATTATATGAGTAGAGTGTGACAAGTTTTGATACATACCTAATGAGCATAATTTATCACTATTAGTGTTGAAGCCATAATATAAATCATATTTTAGTTGTAATTTCTTTCAATTATAGAGTAGTAGCTTCCTTGGATTCTAACCCCTTAAAAAGAATAGGGAGTATTTTCTTCCTTAGTTTATATCAAAAATAAAATTCTAAACTATTATTTATGTGTGAGGTTGGATTAGAATAGTAGCTCCTAGCAACATTTTTCACCATGGTTTTTCCCTTGTGGGGATTTCCACATAAATTTGGTGCCATGTGTGTTATTGTGTGGATGTTTTCCTTGTTTATTGTTTTGATTAAGTAGGTGAATGCTTAATTGATTTAACTCAACATTACAAAATTGGTAAATTGGGATTGAGTTTTAAACAATACTAATTCATCCCCCTTTTAGTATTCTGGTATGTTTAAAAATTGGTATCAAAGCAAGGTTCCTTGGTATATTCTTAACACTTAGAGGAAGATATTTCCTTTGAACACATGGAGAATAAAGTAGTATCCAATAAGAATTCCTCTTAGGAAAAAATTTCATACTCAAGAAGGAGGATAATGCATATGAATTTAAATTCACTAAGGAAGATTTTCCAATGGATATTGTAGGAGATCATAATTATGCTATCAATGATTTGGATGGAGAAAGAGAAAAGAATGAAGAGCTTGAGTTCCAAATTCAAAAAGAAGAGAATAAAATTGGCAAGTTGAATAAATGAAAAGAATTGAAGAGTGTATGAATTTCAAGCTCATTGAGAAAACTAATAAATATTCCAAACTTGAAGAAGAATTTTTTTCCCTAAGGAAATAAAACATTTTTGAATATTCAAATCTAGAAGAAGAGATTTTTTATCCGAAGAAAGAATTGGAAAAATCCGAAGAACAAATTAAAAAAGGTCTAAAACTTAAAGGTGGTTCTAAAATTCTTGAAGAGTTAATCAATTCTCAATATCCATAAAAATAAAAATATTGTATTGGTTTTGAACAAGGAAAAAGTCCTATAAGAATTGCTTTTACAAATCTATATGAAAATTTTGAAGTAGAAGGAAAATATAAAACAAAGGAGGAGAAAGCTTGCACTAAAGAAACTACGAAGACTACCTCATGAGATGCAAAGATAGATCAAAATAAAAAGAATGAAGGTGGATTAATTATTTTCTAGAGATAAAGAAGATTCAGAGGTCCTCCACATGCTAGACAACATGCACCTACCAAGTTCAATCAATATTTTCAAGGTCATTACTTTTCTTGCAATAAATTTTGGTATAAGACTATTGATTGTCGATCTAGACAAAGAAGGAATGATTAAATTGGTAGGTCATTCTTTCCTCAAATAAATTATGCTTCATTTCATGGATATTTTTATGCTTGTAATAATTTTGGTCATAAGGCCGTAGACTGTAGAATTAAAGTAAAAAGGAATAACATTGTTTTGGAGCACAACACTGTGTGCTACAAATAAAGTAAATTTGAGCATAAAGTAAACTTTTATAGGAGTGGTTTTGTGAAGCCACTTGTTTAGAACTAAAATAATGATGAAACCCTAAGTTAGCAAAAGAAGGGCGATATAAAATTTGGAAAGAGAAGCATGATTATCTCATTCTGCATGAGATCATGTGAAAAAATATGGTAGAGAATTATCTCAAGGGGAGATATGATTTTTTAAAAAATTAGCCCCTTTAAAGAATAAAATTTTAAATATTCCAACTTGAAAGATGAATTGGACAAATTTCTCTGGTGTGCATATTTGTTGAGCAAGAATGAACATTTTAACCAAGGCTCTAGAGAAAGTGAATGGTTTACAAAGGTTTATTGAGTATCATTGTATCTCTTTGATGACACAAATATTTCTAGTAGATTTTTTACCTAACAAGTACAAATAAATTTATGTCAGATAGTTAGGGAAATTAAAAAAAAATTTATGTGTTATTTGGATCATTTGAGTTGATTTGCATTCAATAGCATTTGTGTTTGGATAAAAGAAGAGTGTTTATATTTCCAAGCTATTTGTGTGAAACCATAACTATGGTGTTTGAATATTTTTGAAGTAATTACAATGGTAACACCTCATGTGATTGATGTGGTGGGGAAACCAAAGCCTAAATACAAGAAGTTTCCATTCAAAAAAATATAATATGACAAAGATGGTGCATTTTCAAAAGTTCCTATAGATGTGGTTTACTCTGAAGTGAGAATTTACATAGATGCACCATTGAATGAGATTTATCATACTTCATCTTTTGAAGTATTCTAGCATGATTTTATGAATGAGAATGGTGTGTACAAACCAAAGTACACAAATGTAGTTGTGAAAGGGTTTGACATCTTGAAATATCTTCAGACTTATATAATAGAAAAGAATGGGTAAGAATTATTTTGAGACACATTCATTAAAATTAAAATTTTCTATACAAACCCTACATGATCACAAAGGAAGCTATTGGGGTAGTTACTGGTCTTTTTTCCACCTGACCTGACCTGGTGTTGAAGTCAATAAAAAATGAAAGCGTTACAAAACACCAAAGATAAGTTTGATAAGATGATAATGGTGACTGACATATGTATTTGGCTTCAATATGAGTAAAAAATTAAGTAGAGTTTGGTTACTTGAATTATTGTGAATTAGAATTCAAGTAAAATAAAAAATATTTATAATTTTTTAGAATAAATTAAAGGTTGTGATTGAATGAGCTAATGAATGGATTAAAATTTATAAGAGATAAAGACATGGATCAAAGATCAAATCAAGGGTTTTAATCAAAGGTCTAAATTTCTTGAGACAATAACAAATCCCTTAATTTTAGGAGATTTTTGAAGATATTTCATTGTGGAGGGAA
This sequence comes from Sequoiadendron giganteum, assembly GCA_007115665.2. Lineage (NCBI taxonomy): Eukaryota > Viridiplantae > Streptophyta > Pinopsida > Cupressales > Cupressaceae > Sequoiadendron > Sequoiadendron giganteum. Next base: position 101,055,147 of record CM021106.1, read on the forward strand.
ATATTTGAATTTGAAAAGGGAATATTCCCTAAGAATATTATTTGAGTGATTGGCGAATATTAACCAATTAAAAAATTTATGAAAATATTTAATTGTGCAAGTGGGGGGAATTAGAAACTTTCTTGAAACAATTAAATATTGTTTAATCAAAGAGGGGATAATGAAATTTAATTAAATAGTTTATATTATTTAATCAAAAGAGAGGAAAATTAGTGTGAAGGTGACAAATTAATCAAATAAAATTAATTATTCAACTAATAGGGGAAAATAGTGAATTTAATTAAACAATTGAAATTATTTAATTAAATAGATGAGTTAGGAGAGGGATGGTGTTAATATGTGATATTAGGTGTGCGATATGATCAGGTAATTTTTAGGTGTCTATATTATCCAACTCTTTGAAGCGAGGTACCTATTATGTCACTTTGAAGAAATGATACTTCTTAGATCATTATTTAAAAAAAAGTATGACTTTTCTTGATGCCCCATTGTGCCCCAATGGATGATATAATGTTGGTATGCTACACCCTCAAGAGATCGAGAAGAATAAATAACTTTTAGTTTTATCTTAGAATAAAGTTATTAGAATATTTTAGCTACAAAGAGGATGAGAAATAACTCCTAGGATCGTAATAAAGAAACCATGCCACGATACAAAGTGAGAAAATGGGGATACAAAGCTAAAACCCTAGGTTTAGTAGTGCAAATATATGAATTTTGATCAATTTCCAACTTATTTGAATCCTTTTCTTTTAATAATTTGAGAGATCCTAGAGCAATTATACTTAGCATTCCTCTAGAGCACTGGACACTATGGCACATAGAGTGCTTTCCACACACCATGCAAATGGAGTTTGCAATTTCGAACAACTAGTCAATGTAGGACCACTAATCTATACCTTAAAAAAATTCTTTTGCACTCATTTCTAGGTAGAAAAATATATGTTAGATAAGGTCAAAAAAAGGCATTACAATTTGGGAAATTCTTCTAAAACCTGACATGACTCTTTTATAAAATATGGCGATGCCTTTGCATTAGGAATTTATTTTCCACATATGTGTGGGAGATTGAAAATTCATCAGAAAAATTTCTTTTCACTAACGTGTTTGCATAAAATATATGAACTTGTTTGAATGATGTTAGAGAATAACAGTTGCATAGAGACACTGAAATAACAATGCTTTGACAAGATAGAAATGTGTTTTCAGGATAACAATGCTATTGAAAAATAGGGATTGTTTTTCTAAACCAACAGTGTGATGCCTTTGCAATCAGGGCTCAAATTTTCATTCTAAGGATTCTACCTTAGATTTTTTCCAATTTTTTAGAAAATTGATGTTGTTCACACTATCCATGCAAGATTTCTTCCATCCTCTTTCCCACGAGAGAGGAGACCATAGATTATAAAGCAACTCACCAAGTTAGGTGAGTTTGATGTCATGTTCATGGGAGCGGTCTAGTTGTATCACATCACATTCATGCTAGAGATCTAGACCCATTTAGCATTAATTACTGCACTAGTATAGCACTTTTTCTTAGAGAGCTCTCCATTCAACCTTCTAATAGGTGAGGTGATGGTGAACCAAAAGGATGTCTATAGGATCTTGAGGGTACGAATCCATGGTGAGAGGATCATTTATGATGCATTCCCTAAGCTTGATGCCATGTTTGATGTGCTAGGAGTGGATGGTCATGATTTGGTAGGAAAATGGATCGATTTGTGGTGTTTCATCAATTGATCTAGTGATACTGCATTGTTTATTGTAGGAATAATCATGAGAGTCTTGTCTATTGACTAGAGGTCTCAATTATTCATCCTAAGATTGGGTGTTGCCTTACAAATGATTATGGAGGATGTACGTATCTATGCCTAGGGTGTTTGAAATTGGAAGATTTTCATTGATGTACATTACTTGTATAGTTTAGTATTTGCTCCAATTCAATCTATATTAATCTAATACTTGAAGATTGTTGATATAATATTTTGATCTAGATTATCTTATTTTGTAAGATTTGATCAAAAGTCGATATTATGTTCTCTATCCACATCATTTACATCAACTAAAAAGATTTCAGTGACTTGGTTATATGGTTGAAAAGATACAGATACCAGTAGTTTGGAAAATAGTGTTCTACTTATACACTGGTTCAATGTGTTGGGATTTTTGGTCTGGATTCTACCTCTGTGATAATAAAAATTGTACTTTCTTCTTTGAGATGGTACAATTCATTTCCTAATTTGGAACTATCTTGGATATCATTGCATTAATTACCCTTTAAATCATCATGTATAGGCCCCCTAAGACCCATTATTTTGGATCTTGAGGCTTATTTCACCTAAAAATACTATAAAATCACTTAAAACATCAAAAATACTAAAAACCCACCTCAGAAATCTAGGGTGGGACTCATTCGCCACCTTGGATGAATGAGTCTCACTAGGTGGGACACATTGACCACCTTGGAATGAGTTCTATTTGGGGTCTTTTTCAAATTTGAGAAGGAAATTTACCATTTTAATTTGATGTTTTGGTGGATGTCAGCTTTTGAGATATAAATAACAATCAATTAGGTGTTAATACCTATATAAGAAAGTTTCTATGCCATTTCTGTCATCTAAGCAATTTTAGCAAGTATTATCAAGAGAAAATTCAAGATTCAAGTATTAAGAATCTTCAAGAAAGAGTATTCAAGTTTCAAAAGCAAGAAAATTTGAAGTCTTGGAGCAACATCAAATTGGTTTTGTAAGTCTTCAAGCTCACTTTCATTCAATAGATATAATTTTAATGGGTTGATTATGGTTGTCTATGGTGAATCATTATGGATTCTAGGTTGGGGAGATGCAACTAGCCATCAAGCCAAGCCTAAAGACTTGTTTCCTAAGTGATTCCATCCTCCATTATCACTCTACATTCAACCTAAGGAAGGTACAAGCATCATTAGGATTCATTTGGGGTGATTATAGATATCTCCAAGTGTGTCATCTATCTTCATATTTTAATTCTGACATCATATTCTTGAACATTAGAATAGAAATATATTGTGTTTTAGATTTCCTAGTCTTAGACATACTTAAGTCTAGGGTCTACATTCCTATCTTCATGCGTGTTTCATTTTTATAAAGGTTTTATTACCAAAATAGGTATTTGACCAAGGCAAACCCCCCATTCTAAAATCAAGGTTATTTTTTTTTTTTGCAAGTATTTTTATAGATTCGGATCCATAATTCAAGTTGGAAGGAAAGAGCAGGTGTTGAAGTGCAGATTAGAACTTTAAATTCTAAAAAATGTTGAATGAGATTGATTCGCCAAGAGTGGTGAATGAGTCCCACTATAGGTTTTTTCTAGATCTATTTACAGATTTTGATACCCTTTTTCCTTAAACATGTCCCTATATAGAAATCCAGATCTAGGATTGATTCACCCAGGTTGGTGAATGAGTCCCAATAGATTAAAAGGTCAATTTTTTTAGCATTTCAGAGCATCAATCATTCATTTCTGGATTTCCAAGTGCACACCATACACCTTAATTTTTTTCTATTATGGTCTATTTGCATTTATAGGTTATTGAATTAAACTAGGGTTTTGATATGCATCTTGCATTTCATTATCTTTTTGAAGTCTAAAATTTATGGTGAACCCTTTATTAGTCTACTTTCAGCCCCTAGGATAGCCCTATTGCAAGATCTCTTTCTCTTTTGCATTGAAATCTCTAGGGTTATCCTTGAATGGAATAGGTTGAAAGTGGGTCTGATAGCACATAATAATCATTATTTCGTACCCATTTTCCTTGGTTCCATTTTGGTGAACCTTCCTATAGAACATTAAAACTTTGATTTGGAGTGCATTTTCATCCTAGATTTGTCTTGCATTAACATTGCATGAGGACTTGCATTGGCTAATCTACATTCAAGGGTTTTTAATTTTTGCATTAGTGAAAGCTCATATAGCTTGCATTTTTTCACCTCATTTCATTGAAAAATCATACAAAATCTACATTTGCGTGTAGCCTCTACGTCATACAACATAGAAAGAAAAAAAATCAAATAAAAAATTCTGAATTTAAAAAAAAAAAGCCCTACTGGGACTCATTAACCACCTTGAGTGAATTAGTCCCTGTGCAAATTATGAACTATATTTTATAGAGTTAAATTTCCAATTTTTAAGCTTCTATTTTTTGTTATTTCTTTTCTATTTCAGTTTTCATACTTTCTATTACATTCAAATCATTAGACGTAGCATAATTTACATTCATTGCAATTATGGATAGATTATATTAGTGCACTTTCCATTCTCAGCATTATTTCATAGTTCGTTTATATTACATTACATTAGTAAACAAAACCAAAAACAAGACACAACACCTAAGCCACTTGGAGAAAGTTTAGCTATTTGACTATGTCAAATATCTCTTTCCAAGTTTACCTAACCCTCAAGTATTTTAGTAGTGATGAATTTGATATGTTAGATGAAACCCTTGACGATTTCATCTCATAAATTTCATCCACTAAGGCTTGTTATGAAAAACAAACAAAAATGAGACATTAATGTGATTCAACCTCAACTCATCCTTTACCCACCTTCACACAAAACTCAAACTCAAACCAAACCTAAACTTATCCTTTACCCACCTAAGAATAATTTTTTGCACCAACCAAGTCATAATACCATTTCTCATACATATAGCACTAGAAATAATCTGCAACTGAAACAACCAACTTTGACAACCTTACCTTTTCCTAATCCCATCTTGCCTAGTGCTCCTTTTTTTCCTCTGCATAGTAAGAAGGAGTATGATCTTGTTAAACAACTTAAGGATACTCCTACAAATATATCCCTTTGGGACCTAATTTAGAATTCACCTATCAAACTATGCTTTAAATATCCTTACAACAAGTTGTGATCCCTCCTAATACAAATGCAAACGATGTGGTAGCTCTAATACAAGGAATGAATATAAGTAATGTAGACATTATTGTTGTGTAGTTTTCGCACACATGCCCCACTGAAAGTAGGGACCCTCTTCTTGCTCTTTTTTTTTTCTTCTAGGTATTTGGTCTTGTAGTTGTGAGATTTGGTTACCCTTGCATGTTTTTGAATGACTTATCTTGCTTATGAAAACACCCCTGTTGAGGAACACTTTGAAAATCTAGAGTTTTGGGGCAATTTCACGTTTTTCCCTGGTTTAAGGATTTTCCTCCTTTGGTGGATTTCCTCGGTTTCCTTGAAAACCTGACGGAGGCTAGTTTTGGCGCTGTCTTTAGGGATTTCAGTCCTTCGCGGAATTTTGTGCCAATCGGATTTTCCTAAAATTATTTTTCTGCCTTGTATCCCTGAACTCATCTTGGGTGTCTTGTCACTGCATTAATATCTCACATACGAACTCTACGGATGGGTTTTAATGAGGTTTGGGTTGGCCTTTTATGCTTTGAGTCAACTTCTTTTGGCCATTACTTGAATTGAGAGTTTGTGTGTGGGTTCTTTTATTTGGTTTGAGTGTTCGCCTATGGATTCTTGGATTTGATGGTGATTATTTTGCATTTTTTCTTTCTGTTGCTTGCTAGGGCATCAAAATTTTCTTCCAGTCCTTGTTATCACTGAGTTCACCTCATCAATGGTATGCACCCTTTGCTTCACTTTTGATTGATGAGTGTGCGTGATTTTGTGGTATATGGGGTTTTTTTTGTACCTAAACTTTGGTGTGTTGAGGGTCTATGGTTAAACTAGGGTTATGCCCTTTGATCTTTTGATGCCCCTTTGAATCAGTGTGCCCTTTGCTAGTTTTTCCTCGTCTTCAGTTTGTTCTTATGTATGGTTTCATTTTTAAATAGGGCTTCAATGGTTGGATCCATTTTTCATTAAGCAGAATTGAAACCATGACTATGTGTTCATCTTGATACCCTAGGGTTTGATTTCTAATTCATTGTTGATACTAATAGATCACCCTCTAGGAGAATTAGAAAGTTTTGGGTGAAATCTTGACTAAGTTGCAATTTTGGGTTTTCTATGTCTTTGCAAAATTCCCTCACCTTCGGATTTTCCTGAATTTCCATCCCGTGGTTGTTTCCCCGAAAATTGCGTAAAGCTCAAAAATTTCACTGGTTCGCACATTTCCCATGTCTTTGTATTTCCTTGAGTTACTGTTGTCTCTTCATTTCCCTAAAAAGGTGCTAAGTCTTGTTAACCTCATGGATTTTCATCCCTAACAGAATTCCCTAAGAATTTGCTAGGAATGAAGAAATAAGGGAATGCATGAATTAACTGCTAATGAATTTTCACTTTATGATTAATTTGGAGTGATTTGAAGATATTTTCAAATGTTAATTGAGTTTTTATTGATAAATGACTAGTTTTTGGGTGTTTTATGTGCTTTCATCACTAGAATCCGACTAACCCAAAATTCCTCAAAATTTCTTTCCGAGCTGAATTCTATGAAGGGATGAAAATCCCAGACTTTGAAGAAAGGATGCTTAATCATACTTTAACATAATTTTGGTTGTCATTTGGGGTTTCTTTGGTGATTATGGTTATAAATTATGGACTAACATGGATTCTCATGCTATATTTGGTACCTATTTTTGTATTATTTGAGTGCAGGAAGAGTCAAGCAATTGCTAGTAAGGCTAAAGGAAAGGTGGATCATGGTGCAAAAGGATCTTCTATCTTAGAGGTAGAAAGAGTTAAGCTAGATATCAAGAGCAAGATCCCGAAGTCGAAGTTGGCTTCCACTTGGTCAGAGGTCACTGATACTAATGTGGGTAAATAGGAGTATGAGCAGTTCAAGGAAAGAATGGAAGTACAAGATCCTCTTCTGTTGGCTAGGAGATTGTTAGAATCTGGATTGGTTCACATACCTAGTTTTCCTCCCACAGTGCAATGTTATGATTTGGTTTTAGAATGTGCTAGGCATTATTATAGAGGCACACAGAGAGTAACTGGTCCACAAGGTAGAGTGTTGTAAATTGTCTCCCCTCCTTCAATAGAACAAACATTTGACTTGCCAGATAGATCTCACGTGATGAGCTTTGACACAGAAATAGTCAATAAATATTATGCAGATCATACAAAAAAGGCTCTATAGGTAATCAAATCTTGGTTGGAGAAGCCTAAGCCCCACATTTCTAAGTTTCCAAAATAGCTATTCAAGGAAAATTTAAAGTCACCATATTATGATTCAATCACACTCCTTAGTAGAGTGGCGGGCTTGAAAATTGCATGAGTATTTAAGAATTGGATTTTTTACATCATAGTAAGAATGGAACAAGGTATAGATCATCATTGGCCAAGTGCTATCAGTGTAGTGATACATGATCAACTTTACAATGTGTTGCAAACCAAGAGCTTCACCATGACCTCTTACTTGGTCTATGCAATTTCAATATTTCACCCCTATAAAGGACTAAGTGCAAGAGGTATCTTTGGGCAAGATGTGATTTATGAGGTTTATCCATAGTTGCATCTAGGCAGCATGAGCTAGAGGAGGCTAAATGATGATTTCACCATGTATATCACTAGATTTCTCCAAGGTGTAGAACATGTTAGAATTTCAGATGCTGTAAAGGAATTGATAAGGAAATTTGGAGCTTGGTTCATGTATAGTTTTCCACTTTCTCCTACATTAGGATAGATGGTTGTTAGAGGGCTCCATACAAGCTACCCAGGCATCCAACTAATCACCTCGTACTCCTGGAGGTCACTAGGCAGATATGTGACTTTGATGCTATTGTGAAGAAGAAAAAACATAAAACTAGATTCGGTAATGAATTCCCACTCAGGATAGGAAGCAATGTGGCATGTCCCTCTATCATTTTTGCACATTCTTCTGAGGAAGAAATGGTTGCCTTAGGTTTTTCATTCCACTCTAAAAGGCCTAGATTTGATATGAATCATGAGGCTCAAAAGAATGTTATTAGGGAGTTCAGTCATAAGGTTGACATTGAAGATTATTGGGCTAACTATAGGGATGAGCTTTAAGTTAGAAGGAATAAGTGCTCAAGGTTTCCAGTTAATTTAATTAGATTATACAATGTCAAGGCCATCCCTGATCAAGTGGATAATGATGGATATTTTATCCAGAATCATGACTATGAATCCATCAAGGAAAAATCAGTAGGGGTTGATTAGATTGAGGAAGAGAAGACAAAGCTAGAACAAATCACGGCCCCACTCCTCAGGTACACCAAGTTATGGATCAAACACAAAATATAGGAACTGGATAGTAAAGGCATGCAATACACCTATGACCTGATGGGAGATTTGGAATCCCACTCCACCTCTGATTAAACTAAACCAGATTCCAAAGGAAAATATAGGGTGGACTCTCCTTTCAAGATAAAACTCAAAGGTGCTCAAGTGGAGACAAAAGGAGAAAAGAGTAGAAAACCAATTGCTAAATAGAGAAAGAATGTTCCAAAGGGAGATAAATCCACTACAGAGGAGGAATTGGATGAAGAAGGTGAGGAGGATAGTGTGCCTATAATTAAAAGAAGAAGACTAGTTAGAGCTTCAATGAAAAAGAACCAAACCTTTATAAGATAGAGGCAGAGATTAGTAACATCTTTTCCTCTTCCATAGTATCTTATGATGATTCACCCATTAGGGATGAAGAGGAAATGCCTGTAGAAAAAGAAAAGGTACCTGAAAGGACTGTCTCTCCCATCCATGTGGAGAAAGAAACCCTAGATCATGAGGAAAATCAAAAGAAAGGGGATGAAGGAGAAAACAAATGTGAAGAGTTCCCTACATAGCATAATGTGGATGTTGACCCTGTTGTGGATCAAGATGACAAGGATAAACAGAGTAGTCTGCAACCACATTCTATTACCCCTACTTCCCTGGATGAAAAGTTGAAGAAGAATTAGGTTGTTGTAGATGATACTCCTCCAAACTGGGGTGAGTTATTGGCCAACACAGGAAAGGGAAATCCAAAGAAGAAGGCTAAGTTTATGTCCAAGATTGACAAAGATGAACAAAATAACAGAGTGATCCACATTTCCACTCGTACACCTAACAAGAGAAAAGATGAGGTGACTGCTCAGGATTACAATTTTCAAACTATTAACCTTGGACCCACCTCCATGATGTAGGGAATTGAGGAATTCAAAGGATCAAGTGCTACAATTTTGAGCAGTTTGAACAAGGAGGTGCAGTTTAAACAAGAATTGAAAAGGGAGAATGAGAGGTTGAAAGGATATTTTTAGGATCTTATGAAACCCTTGCAGTCTATTAGCTAGGTTGGTTCCTCATCATCTTTTATAGGCGTTCTACCTAAGGAGACCATTTGTGAACTAGAAAATATGAAAGCCACCACATAGGCAACACATAGTTGGTTGTAGAGAATTGAAGTTAAAGGGAATGATGCAATCAAGGACCTCTTATCAACTAGTGGAGATGCTCACAAGTCTATGGAATGGTTGAATAATGTGTTGGCTCAAGATAAAGAAGATGTTGATCTCTTTCTGCCAAAAACCAAGGTTATCATGGATTACACCGAGGAGAAGTTGGTGGGTGATGGAATTCTACCCTCCTCAAAGGTTGCTAGACCTTGGGAATGGTATGAGACTTTGTAGATTAGGTAGAAGGTTTTGAAGAAGGTTCACAAACAAGGAAAACAAATAGAGAGCACCCTAAATGGAATATTTAATAGGTGCATTTCATTTTTTGAGATCATGACGGGGAGGAAGAAATTATCACCAAAAAACCTGTGCTTGGAACAATTGAGAAAATGGTGGCATGAAATTTATGCTTCAGTTGGTGATGGTCCAATTACTATGCACCAACTTGATGATGTGGCCACATATGTTGCAGTTATGGAAAAGTATCAAACCCTCAAGGTGGATTGGGATAAGATAATTAAGCAAGTCAGGGAAGAGATTAAATCCATTGAAAGAAGATTTAAATTATTAAGTATTGCACCTTTGGTTGACTTGGAGGGTTTTTTCCTTAGGGTGTGGGAGAAAATGGAGCGAGATAAAGATAAGGAGCCAACTACTAAATAGTTTCCTAAAAAAAAATTCTTCCTATTAGTTCCTCCTCTGTGTCTTGCATTGAAACGTGTTATGATAGATGATCCATGCCGACTTGGAAGGAGCCCCATGCATTTAATGTTGTGTCATGTTTTATTTTTTGGAATTTCTTGGCCAACCTTCTTTGTTACCCTAATTGGGATGACTCATGATGTAATCTCTATAAATATGGCATGTTGCCTCATTTGTAAGGGTTAGACTCTAGTAGAAGATTAAGTTTTGAAGAAATAGAGCAAGGAAGCTAGAATTAGGTGTTAGTTTCATTTTGAAGCAAGTGTTGTGACACAGAATATTGGAATTGTTGTTGTTATTGGTGATTCAATACAACTAAAGAAATTTTGATTTGGTGGCCTCTCTTGGATACTTTTATCTTGCATGGTTCCTATTCTATCTTTTAAAATTGCTTGAATGTATCTTAATGCATGTTAGATTTAGAGTTGAATGATTTCAATGATATTTTTGGTTTGATGCTTGGAGTGTTGTAGTGATCTCCAGTTCATATCTTGGGCACCTTCTTGATTGTTGGGTTATTGTGCAAGATCAACCTATACGAAACATGTATGTGCTTAGTTCAATTGTTGGTATTTATTCATTTTAATTGTTGAATAAGGGTTAGCTTGAATGAACATCTGTGATATGAAAATCTTGAATTCCTTAGAAGATTGCACTATTTCTATGAAATTGCAAGTAAACGTGGGTTAAGCAAAAATTAGTTTTAAGGGGTTGGTCTGTTCCAAGTATCTCATCACTAATATTGTTGGTCTTAGGAGTAATTTCAATTTTAGGATTTCAGAAACCCTTATCTCTTTTTATATTTATTTTATTATCTGGTTAGATTTAGGAATTTGAGTATCACCAAATTGCAAGATCTGATAAGTTTGGAATTTCCAGCATTTATTTTTTAAGGTCCCTTTTTGATCATCAACATTTTCACATTTATCACTGAGTTTTTTTGTTCCATTGTCAAGACCTAACATTAGAGACCTTGGGGTTATCTCTTTGTTCATAGAGATTTGTCTTTCAAGAGAGATAGGATATCATATTTTTTTTGAGTTGTTGTTATGCAAAAAATATCTTCAACATATTGGCACTAGAAGGAGGGTCTGAGTAAACAAGTTGAAGCATTTTCTAAATGCCATTTCTCCTGAGAGACTCAGAAGGAGAACCAGATCCATGCTAGGAGAACTAGAATTTCAAGAATTACCTCACCAAACTAGGTCAAGAAGGACCATAAGAATGGATGAATCTCCATCCACTTCATCATTTCCACCATCCTCACCATCAACCTCAGCTTCATCTGATTCTGAGGCCGATTCCATACAATCCCAACCCATCATCGCTATGATTTTACCACCTCCACCTCCACCAATGGCTTTCTTTCTTGGAAAACAACCCATCACCTTTGTCCTTGAATAACTACAATGTCATGCCCAAGAACCCTGAGCATTTTGTCTCTAAGTTCCACATAAATGACCCCAATAGGACAGTAGAGGAACATGTTAGAATCTTCCAGACTTTTCTGAGAGATAGGGGAATCAATCATGAGGATGTGGCATGTAGGCTCTTTCCTTATTCCCTGGGAGAGCATGCCTTTTATTGCTACAATCATTTACCTGCTGCATGAATTCACAATTGGGCTGAATTTGAGACTACATTTCTACAAAAATTTAAAATCCCTATCAGTGCTAATGAGTCTTACTTGTAGTTTACCGAGTTCAAGAGGAAAGTTAATGAGCCTATAGGGTCTTTCAACAATAGGTTTCATCAAGCTTACACCCAATTACAAGCTCCTTATGTTGTGGATGATGCTAATACTCTGGAATTTTACTATGAAGCCCTTGATAGTCTTACATCCACCTTCCTCAAATAGTGAACCAATCCCCCAACCACCTTGCTCACTGCATACAAAAATGTTGTCAAGGTGTGTACCGATCTAAGGTGATATTGTTCAGGACCTTTGCCATCTTTGGGACCAACTGCTCACCAAAGGAAATTTCAAGCTCTTAACCAAGCTCTGACCAATCATACCCCTATTAGAGTCCCATACCACAATTTCCCTTGTTCCCACACTCAAGTCCTCTTATAATTCAAGTTCCTCCAACATATAGCTATCCGCAGCAAAGTGCTAATCAAACTCTTCATTCACAACAACAGGTTGGTTTTCCTACACATTTGCAGAATTCAAAAGAGTTGAATAAGTCTAGTGGTTCTTGAGGAGCATCAAGACGTCCTCAGAATAATGTAAACTCGATGCCATATAGATGTCCTAATAAGGATAGGTTGTATGAGCTAATAGAGCAAGTGAAGAAACTAAATATGGAGGTGACTTTATTGAGAAACCAGAAAAACCAACTCCAAGATACTCAAACTAATATGCAATCAAATTAAAATAGGGAGAACCGAGATGCCACCCGAGAATTTGACAGAGGGAAACATTTTGACAGGAATCAAAATTTTGAAAGAGGACAGGGTTTTGGTCAGAATTTTGATAGAGTACAACAAGGAGGTCAAGGATTTGAGAGGTGGAATCCACCCAGGTAGAATAGGTCATGGAATACAGGGCCTAATAACAGAGGATTCCCCACTCCATTGGATCAAACTTCTAATCAGGAGAAGCCTCCAAGTGGTGTGTAGCTAGCTGAGGCAGCCCTGTCTGGATGGTGTAGACTTTACAAGACTAGTCAACATTCTACATTAGATTGTCCTGAGTTCCAGACTGCTGCTTCCATCTTTCAATATGAAGTTGAAAATAATTCTAACATTTAGCAGATAGTGCCTTCTAATCCTTATGATTCTCCAATGTTGGTGCTGAACCATGCTCCATTTCTAAAAAGTGAAGAGAATGAGCCAGAGGGAGAGCCTAGTTACCAAGATAAAGAGGTTGAATAAGTTCTAAATGGAGATGAGATTTCTTAGCTATTTGGTGAGGGAAATGAGAATCACAATGGCTGTTTGGATGAAGAGGAAGTTGATGTTGAAGAATTCCAGATGTTTTAGCAACCTACAATGAAATATGATTTGAGGAATAGGCCTAAGAGGAATCGACAAGATGGATTCCAATTCACCATGTCCATTGCTCCACACAATTTCACTACTCCACTAGATCCAAACGACAAAAATAATCCATCCTATCCTCAAGTACCAACATAGTATTGTGCAACAAGAGGATAACCTGACGTGTCAAAAGGGGGCAATGTTGATGCAGGAAAGAATAAGCAGACCAATTGTTCCAAAGAAACACATGTTGATATGAATGTGGAGCAATTAGGCGAATACTTGACTGAGGAACTCAGGAAAGTAAAGGTAAGTCTCTCTACTTCTGAGTTGCTAAGATTTCCTACTATCAAAAATATAGTCCTAGGGTCTTTTAGTTTAGGTACAACACCTTAAGGAAGAAAAATTAGTGAAGTGATCAAAAGGCCTCCTAACTCATAGGAAACTAAAGGTCAGATTCAAACACAGCCTGGAGATAGAGGAAAGGAAAGGGATAACTTTCAGGTTGCACAAGTTGACACTCACTTGAGTTTGTTCCAGGGTAAATTGGAAACCCCTCCTTTTCTGATTTTTGTTCACATCTTTGGAAAGAATTTGCACAATTGTCTTCTAGATTTAGGGGCCTCTACAAATTTCATGAATTTTTGTGTCTGTAGAGCTCTAGGCATTACTCCTACTGCATCTCAAAATAAGGTCACTCAATTCAAAAAAACCAAGGTAAATGTGGTATGGGAATTGAGCATGATTCCCATGCAGGTTGGATCAGATCCTAGGGTACAACAGGTGATTAATATTCAAGTAGTAGATATCCCTAACACCTATGGTCTGATTCTGGGTCGATATTTCACCAAGGCACTAAATGGATAGACATCTACAAATAATTCTCATATGTGTCTTCCCTAGAAAGGAGACAAAAATCAGATCATAATTGAAAGGGAACCCAAGATGAAGTATTTGATCACTGAATACGAGAACACTTCGAATGAGATACTGGTAGCAAAATTCAGCATGGGAAACTATGTACTGGTTGCCCCTGCTTTAGATAAAAATATATCTTCATGTTGTAGAGCTCCTCCAATGATTCCACATCAGAATCTAGTCATTCTAAAGAAGTATTTATGTTGCAGGATTCACCTGATGGAACCACATCCGAGCTTAGTAGTTTTGAGACACTAAGTGAATAGATAGATGAGATTGATGACCAAGAAGATAGACAACTCATCTTGCCAGATAATTTGCAAGATTTCATCCAAAAATGTGTAGAAGATCAAATTCAAATGGGAAGAAATATGAACTTTGAGGAATTGCTTCCCCCTAATTGGTGTAGAGTTCACAATTCCCCTCACCCAGAATTGGAATGTTGGATATGCCAAACGACATTGGACCAGATACATAGATGCATTAATCTGACCCCAATTGTCAAATTGGACATACAAATAATTCAAAATGATCCTAAAGGTAAAATCCTGATGCCTCTTGAAGAGCCTCCAAGCAGTAGTAAGGCAAGAGGTAGCTCTAAGAAATTAGGAATTGATGGTTTTTGGATATTAAGATTCGATGGATCCAAATCAAAGAAAGGTGCTGGAGTAGGATTTAAGTTGATCAGCCCTAAAGGTAAGACTTATTTTGCTTCCCATAGAATCCAATTCAAGTGTTCTAATAATATAGCTAAGTATGAGGCTTTGGTCCATTGACTATTGATGGAATTCAAAAAGAAAGTTAAAGTCTTGCAAGTGTTTGGGGATTTAGAGTTAGTAGTTAAACAAGTGAGAAAGTAGTACTCGTGCCATGATAGAAGGATGACTAACTATAGGCATGGAGTATGTGATATTATTGATGGATTTGATGCCTTTAACATTCAGTTGATACATCACTATAAGAATCAGACTGCAGATTCATTGGTGCAAGCAACTAGCACACTGCAACCTTTATCACTCTCAAGATTGAAAAATTTCATAGTGGAGCTCACTCCAGTACCCTTAGTGCTTGAAAATGTGACTAATTTTCAGGTGTTTGAGGATGATAAGAAAATTCTTGATTTTATCACTAGTTGTGATGTGTTTGCTTCTCAGGTGATTGATGAGCTAGAGCCCTAGGAAACAGAAATGGACCTGGAAGGGGTTATCAATATGAAGACTAATACTATACCTAGGGGAATGGTGCAGTTGGAAATAATATTTGATCTAGACAAGATAAAATATCAAGAAAAACAAGCTAAAAATGAGTCGCTCAGTAGTCAATGTGAAACATACAACATGGGGACTCAAGAGGATATAAAAAATATCTTTATTGGTAAAGAGTGCACTCCAGAGGAAAGGAGATGGATTATTGATGCCTTACACACCTAAAAATATGTGATAGAATTGAGATACGAGGATTTGAAGACTTATGATACTTTAATCATTACACATACTATTCCTTTGAAGTAAAATGTCAAACCATTCGAGCATAGACAAAGGCTAATTAATGCCTTGTTTGAACCCATCATTTAGAAGAAAGTGCAGAAATTGCTCTCAACACGAATCATATTTCCGGTAGGACCCTCTAATTAGGTTGTGAATTTGGTCCCAATGAGAAAGAAGAATGGGGAAATTAGAGTGTGTGTTGATTTCAAGAATCTCAATAGAGCATCAGAGACAGATAATTATCCAGTCCCTTTATTGGATGGAGTGCTTCAGATTGTCAATGTATCTCAGATGATGTCCTTTCTAGATGGGTACTCTAGATATAATAAATTTATGGTGCAATATGAAGATAGACATAATACTACCTTTACTATGAAATGGGGGACTTTTTCTTATAGAAGAATTCCCTTTGGATTGATTAATGTTGGAGCCACATTCCAGAGAGCTATGGATATTACCTTCAAGGAAATCATTGGTAAGTGCATAATCATTTATATGGATGATTTGATGTTTTTCTCTAAGAAGAGAGGTGATCACATAGTATATTTATGCAAATTATTCCAAACGTGTAGAGAGTTTGGCATCTCACTTAATCCAAAGAAGTGCATTTTAAAATTTATTTAAGGCAAAATGTTAGGACATGTTATTTCAAAATAGGGTATTGCTATTGACCTAGAATGAGTAGAGGCTATTCTGAAGATTCAATCCCCTACCAAAAAAAAAGGAAATGAAATCATTCTTTGGGAAGATTAATTTTTTCAGAAATTTCATTACTGGATTTGCAAAAATAGTAAAGCCTTTGAATGCAATGCTGAAACATGAAGAAAATTTGAATGGAGTGCAGAGGCTAAGGAGGAATTCTTAGAGATTAAGAGAGCTATTGTTGAAGCTCCAATGTTTGTGAGTCTCAATTATGCCAAAAACTTCTATACATATTCATTTCCTTCATATCATTCTTATGCTAGCATGCTAACTCAGAAATCTGACCAAGGAAATGAGCATCCCATAGCTTTTATGAGTGATCCTCTAAAAGATGTAGAATTGAGATACCAAAATGTAGAGAAGTAGGTGTATGCTTTGTTCTGAGTTGTGAAAAATTTTAGGCATTATGTACTGAGAAACAAGGTCTTTTCCATAGTACCTAATCCTACAGTTAAGTTGTTGTTGATGCAGAATGAATTGGGGGAACACAGAGCTAAGTGGGTAACCATGTTACAAGAATATGATATTGAGATCCAACCCATAAAATTGGTGAGAGGGAAAGGACTGACAAAGACATTGGCTGAGATGGGCCCTAATCTCACAGCTTAGCATTACCACCTTCAGGATGTCTCTCCAGGAGACTGGTATGATGAAATCATTTATTATTGGTTGAACTAGTAATGTCCTGAGCATCTTAATGCAATATAAAGGAGAGCTCTATATTTAAAGTGTGACAATTTTATGATGAAAGGAGTTTTCCTATATAAAAAGAATCATGAGGGTGTTTACTTAAGATGCCCAGGGAAGGAAGAAGCTACTAGAGTGATGACTGAATTCCATGAGAGATATGGCATAGGCCATGGTTCTGCACCATCCACTACCAATCAAATCTTGAGGGAAAATTGTTTACTACCTACCTTGTTTAAAGTTGCACACAACCATGTGAGGACTTTCCATGTATGTCAGATCACAAAAAGTGAGGAAAAATGTCCAGCCCTTCCACTTCATCTAGTCATAGAGGTAAAATATTTTGCTCAGTAGGGAATGGAATTCATAGGTCCAATCAATCCACCTTCCTCTATGGGCCACAGGTATATTCTCACCATGATTGATACCTTTACCAGATGGACTAAGTCTCTTGCATGCAAATAGTGTACTTTTGAAGTGGTAATTAATTTCATTGAGTCAGGTATCATTAATCGCTTTGGTTTTCCATTGGATTTGGTTTGTGATAATGGTCCTACATTTGCATCACTATAGTTTTCTAATTGGGCATTTGATCATGGGATTGTTGTAAAATTTTTATCCAATTACTACCCACAGGGCAATGCGTTAGCTAAGTCTTCCAATAAGAATATTTTGATAGCCATCTATAAGCTATTAGAGAAGAATCCCAAAGATTGGTACAACCAACTCAGATTTTCTATTTGGTCAGAGCATACTAGATAGAAGACATCTCTAGGAACCTCTCCTTATCACCTAGTGTATGGTTTGGAACCTGTATTTCCCATTCAGCTAAAGATCCCTACCTTGAAATTCATTAATTAATACTATGATGGAGAGGACAAGCATGATGCCCATTTGGTTGAGCAATTACACATTGAAGGGAAAAGAGATGAAGCCTTAGAGAATTTTGGTAAACATCAGGGTGTACTGAAGAGATGGTTTGATAGGAGATCCAAGGAAAAATTCTTTAGAATCTCTAACTTGGTTCTCTACTGGGATAAAGCACATGACCGGAAATGGGAGCATGGAAAATTTGAAAAACATTGGCTCAACCCTTACCAGATTGCAGAGGATATCCCACTGCCTATTAATGGGCAGTACCTAAAACATTACTTTCGATCTTGATTTCTTTACAAATCTTTCCTTATACATAGTAGATTAGGTTTCCTTTCTACTGGTTTGTTTTTTCTTTGGTTAGAGTAGCGTTTCTTTTTCTTTTCTTGTTTTCTGCTTTTGCTTAGAGTAGGTGTGCTTTGTTTTTTTTTTGCTTTCTACTTTTCTTTTTCTTTGGGTTTTCCTACTCTCATTTGGATTTGGTGCATCTACATAATAGGTTGCTTGTCTGGGGCTGTTCTGAGGTTTTATTTTACAAACTCTAGTCATTTTTTTAGAATCAATTGGTGGAACTCCTTTATTTGATGTTGCTTATGGTTGGAATTGGAGTCACTTGTTTAGGTCAAATTTTGGAATGTATTTGGGTCTTACATTTTCACATCAATCTTAAATATTTTGAGGTTGTACATGGTCCTTATGAAGTTTGGCTAGGTGAAAAATTGTATATTCTGCTTCAGTGACACTATGGTTCTCATCCTTGAGTGTGAGCTTCATTGCGTACAAGGTGAAAGGGAAAGTTTAAAAGGATCTTACAAAGAATATAAAAAAGAAAAGGGAAAATAAAAAAGAAAATATTGAAAATCCAAAGAAATATTCAGCTTATCAAGAGTATCCTAGTATCTCTACCGGGGCTATAAACACTTGGCTGGTAGTAGATTTATGCTTGGGAGGGTCATAGTGATAAACTCATCAAGTCTATGGATGTCTGACTGGAAATGAGACTCTATCCAAGTTTCTTTTGGAGTTAGAAGTCTTATGTAGCCTGGCCAAACTAAATTTGGTCCTTATTGCATCTAAGGAATGGGAAATGGATGCATATACACACACTTTGACCCCGGTATAGGACAAGGTTTCCCTGCTTTTGATTTTTGAAACTTTGTTCATAGCTGACCTGATGACAGGACTAAAACCAAAGATTTTGGGTTCTTGATTCCAGTTTGTCATTGAAATGCTCTAGAGAATTTCCCAAGTGGAATCGCCATTTGTTGTGATGTATTTGCACACATGCCCAATTGAAAGTAGGGACCCTCTTCTTGCTCTTTTGATTTTATTCTGGGTCTTTGGTCCTGTGGTTGTGAGATTTCATTACCCGTGCATGTTCCTGAATCACTTATCTTTCTTATGCAAACACCCCTACTGACGAACACTTTGAAAATTTGGAGTTTTGGGGCAATTTCAAGTTCTTCCCTGGTTTCAATATTTTCCTCCTCTGGTGGATTTTCCTGGTTTCCTTGAAAACCCGATGGAGGCTATTTTATGCGCTATCTTCAGGGATTTTGGTCCTTCATGAAATTCTGTGTCAACCGAATTTTCTTGAAATTTCGTTTCTATTACGTATCCTTGAACTCATCTTGGTTTTCTTGTCACTGCATTAATAGCTCAATTACAAACTTTGTGGATGGGTTTTAATGATATTTCAGCTGGCCTTTTATGCTTTGATTCAACTTGTTTTGGCCATTAGTTGAATTGAGAGTTTGTGCATGGGTGATTTTATTTGGTTTGAGCGTTCGCCTGTCGATTCTTGGAATTGGTGGTGATTATTTTGGAGCTATTCTTTTTGTTGCTTGCTAGGGCATCAAACTTATCTTCCATTCCTTTTTATCACCTAGTTTGCCTCATCAATGGTATGTATCCTTTGCTTCGCTTTTGATCGATGAGTGTGCATGATTCTATGGTATTTGGGGTTTGCTTTGTACATGAACTTTGGTGTGTTAAGGGTCAATGTTTAAAATAGGGTTATTCCTCATCTTAAGTCTGGTCTTCTATATGGTTTCTTTTTTGCATAGGGCTTCAATCATTGGATCCATTTTGCATTTGGTAGAATTGAAACCATGACTGTGTGTTCATCTTGATACCCTAGGGTTCAATTTCAAATTCATTTTTGATATTAATAGATCACCCTTTTGGAGAATTAGAAAGTTAGATTCATCAATGAGTGATTTGAAGTAGGATAAATCCAAGCTTCAGTCCCAAAATCTATAAACATTCGATCGATCTACGTGAAATCCTAACTAAGTTGCGGTTTCGGGTTTTTTGTGTCTTTGCAGATTTCCCTCACCTTTAGATTTTCTTGAATTTCCATCCCGTGGTTGTTTCCCTGAAAATTGCATAAAGCACGAAAAATTTTCCTAGTTCACGGATTTCCCTCACCTTCAGATTTCCCCGAGTTTCCCTTGTCCCTTCATTTCCCTAAAAAGGTGCTAAGTCTTGTTAGCCTCTTGGATTTCCATCCCTAATGGAATTCCTTAAGAATTTTCTAGGAATGAAGAAATAAGGAAATGCATGAATTAACTATTAATGAATTTGCACTTTATGATTAATTTGGAGAGATTTGAAGATATGTGCAAATGTTTCTCAAGTTTTGATCAATAAATGATCATTTTTTGGGTGTTTTTTGTTCTTCCATCTCTAGAATCCTACTAACCCTAAATTCCTCAAAATTCCTTTTCAAGTTGAATTCCATGAAGGGGTGAAAATCCCGAACTTTGAAGAAAGGATGCTTGATGATACTTTAAAGGAATTTTGGTTGTTGTTTAAGGTTTCTTTGGTGATTATGGTTATAAACGATGGACTAAAGTGGATTCTCATTCTATATTTGGTACTTATTGTGGTATTCTTTGATTGCATGTAGAGTCAAGCAAAGTAGTTTCTAGTAAAGCTAAAGGAAAGGTGGATCCTAGTGCAAAAGGATCTTCTATCTCAGAGGCAGAAAGATTTAAGCTAGATATCAAGAGAAAGATCTCAGAGTCTAAGTTGGCTTCCACTTGGTCGAAGGTCATTGATACTAATGTGGGTAAATGGGAGTATGAGTAGTTCAAGGAAAGAATGGCAGCACAAGATCCTCCTTTGGTGGCTAGGAGATTGGTAGAATTTGGATTGGCTCACATAGCTGGTTTTCCTTCCATAGTGCAATGTTATGAGTTGGTTTTAGAATGTGCTAGGCATTATGACAGAGGTAAACAAAGAGTAATTTGTCCACAAGGTAGAGTGGTCACAAATTTCTCCCCTCCTTCAATATCACAAACATTTGAATTTCCAGATAGATCTCATGTGGTGAGCTTTGACGTGGAAATAGGCAACAAATATTATGCAGATGATACAAACAAGGTTGTATAGGTGATCAACTCTTGGTTGGAGAAGCCTAAGCCTCACATTTCTAAGTTTCCAAATTATCTATTCAGGGCAAAGTTTAAGTTACCATATTATGATGCAATCACACTCCTTAGTAGAGTGGTGGGCTTGGAAAGTGCAGGGGTACTTGAGAATTGGATGTTTTACATCATACTAAGAATTAAAGAAGGTATAGATCATCATTGGCCAAGTGCTATCAATGCAGTGATACATGAGCAACTCTACAAGATGTTTCAAACCAAGAGCTTCACTCTTACTTGTTCTATGCATTTGGAATATTTCACCCCTATAAAGGACTAAGCGCAAGAGGTATCTTTGGGAAAGATGTGATTTATGAAATTTATCCATAGTTGCATCTAGGTAGCATGAGCTACAGTATGTTGAATGATGCCTTCACCATGTATATCACTAGATTTCTCCAAGGTGCAGAACATGTCATAATTTTAGATGCTACAAAGGAATTGATAAGGAAATTTGGAGCTTGCTTCATACACTTCACCATTTTCTCCTACATTAGGATAGATGTTTTTCAGAGGGCTCCATAGAGGCTACCTATCTATGCAATTGATCACCTTGTACTCCTAGAGGTCACTAGGAAGATATGTGACTATGATGTTATTGTGAAGAAGGGAAAACAAAAAACTAGATTTGGTAATGACTTCCCACTTAGGATAGGAAGCAATGAGGCATGTCCCTATATCATTTATGCACATTATTCTGAGGAAGAAATGGGTGCCTTGGGTTTTTCATTCCACTCTAAAAGGACTAGATTTTATATGACTAGTGAGGCTCAAAACAAGGGCAGTAGGGATTTCTGTCACAAGGTCGACATTGAGGATTATTGGGCTAACTGTAGAGATGAGCTTGAAGTTAGAAGGAAGAAGTTCTCAAGTCTTCCAATCAATTTTATTAGACTATACAATGTCAATGGGATCCCTGATCAAGTGGATGATGATGGAGATGTTATCCAGAATCATGACTATGAATCCATTAAGGACAAATCAATAGAGTTTGATTGGCTTGAGGAAGAGAAGATAGAGCTAGAACAAATCACATCCCTGATCCTCAAGTACACCAAGTTATGGATCAAACACAAAATATGTGAACTAGATAATGAAGGAATGCAATACACCTATGACTTGATGGGAGATTTGGAATCCCACTGCACATCTAAAGAAATCGAATTAGATTCCAAAGGCAAATATAGGTTGGACTCTCCTTTCAAGACCAAACTCAAAGGTGCTCAAGTGGAGACAGAATCAAAAAAGAGTAGAAAACCAATTGGTAAAAAGAGAAAGAATGTTCCAAAGAGAGATAAATCCACTAGAAAGGAGGAATTTGATAAAGAAGGTGAGGAAGATAGTGTGCCTCTAAGTAAAAGAAGAGGGTTGTTTAGAGCTTCAAATAAAAAGAGTGAGCCTTCCAAGGGAGAAGGAGAGGTAGGTCCTTAGGAGACAGAAGTAGAAAGCTCCAGAAAAAAGACATGAGTATATATAAGAAAATCAAAGACTCCTTCACCAAAGGGTAATACATTGAAGGAACATGTTATCAAAACTACTCCTAAGGTGGAACAATAGGAGGATGCCTCTACTCTCCATGAGTCACAGGATGTTCAACATGAATCTAAGGATGTAGAGGTTAGTGATCACCTAGAGGAGGAAGTTGAAGAGTTTCATATGCACCAACTTGATGATGTGGCCACATATGTTGCAGTTATGGAAAAGTATCAAACCCTAAAGTTGGATTGGGATAAGACATTTGAGCAAGGTAGGGAAGAGATTAAATCCATTGAAAGGAGATTTAAAATGTTAAGTATTCCACCTTTGGCCGAATTGGAGGGTGTTTTCCTTAGGGTGCAGGAGAAAATGGGGCTAGTTAAAGATAAGAAGCTAGCTAATGAGTAGTTGCCTCAAAATTTGTGCATCCCATTAGTTCCTCCTTTGTTTCTTGCATTGAAATGTGTTATGACGGATGATCCAGGCTGACCTGGAGGGAGCCCCATACAATTAATGTTGTGTCATGATTTATTTTTGGGAATTTCTTGGCCGACCTATTTTATGGTTGACCTTCTTTGTAACCCTAATTTGGATGACTCATGATGTAATATCTATAAATATGGCATGCTACCTCATTTCTAAGGGTTAGAATATGTTTGAAGATTAAGTTTTGAAGCAATAGAACAAGGAAGCTAGATCTAGGACTTAGTTCCATTTTGAAGCAAGTGTTGTGACACAAAATATTGGAATTGTTGATGTTATTGGTCATTCGATACAAGTGAAGACATTGTGATTTGGTGGCCTCTCTTTGATTGATTTATCTTGCATGGTTCCTATTCTATCTTTTCAAATTTCTTGAAAGTATCTAAATGCATGCTAGATTTTGAGTTTATCAATTTCAATGATATTTTTGGTTTGATGCTTGGATTTTTGTAGTAATCTCTGGTTCATATTTTGGGTAGCTTCTTGATTGTTGGGTTGTTGTGCAAGGTCACCCTGTATCGAACATTTATGTGCTTAGTTCAATTGTGGGTATTTATTCATTTTAATTGTTGAATAAGGGTTAGCTTGAATGAATGTCTGAAATATGAAAATCTTGAATTCCTTAGAATATTGCTCTATTTCTATGAAATTGCAGGCAAACCTAGGTTAAGGAGAAATTAGTTTTAAGGGATTGGTCTATTCCAATTATTTTTTCACTAATATTGTTGGTCTTAGGAGTAATTTAAATTTTAGGATTTCTGAAACCCTTATCTCTTTATCTATTTCTTTTATTATCTGGTTAGATTTAGGAATTTCAGTATCACCAAATTGCAAGATCTTATAAGTTTGGAAAGCATTTGTTTTGTAAGGCCCCTTTGTGATTACCAACATTTTCACATTTATCATTGAATTGTTTTGTTGAATTTTCAAGACCTAACATTAGAGACCTTGGGCTTATCTCTTTGTTCATAGAGATTTTCCTTTCAAGAGAGATATGACATCATATTCTATCTGAGCTGTTGCTATGCACAAAAAATCATCAACAATTACCTTTCACCAACATGAGCTCCCTCCTTTGGATATGAGAAAGAAACGTGATACCTTCATGATAATAGCCAAATTCAATAGAATAGGAATAAAAGGGACCCTTGTTGATAATGGCTCAACCCCTTAATGTGTCCACTGTAAAGCTTTTAGATAGACTACACATGGAAAAATAAAAAATTAAACCTAACTCCTTATCAATTCGAGGATTTGACAATGTAGGACAACAAACGATTGGTGTGATTACTTTACCTATTATAGTTTGAAATTCCACCTTACAAACTCCTATTCATGTTATGCCTCATGATGTTTGATACAATCTCCTTTCAGAAAGACCATGGATTCATGAGATGCATGTGGTTCCTTTGACTCTCCATCGTATCATCAAATATGTCTATAACAACAAGGTATACCAAGTTGAAATAGACCCCTATACTGAGAGTTTTTTTAAGTTGAAAAAGGAATGACACCTCCTTTAAGAACATTAATTCCAACATCAAACATAGAACCTATGAAAGAAGAGAAATAAGAGATTGAAATGGTGTCAAAATTATTAGTTGATTATTGAGGTTCCTTGGAGTTCACAACCTCATTTATGGGCCAGTAAATAATTCCAAATAAATAAGATGGGTATGTGCATGATCATCATAGAAAAAATAGGCCCTTAAGTGGTGATGAAAATTTAGAAAATCAAAGTTAGGCAACTTGGTGTAAAAATTTGAATAAGTTATCTATATTATTTCAAAAATATGCAACAATAGAATCTGTAGAAAATTGAATGTAGTTTCTAAACTACTAGGTTTATTTACTTTTAAATCTATTTGGTGAAAATTTGAAATTTCAATGCAATAGTATGTAAATTTCAGGGAAAAAATAAGAAGTAGGTGCCTATCTGACCACCATAACCACAATAAAATGATAATATTTTTTTATAAGATTTTAGATATAAGTAGATGAATCATGTCTTGATGTGATGCATAGTTTTTTTGTAATTTTTTTCCAAGTAAATAATTAATTATGATTTTTTATTACAACTTTTAAAAAATATAAAAACTCATATGTCTAACCACCTTAACATGGTCAAACTTCATGAAATTAATTAATTTTTAATCCTATAGTTTGTGAAGCATATAATGTGACACATGTTTCAGATTCAAAAAATGTGATACCGTTTGAAATCAATAGATGTTTTTCAATCAACCTATCAATCAAGACTTTAGTTGTAATTCAAATAGAAAATTAATAATAATTATTTATTAAATTCAAAGTAAATCATAATTTATATTGGTGGAAAGTTGAGAATATCCTTTAAAAACCCTTTTTGTTTCATCAATTTTGGGTAAAAAAAAGTTGTCAACCGCATGGGCCATCATATCACTTACATATCGCCACTTTTTGGCCCATCATGATCCTGCACATACCCAGATGAGAATAAAAAATAACCAATGGTAATGTCACATAGAACTCAAAATAAAATTCACAAGTTTCTACCTCATCCACTCCTGAAGAAGACACAAGTTATGCAAAAAACTTTGATGACATAGACTATCAACAACCACCAAACCTAAAAGAAATGGAACAAATTTATGGGAGAGGTTATGAACATGTGAAACAACTAGGTTATAGTGGTAGAGGATGTGGAAAGAAATAACAGGGCATCTGTGTTCCTATAGAACCTAACACACAAGAGATAAAAATTGGTTTGGAATATTTCCTTTCTAATATTACACAAACAACCAAGAGACCATCATTAAACATAAACACCATCATTTGTAATCCAAAAATAACTCTAACATTGAAGAATCTTGAATTGATTTATACAACTTGTAAAGAATCATTAGATTTTTTAAGATGATCAAGCCTTGAAATAAATGCTAGGATTTTATGATAAGCCATTCAATCCTTCTAATAATAAGTGGCTTACATGTACTATGATTAGTACCAATCAAAAATAAGAAGAATGAAGTGAAGAGGACATGAACAAATAAGAATATAACCCTAAATTTCTAAAAAAAAAATAGTGCTTCCTTTAGGAGATACAGTGGATATTCAAATAGATATTAACAATGATGACAAGGTAATTAAGATAGGGAAATGCCTTGATGATGATGAACAAGAAGATCATGTAACCTTACTTCATTAGTTTCCTAAAAAATTTGCTTGGACTTATTCAGATATGTCAGGAATTGACCATTAGATTATAACACACAATATAGTTATTTCTCAAAATATGAAGCCCGTTAGACAAAAGATTCAGAAAATGAATCCTAAGATAGCATTATTAGTCAAAGATGAGATCAAAAATTTCATTGAATCCGGCTTTATAAGACATAGGTTATTCTCCTTGGATCTCAAACATTGTCACAATTGCAAAACCTAATAATAATATTAGGATGTGTATGGGTTTCTTTGAATTGAATAAAGCATCTTTAAAAGATAACATTCCCCTTCCTAATATTGACATGATAGTACACTCGGCTATAGGACATTATTTGTTGTCATTCATGGATGGATTTTTTGGATACAACCTAATATTTATCAACCCTCAAGATCAATATAAGACAACATTTACAACAACTTGGAGAACATTTTGTTGGGTAAGGATACCTTTTGGATTGAAGAATGCAGGCATGACATATCAATGAGCAATGAAATTGATATTTCATGATCACATACATAAGATTATGAAAGATTATGTTGACTATATCCTCACCAAATATTTAACAAGACAAGACAATGGGAATTTCCTTTGAAAAATCTTTGAATGAATGTGAAAATACAAGATCAAATTAAATCCAAAAAAGTGTTTGGTGTAGATAGTGGAAAACTTCTAGGGTTTATCATACCTCATAGAGGCATTGACGTGGACACAAATAAAATTGACACTATAATTAAAATTCCACCTCCTAGAAACATATCTCAATTATGCACTTTACAAGGAAGAATTCAAGCTAGCCATCACTTTGTAGCATCTTTAGTAGATCACACATTACCATTTACAAATCTCCTCAAGAAATATGTGCATTTTAATTGGAGCAAGGATTGCAAACAATAATTCATGAGTTTGAAAGAATATCTTGTCACTCCACCTTTTTTACAGCTCACTATGCAAAATAAATAATTCATCTTATATACCACAACATCAAGTCATGCTCTTACAACATTGTTAGCTCAAAAAGATGACAATGGTAAAGAACATCCTATTTATTACATTAGCCAAACCTTGATCGATTACAAGAAGGGATACAAAACAATAGAGAAACAATGTTTGGCTCTTGTATTCACTACTAGTAAGTTGTGACATTACTTATTGAATGTTGAAATACAGGTGATGAAAAATTTTTACCCTTTAAGACATCTCTTCACAAAAATAGACTTATCAGGATGCTTAGCTAAATGGGTCATGTTTTTGACAGAGTTTGACCTTAAATTTGTTTCACAAAAATAATTTAAGGGTCAAGCCTTGACCGGCCAATTGGTTGATGCTCCTTCTCCCTTAGCATTACCTAACTCTTTCCTCGACGATAATGTGTTGACAATTGAAGCTAATACATGGGAATTATATTTTGATGGATCTAAGTGTAGAATTGGCTCCAATGCAAGTGCTATAACAATACCACCCACGGGAGAACCTATTCCCTTTTCATATCAGTTAAATTTCCTATGCACAAAAAAAACCTGCTCAGTACGAAGCATTGATCACTGGGTTGTGTGCCACTTTAATCATGGGCGCAAGAGAAACTAAGATATTTGGTGATTCACAATTAGTCATTAAACAAATAAATGGAACATATCAAGAAAATCATGATAAATTATCGAAATATAAGGATCTCATAATGAATTTGTTCGAGAAGTTTGAATTATTTACCATTGACAACATCCCTCAAAAAGATAATCAACATGCAAATGCAATGGAAAGTGCAACTTACCTTATCTCCCTTCAAGATCCTTCAAAATACATCACCTTCATTTTGCACATAGTTATGAAACCGTGGAACGAAGATTAATCAAAAGAAGTATTAGAAACAACCAAGGAAGACTCAAGTGAATGGTATGATACAATATCTAACTATTTGAAATAAAATACCTTTCTTGAGCCAACAAAAAAGAACATCTGAGTTTGCCTGTGAAAACTCTCATCTAAGTATATAATTCTCATCAATGTGTTGTAGCAAAGATCATTCAATGGTCTCTTACTTAGATGCCTTAAAAAATATGAAATACCCACATCACTTGAAAAAGATCACATAGGTGCTTGTGGTGGTCACTTTGGAGGAAAAAACATAGTTCAAAAAATTATTATCATTGGATACTATTGGAGACATATGGAACAAGACTAGTTTGAGTATGTAAAAAATGCCACAAATGTCAAGAACATAGAAATTTGATTAATGCTCTTGCTTATAAATTTCCAGCTCAAGTTCTAATTTGGCCCTTTGTAGTTTGAATTTTAGAAATCATTGGAAATAGATCACCACCTTCCTCTATTGTGCATACATTTATAATTACCGCAACATATTACTTTAAAAGGTTGGTAGAAGTGATTCCCCTTTGATCAACAATAGTTGATGTGATATGTCATTTCATATTGGAACACATTATTGCTCGCTTTGGACTTCCTTCCACATTGGTTTATGATAATGGTACACCATTTAAGAATAATGATGTGAAAAATTTATTGGAAACATTTTACATACAAAATCGCTTCTCAACACCCTACTACCCACAATCTAACGGTCAAGCTTAATCAACTAATTAAACTCTTCAACAAATCTTAAAGAAAACTGTTAGAAACCATAACAAGGATTGGCACACACAATTACAATATGCATTGTGGGCCTATCGCACAAGTATTAGATCATCCATAGGAACCACACCTTATAATCTTGTCTATGGTAGAGAGGAAATAATTCCCTTGGAGTTAGAGATTCCTACATTAAGAATTTATCTTCAAGGAATTATTCATGACAACAATTACAAAGAAAAATGATTGCATTGGCTTGACATTATCAATGAACATCGCATCAACACTATTGAGCACCTTCAGGATTATTCTAAAAGAAGGAAAGGTATCTACAATTAAAATTTAATCCATCATGTATTCAATAAAGGTGATTTAATGTTATACAAGAATCAACATAATGCTAATGTCGAGCTGAATTAAAAAGGAAAATTCAATCCTAATTGGTTAGGACTTTATATAATTAATGAAAGTTATGAGTGCGGTGCATACATATTAATAGAAATAGATGGAACACCTCTCAAAGACCCTATTAATTCCACACATATGTGCCAATATTATGTATAACTTGAGCAAGCCAACTTCACAAAAAACAAGAATCACCTGCATGCAAATAACCTGTCACGAGAAAGATATATAGAGAATAAAGACAAAGGTGCTCTGCAAGATTCAAGATGAAATGTATTATCTGAATGAATAATTACAAAATATTAATCCTTAAGAAAGGGGATCAAAACCTTAAAAAGAAACCCTACTGTGCACACTTAATAATTAATAATTAATTAATTATTAATGTGCCTAAGTTTAGCTTAAGTAAATTTAAAGTGATAAGTGACTTAATTAATTAACCAATATGATTAAATTGATTAAGTGAAATAAATTATTACTCCAACACCCCCCCTTAAGATGAACTTAGGGAGTAGCTAAAAACACTAGGGAAAATATGCATGAAATAAAATAAGTGTCTTGGAAACAAGGCTTGATTAGGTACCTAAATACAACCAAATCAATGTAAACTAGAGTAAAGGAGAAAACCTAGTGGGAAAAACTCCTCTCCAAAAAGAGATGAAAAAAACATGAAGGAATGCCTCACAAAGACCCCCCAAGGACAAATTCCTTCACCCCAAGCATGGAATGCAACTGAAGATAGCACAATGATGACAAAGGTTTAGTGAAGATGTCTACAACCTGCTCCTCTATAGGAATGTACTCCAAGATGAGATAACCATCCTAAATCAACTGCCTGATGAAGTGCATGCGGATCTCAATGTTCTTAGTCCGTTGATGCTCCACTGGGTTGCAAGAAATGTGAATGGAACTCTGATTGTAACAGCAAAGAATATTGGGACTATCAGGAGGAAACCCAAACTATGTCATCAACTAGAGAAGCCATAAAATATCCTAAATAGCTGACATTGTTGCTCGGTACTCAACCTCTATAGATTATAATGCAATAATTGACTGCATCATCCAAGACCATGTGATAGGACCAAAACCAAGGCAAAACAAAAAGCCAAAAGTAGAATTCTGATCATTGACACCACCAGCCCAATCCAAGTCAGTGAAGCCAACAATATTAGGGGATCCTAAAGTGTAGTGAATGCCATAATGAGTGGTGCCCTGAATGTACCGCAAGATACATTTGGCATCTTTCCAATGGCTCTCATGTGGATCATGTCAGAATAGAGAGACAACGACAAACACAAAGGAAATATTAGGACAGGAATGTGTCAAGTAAAACAAGTTGCCAACCAACTACCTATATAAAGTGGAATCTACTGGAGGCATAGAGCAAGTGGAATAAAAAACAAATCCTGATTGAAATGGTGTGGGGGTAGGCTTTTAGTCAAGCATTCCAAATAATTTGAGCATATCAATAGCATACTTCTTCTAAAATATGGAAATCTCACCTAAAGACTGAATAACCTGTAGGCCCAGAAAAAAATGCAGAAGACTAAGATCTACCATCTCAAATTACTCCATCAAAGTTCTCTAAACACTCTGAATCATGGAGGATGAGCTACCTATAATAATGAGATCATCAATATATAGCACAAGAATCAAAAGATCACCCTCCTGACGCTGAATGTACACTATGTGATCAGAATGACAATGTGTGAAGTGAGAGGAAAGCAAGAAAGAGTTCATCTTCTCATACCAAGCCCAAGGGGCTTGTTTGAGACCATACAATAAATGAAAAATTATGTAAACCAAATAAATTTCCTACACAAATCCCTAAGACTACTCCAAATAGATCTCCTCATGAAGGTCTCCATGCAAGAAGGCACTCTTTACATCCATCTCAAAAACTGTCCGTCCCTGTGAAGCTGCAAGAGAAAGTACAAAGTGAATAGAACTCATTTGGAAATAGGGGCAAAGGTCTCAGAGTAGTCAATACCCTCCACCTAAGAAAAAACCCTTTGCAACAAGATGTGCCTTATACTTATGAAGGGAACCATCTACAACATACTTGGTACTTTACACCCACTTGCACTGAACCAGTTTTCTTCACTTAGGAAGAGGAAAAAGATCCAAAGTATGATTCTTCATCAAAGAAGAATACTCCTCATCCATGGCCTTATCCAACTCAAGGTGACCTATAACCTCTGAAATTTTTTGAGGATCATCTGGAATGGCATGAATCAAAAGGCTAGTACCAGCTGTCTGAGCACGAGTGCAACAAGTATCTGAAGGATCACCTACCAAAGATATAGATGCCCCAATAGTAACACGGGCCCACTTGGGAAAATGTAGAGTACCTAGTGGTGGTAGAGATGGTGGATCATCATCTAAATTATCCTAAAGAGATAAGTAATCCTAAAGAGATGAAGAGGGAGGAGTAGGCAGTGAGGGAGAAGTTGGTGATGGAGAATCCATTAGAGGAAATCTCTCATCAAACTGCACATCCCATTGAAACAAGACCTCTCTAGAATTAGGATCAAACAACTATATGCCTTAAAATACTCATAGTAGCTAACAAATATGAGTGGTTGGCTCTTTCTCTCTATGGATTTCTACTGAGGATTAGGAATAAATGCCCAAGCCTCACTACCAAAAACTCAGAATGTAGAAACATCAGGCTTGACATGGGTCCAAGCCTCCTCGAGAGTCATATGTCGCAATGCCTTATGAGGCATCTAATTTTGAATATAACAGGAAAAATTGACTACCTCAACCCAAAATGAAGAACTCATAGCTCGATACTAGACTATACAATTGGCCATCTCCTGCAAGGTTCTATTAGTTCTCTCAGCAACACCATTTTGCTGAGGGGTGTAAGGTACTATAAATTTATGTTGCAAACCATGCACAGTGCAAAATTATCTAAAAGCCTGATTAACATACTTCCCCCATTATTTGTGTGTATCCTTCTAATAAAAATTCTAGATTTATTTTCCACAAATATATTAAAGATCCTGAATGAATCGAAGAAATCATACTTGTACTTAAGAAAGTATACCCATGTACGTCTGGAGAAGTCATCAATAAAGCTGAGTACATATCAGGCCCCTAAAAAGGAAGGAGTCAAAAAAGACATGAGGTCACTATGTACTAGCTCCAAAGGTGCCTTAACACGTGTGGCTCTACCCTAGGAAAAGAATCCCAATGATGTTTTCCAAGTACACAACCTCAAAAAATACCATTAGTGCAAGAAATTTGAGGGAGCCCAATCACTAGTGCCTGAGTACTCATCTGTTGTAGATATCTATAATTGACATGGCCCAAATGCTCATGCCAAATCCTTCTCACTAATTCTGCATGTGCTATAAGAGAGGAACTTGAACTGTCAAAACTATCAAATCCATCAAATCTATATAAATGAGATGCAGAATCAATAGTCCTAGTAGCCACAACCAAGTCAAGATCATGAAGGTCTCGAATGACCACATCATGTGGTTAGAACTCAACTGTCTAACCAGAGCCAGAATGGAAAATTTGATAAACATAAACAAGGTTCATTGAAATGTCAAGAACAAAAAATACATCCTAAAGACAACCACCATCCAATGAAACAATACTTGAACCCTTAACTGAAATTTGTGCTAAGTCACCAATTGTAATGTGTGTAGTGCTAGTAGGGGCAAGTGCGGTGACCAAATCCTATGTGTGTGTCATATGGTGAGAAGCACCAGAATCTAGAATCCAAGTGGACCCTAAAGATAATTCTCTTGCAGAAAGAGCATGACATTTCCATGTGGGTCGAGAAAGAGCCTAGGGTGAGGTGATATGATGTTGTTGCATGGCTTCCTCTAAAGCCTCTAATCATTTCCAACACCTAGAAACTAGATTTCCTTCCTTTCCATGGAAACTACAAGGATCACCTTATTTCTTCTTAGTATTGGAGGAAGACTCACCAGACTTAGAAGATTTTCCCTGTTTAGGATGGGACTGTTATTTTGAATCAGACTTTGGAGGGGACTTTGAGTAATTCTCACTACTAACTGAATCTATCTTCGGCTTTTGTTTCTACTTCTACTTCCCCTTAGATGTCTGAGCTACCAGTACTTGGTTCTTAGATCCTATGATAGCATCCAACTGTGATATCTTGGCCTACTCTAATGTCAATGATCACAGAACACCTCAAAAGTAGGCATGGTAAAGCATGCATGCAAGGCATCCATAGTAGAATAGAATGTAGAGGAAAAATTCTAAAAAGGACCATGAAGATTAGAGAGAATTAGGTAAATGAACTCTTCATCTTTTTTGTTCTTACAACAACCTTGTAACAATGATCAGAGTGATTTGAACTTCATCAAAAAATCCTCAATGGTAGGATATGAATCATGTACTAAGGAATTCAATTCAAACTCAATCTAAAGTGCTCAAAACTAATTAATGGTGCCAATTAGAGTATGAAACTTCAACCGCATAGCACGAGGAGTTGTACAACCCTCTAGATGGAATAGAAGACTATCTGAAACATGCAAGGGTAGAAAACCCATGGCCTCATCCATTATATTCTTGTGCTAAAAAACCTCAAATGGACGTGTCAACTAAGGTTGAACTTCATCGAAACATGAACATAACCCTTTTGACATGATAATTATTGTCATTTGTGCCTTGTAGGTGTGATAATTGTGCGGGAAAAGATGCTCAATAGAAGAAGAGTTTTCCATAATGAATGAGTTTAGAAATATGCTTTATGAAAGAGGTTTCTATTTTTCTGATGTAAATTACAGAAAGAAAGAAAACAACACCCCTCACAACATAAGAAACCAAACCCCACTATAATTTTGAAAGATGGAAAGTGAGAAAAAAAATATGCTTCAGAAAATACTTTTTGTACCTAGTAATTTTTCTGATGAAATAAACTGCAGATTTGAAGAGAGCACTTGAACACCTTTCCAATACCTATTATTTTCAAAAATAGATTTCATCTACAAAAGTTACACCCTCGAGAGTGCAAGAACCATGTTTCTAATTTGATGGAAAAAATGTAGCAAAATGGAAAAAATAGAAAATAACACCTGCACCATTGGATCGGGCTCAAAATTGGCTTTTTGAGGATATTTTGTTTTCAAAAATCTGAGCTCGTATGACTATTTTACTCCTGATTTTGTAAAAAATGCTCCAGATTTCCCAATAAACACTTAAGGAGCCCTCAGGGGCTAAAAAAAATGGGCCCTTGGTCGCATGCAAGCCCACAGACTGGCAGCCTGGCAGGTTGGGTGAAGCCCCTGGTCACTTGCCTGATCGTAGTTGGGGCTGATTTGGGGTGTTAGTCACCCACAAGACCTAGCGGCCTATGCTTAAGCCCTTAGGGGCTGAGACAAGTGGCAGTGGGGCAGCTCTTGTTGAGCCCACCGCTAGGGGTGGCCAATGGGTGGTGCATTGGTGGTCGCTCGATGGTTCTCCCTTATGAACTGCGAGCGGGTTTATTTAACCATTTTTTTTTTTTTAAAATTTTGCATAAAAAATTGTGCCCTGGGATCTATATGGCCCTACGGCAAAAAATATTTGCCTTTCAAGCCAACTTCACTAAAACTAGGCAATTTTTATTTCAAAAAACTTGGAAACGACCTCCTAAGGGCAACCATGAGGTCAATTTGGGCTCAAACTGCACCAAATGAGAGAGGTATGCCCTAGATCAAAAAAAAAAAACCCAAACCCTTAGGAGTGAATCCTTCAAAAACATGAATAGGAAGCAATAGGTGTGAGGGATTTGATACCATGTAGAAGTTGAGAAAGCCAACTTCACATAACCTAAGAATCACCTGCATGCAAATAACCTATCACAAGAAAGAGATCCAAAGAAAAAAGTCAAAGATGCTTTGCAAGCTTCAAGATGAAATGTATTAACTGAATGAATAATTACAAAAGATCAATCCTTAAGAAAGCAAATCAAAACCTAAAAAATAAACCATAGTGTGCACACTTAATAATTAATAATTAATTAATTATTAATGTACCTAAGTTTAGCTTAAGTAAATTTAAAGTGATAAATGACTTAATTAATTAATCAATATGAGTAGATTAATTTAGTGAAATAAGTTCTTACTCTAACATATTATGTCTAATCCTCTTGAATAGTGTGAATTATAAAGTTGTGGCATTAGAGTTACTGAATAGTATTCTATGTTCTCTTGCATTACTTCATTCTTGACAAACAGTTATTTGTGTGTAGGGAAAACTTTAGTGGTGAATCTTCGCCAATTGGTGAATAGTACAATCTAAAAATGATGCTGAATCGCCAAGTTTTTACAAAAAAATAAATCGTCTCGATTAATTCACCTATGTATTATATTTTAAATGATACATTATTGGAATTGATTCACCAACAATTTATACTATAATCACAAATATTGATTATATTTACCAGTAATATTATATTCATACCATTAATTTTGGGGAAATGTCGCCACTATAATAGATTACCATTTAATTCCAAAAATATTTTAGCCTTGAATAGGGATTTTCTTTATTTTCATCAAATCATCACTTAGCTTTTTAATCAGATGGGTGCAGGTTGATTTCATGGCCTAATATGCACATGCCTTTTAAAAGGCTTGTTGAGGCCTAAAATTTTTTTTTGGCCACAAGATTAAATCTAATTGTGTGGCCCAAAACAAATTTTGGGTCTCAACAAGCCTTTTAAAAGGCTTGTGTGTATTAGGTCATGGAATCAACCTATAGTTTTTTTATTAAAAAGCTAAATTGCTAATCGATGGTAACATTTAAACTTTTTCCTCAAAGAAATGATCAAAAGGAAACATTTCGTACTGGGACCCAATTATAATGACGTGGGTGACATTGACGATGAGGATGAGCAGTTGAGATTAAACAAGGTTGATCAGAAAACATACTAAGCTAGTGGAAGATGATGTATGTCATGAATGATTGGCAACAATGAATGGTGGAGATCAAATAGAGCTTTGATCAGATGTCTTTCCAGGAGCTTGGTGTGAATTTGTTGATTCCCTTCTTGATTCTCTGGAATTACACAAGCATTGCACATGTGCCTTGGTGGATCTCTCACCATAACAAGTGTTGACATGAATGATGATGGTGTAAACATGAAGATGAAAAGGTGAGTGTGAAGCCCAAGTGGAGTATGAAATCCTTTTCGACGTGAGTGAACATCATCACTAGGAAACTTAGGGATGTCCCCCCAATACAACGATTTAAATATATGGGGGAACTGCGCCGACCAACTATGCAATTTTTTAAAGGAGAGATTGACCATTGTAATTAATACTTTTAGTGAATATTCACTAGGATTCGCCACTGTGATTATTATTTTTTACCAATTATTCATTAAGATTCGCCAGGATTTTACAAACTTTTTTAATAATGTGCATAGATTTTCCAAAAAAATTAATAATTTTTTTCAAATAAAAGGAAAGATTTTCCAAGATTTTACACCTTCGCCGAGGGGGGGGTTTCTTAAAGTTATCCCTGTTTGTGTGTCTGGAATACCAAAGTTATTATTTAATTCATTCTTAAGTAATTAATTTAGGTTTCATGCTATTCAAGTCCATTATGTATGTTGTGATAGATTAGATCCTTATATGTATATAATGTTCTTTAATTAGATCATAGATGCATTTAATTTAACGTAACATACTTAATAAAAAATGTCACATCTAAGAGAAACTAGAATAAGTTTTAATTAGATCACATAAAATATGTTTAATCATGGAGACATTCATTAAATAGTCTTATAATGATTATCTAATTAGTCACATTTCCATTTAACATTCAACACATAAACACAAGTAGTAACACATAAAATGCTCATATATATATATATATATATCAATTTTTTGTGTACATGTCATCAATATATAAAATGCTACTGAGGTGTGTGACTACTAGATCCCTTGGGACCTAGTGCTTGGATCTATCTAGTGGTGGTCTGTCAAAAGATGATGGTATGCGATCATGATCGTGATCCGGTGAGTGTACTAAGAGAAAACTATAAGCCTCGTACCTATCCAAGGGCCTCCCAACGCTCCACTACTATGTGATATATCTCTGCCTATAGTCTAGCCACCTCGGACTATAGTCTCTCAAACTCTTCTAGGGTCTAAGATGACTGTCCATGTCGATTAGCATCGTCTTAGTGGATGTGCTTCCTAAGACTCTCATACATTCCCTATGGTCTAACGTATAGCCTGAACAACTCTAGATCTTGCTCCACAATGGGTGGGGGTACATAATCTGAATCAATGGCCTCCTCATTAACTAATTGGGGGCATTATATCCACAATCACTTGACAATGGAGATCATAAAGATCTCTCACAGATCCAAAAAGATAGAAACCATAAACATAATTAGTAAACATCATGATATATATGTATACATAAGATTAAAGCATAAAACATAAGCATAAACATAAAGCATGACATGATCATAGTAGAAAGGTCGTACAATGTAATCATGTCTTCTAATCAAGAACACATCCATTTTCAATCTCCTCATCTTTTGAGTCTCATCTAGACACTATAGCACAAGTTGATAAGGTCTCCAAAGTATCTCATCCTCATCCAATCAGTTAAATCAGACTCTCTAGAAGTGCAAGTCACCATAGTACCAAAACTACCACAAAGGATAGCTAAAAGCTCGAGGATACCCCAAGGTTTTCAGACATGGAAACCTTGTTGGTCTAGTACATGTAATATGTGTTGGCCTTGTTGTTAAACCAAAATATCAAGTTGTCAATGCCTGATAAAATCCAAAGTTAAGATCCATTGGAGGTGGTTAATCCATGTCATGATCCTGAGTGCCACACTAAAAAACCAAAGAGACCAAGGGTGCACGCCTTGCAAAAATCCCCCCAGTGCAAGTGAGGGATTCGTGGTGATATTCTCTAGGAACCACACATACAAAAGTGTACAGTGTACCTTATTGTCCATCTCCTGAACTAAAAATTGTCTAAGATCATAATACAAATGTGCTAGGATATTATGCCCCCAGGCTTACATGGTATATTCTCTACCATCTCGTGAATTGTGTGTACTATCCATCCCTCCAAGTGTGCTCTCGGATCTTCAGGTATGAGTACTATTTCTACTGTCAACATCATAATCCATGTAACCAATGGGGCCCATGAGTATAGCCACATCGCTACATCTATATGTGGCCACACCCTCTCATCATGCACTAGACCTACTAGACAGTACCGCATGTTGTATTTCATCTCTTGGAATGACTTCTCTACTAGGAAACATACTCTCTCACCCTAAATTGAAACTCAAAGTATGCGGTGTGCATCCTCTAGTGTGATGGTCATCTCATTGGTAGGTAGATGAAATGTACATGTATTTGTGTCCCATCACTCTATAAATGTCAGCGACATAGAATCATGGTACCTCATGGGGGCCATGAGCTACACCTAGTATAATCCTATGGTCTACAAAATCTCTATCTCCTCCATTGAAAGAGTGGGGGCTAAGTCTCGAAGGAATCTAATCTATCTACCACCTAGACACTATCGTGAATAGGTGGGAACCTAACAGAAAAGAAAAAATATGTCCTATAAGCATTCAAAGTTCTTAAATATTTACATCAACAATCATAAAAGTATACTAGATTTGTTCTAGTGTAGTTTCCTAAAGTTCCTAGACACTTTAGACCCATTTTGGGACACTTCACGAAGAAATGAGAAACTTTGCAAACAAAAGGGACACTTTACAAAAAATGGGGACATTTGCGAACTTTTTTCAAGGCCCTAGATTAACCTAGAAATGCATAAAAATCAGAAAAAAAATGCATAAGGAAAAATATAAGGTAGAAAAATTAATTCACCTCATGATAGTGCTAGCCATGGGTCACCTAGTCTTGTAGGATGTCCACTCTCGCACTCTCGTAGTCTCATAGTCTTGTCAACTCGACATCTTCAACTACTATTCAATCACTCTCAAGCTACAAAAAGGTAAATGACAAAATAGTTACAATTTACTTCACTTTTTTCTTTAATATAAGTTAAAATTAGGGTTTTTACTATATTAGGGTTAAAAAGTGCCTTTCATTCAATTCAAGATAATGGGTGCTAGAGAGCTCTATTTTTTATACTGTTTGTTGTATTATAATTGTGATTATGATCCCATAATCATCAAAAGTCCATCATTATGCAATATGTTACTTGGAAATACCTTACAATATGACCTACCTTATTCAATGTAGTTAGAATGCTACCTTGATTCCACCTTCGTAAAGAAAGTACAATTAAGGGGGTGCATACATCTACCCTTGAATGTGATTTCTAGAAAGTAGTTAGATAAAGAGGATTTTTGGACAACTAATGAATTTGTGTTGTAGGATGTAGCTCCTAACATTGTTTTTTTGTAGATAACTACATTGGGGGTTTCATTCTCACATGTTGTGAATAAAATTATATGATTATCCTTTTATGATATTGTTCAGAGTCCTTTAGCTTGTGCATGCACGTAGAGTCATATGGGTGCCAAAGTGGGGGATAAATGTGACAAAAAAAGTTATATTTCCTTCTTGGAGATAGTAAAATTCCTTTCCTAATTAGGACCTATCTTGGGTACCCTTGCATTAACTACCCTTTAAATAATCATTTATAGGCCCCTAAGACCCTTTATTTTGGATCACAAGGCTTATTTCACTTAAAAATCCCATAAAACCACTTAAAATATCAAAAGTCTCAAAAACCCACCTCAAAAAGCTAGGGTGGGACTCATTCGCCACCTTGAGTGAATGCACCCCCCTAGTTATTTAGAGCTAGGTGGGCCGCATGCAAAAAAAATTAGATCAGTACCAAGATCAAAACTTGACTCCTTGACTGGTTCTCGAAAACCCTCTCAAACGCTTTATGGAACTAGGCCTTCAAGAATTCAACCTTGCATATAAGGCCTCAAAAAATTTCATGCACTTAAAGAGGAATCTAAAAAGATTAAAAACCTCATTCAAACTTAACCAAAACACTCTCAAATCTGAGGGACCCATACCTAGCCACAAACCCACTGTAAGCCTTCACTAGCTAGTAGCCCTCCCTCAAGGGTCTATCAAAACATAACTCTTGTTTCAGATGACTTCTCTAGACTATACCAACAGTTTTGAATACCCATTACAATTATCTAAAACATATCTTAAATTCAACATAGACTCTTTTGAGAGAAAATCTCCAAAATCCCACTATATTGTAGGGGCAACTAGGCCAATTAGCCTCTTTTGCAAAGAGACTCCTTCCTAAACACCTAAAATTAACTCAAAAACCATGGAAATTAATGAATGAGGTTATCAAACTCAGGATTCCACAATTCGTAGGCCTCCAAACACTCACCAAGGTACCAAATCACTAAACCCTCACTTTTAGCCACCTAACCTAGGTTTTCAATGGCTCCTTATTGAAAATCACTCTTCCCAAACTTAACTCTCACTTATAACACCCCAAATATACCATATGATGTCTTAAAAATCTCCAAAGACTCTCACAAATGACTTCCTCAATGGATTTCATCCATTCACACTCTAAAACCACTCAAATTCACTCAAAATCACACTTTTCCCATTCAAGGCATCATACCAAGACTCCCAAACTGATCTCCCATGCTCCAAGAACCATTATATAGCCTATTACTAACCTAATTTACTCATTCCACTAATCTACAATATATACATTAGGTGTAATGAGCCATTAAATCATTTCATGACTTCAAAACTTTGAATTTCAGTCTTCCAAACTCGCCTATAGAAAAATCATCACCAAGAGCTAAAAACAAGACAGATTTCAATGAAACCAGAACAAAAACATGGATAAATCATCCCTTTACCCAAAAAAAAACACTTTTATTTAATTCCCTTTAGTACGGGCTCATGCACTTTGCTGCTACAACACTGAAACAGAGAAAAATACTGAAATTTCAAGTAAACAGAGCTTTATTGGATCAAAAACTTCACAAAATCATCAACTTCCTCACACACTCCTTCATTCATGATTCCCATACATATATTAAATCCCTCAATAAATAATTTATTGAAAACCAACTCCTCAAATGACCTTTAAAGTTCCATGACCATTCAACTTCCCCTTTTTCGCATTTCTTGCATTTTTCAAATTTTGAAATTGACACTTTCTGCCTAATTTGCCAAATTTTCAATCAAAAACTTATAATCATATAGTAACCATTTAAATAGAATTATTAAAATAATAAATGGTCTAAATGAACTTATCCAAGAAAAAACAAGACTTGATCACCCTAATTACAAAATTTAGCTCGGTGCCCCTACACCATACACCCAAGCTTGAAACTTTTTCCAAGTCTCTTGGAATGTGGCTTTCTGATTGTTAAACCTTATGTACTCATTCTCCTTCTCCTTAAAATCTCCTTTATATGTTATTCTTGTCCTTGGAGTCAAAAAATTGAAATTTTCCTTGTACCTTGCACTTGTAGTATCCTTATTACCTAGGAATGGCTCCACCATCCCACACTGACCTCATATCATGTCTCTGACTTGCCTCTCATTTGGAAT
This sequence comes from Sequoiadendron giganteum, assembly GCA_007115665.2. Lineage (NCBI taxonomy): Eukaryota > Viridiplantae > Streptophyta > Pinopsida > Cupressales > Cupressaceae > Sequoiadendron > Sequoiadendron giganteum. The sequence continues at coordinate 101,096,951 of CM021106.1, forward strand.
TGATTCCCAAGCTATCTTTGCATCTGCACACATATCCTAACCTTCTACAGTCATGATTAATTTATCCTTTACCCCTATTTTCATGCTTTAATTCTCTCCCTAAGCCTTTTCATTCACCTTTGATCACAATAGCTTTACCCTTGATCTCTATCATTAGACCCTCTGCTCCACTAACCTTTGTCTTTTCACCATTACAAACCTCTTATTTAACATTATATTTTTTCCCCTTCACCTTTTTTTATTTTTAAAGGACAAGTTACTGTCCCAATTAGAATCCCATCATACTTCTCTAACTCGCCTTTAGTCTTCTCAAGGAATACATCATTGGCCTTATCAGATTTTGTCATCAACCTACAATCTTCTTTCCCCTTCAACATAGCTTCATCCTTAAAATTAATTATCTTCACATCTTCTAGCCATGAAGTGGCTAGAAATCCTCTTTTCACCTATTTTTCATCTTCCACAATCTTCACAATCTCCTTTTCACCAAATATGATGAACTTTGTTGCCTTACCTTGTCTTTTGACATCTTCCTGCAATGATGTTAACATAAAAGAACTTCCATCCTTCTCAATGGTGTATGTATTATCCCTTCCATCATATAATGCATTCCTATCAAATTGCCATGGCCTTCCAAGCAACAAATGACAACAACTCATAGGAAAAATATCACAAATAACCTTATCCCTATATCCACCAATTTGAAACTCAACTAGATCTTGTTCATTTATCACAATGGATTGATTATCACTTACCCAAGATACTCTATAAGGTGTTCTACGAGGCACTTTTTCCAATATCAGTTTATCTACCATTTCACTTGACACCATATTAGCGGTGCATCCTCAATCTACTATTACCTTATATACCTTCCCTTTTCTTTTGCAAGTTCTTCTGAATAGTGCTCATATTTGGATCAACTCCTTCTCCTTGGATATCTTCAAGAGTTGTCTTTCCATCATCAATGATTCTCCCACTTATGGAGTGAAGACTAGAAGAATCAGCACTTTCAAATTCATCTTCTTGCACTATCTAACTCCTCCTTTCACCTCCACTTGATGTAGATCCTTTCTTTTTAGGACACTTGTATGTTGGGTGCCCAAATTTATTACAATTGTACCATCTTCCAAAAAATGTATTTGAATTCCTACCTCCACCAATTCTACCTCTAGAACCTCTGAAAAAACCTGTAGAATTAGAAACTTTCTCCTTAACTTTGTTTGCATCTTCTTGTTCTTCATGGGACTATTTTGATGTGTGAAATGATCCTCTTCCTCTCCAATTTTTTCCTATTCTCGTAATGGAATTTTTTCTTCTTCTTTTGATCTTCTCCTCCACTCTAATAGCCAATTGGAAACATTCTTGAACTGTCCTTGGATTTTCCACAACTAGCTCATCTTGAATATTAAATCTAAGCCCATCGAGGTATCTAGACACCTTTTCAACCTAATCTTCCATTCTACCTAATGTTATGCTCAACTTATAGAACTCATTAGTATAAATCTTAACATCTAAATCCCTTTTATTCAAACCTTAGAGTTTCTTAAACAATTGAACTTCATAATCCTTAGGAAGAAATTTACCTTTGAGTCTACCAACCATTATGTCCCAAGAAATGATAGTTGATTTACCTTTCTTTCTCCTTTCAACTTTTTCATAGTCCCACCACAACAATGCATGTCCTTTTAGCTTTTTCTTTTCTATAATTACTCTCAGCTCCTCAAGAACATCATCACATTCAAAGTGATTATCCATAGTTGCAATCCAATCTAATAACTCTTCCTCATTCAAGTTTCCACCATACATGAGAAAATTAACCTTTAACTTGTGAGTCTCACCTTTGAATAACTTAAGCAACTTATCCATCCTCTGATCTTCAAGATCTAGTTCTTCTTCCTCTTCTTCACTTGTATCTCCCAAATCCACACCTCTTCTTTGATTTGTCTCTAGGGAAAAAATTCTACCCAGCACAGCATTGTAGGACCCCTATAACTTAGCATGGATTTCTTTGACCTCTTGTAACTCTCTAGCAGTAGCATTTCTCTTAGGAGGAATCTTCGACAACATTGTCTTTTCACATTGTAAACTCTTCCAAACTTCAACTTGCAACTTAAAATCTCAAGCAATCTAATCCCTATTCTCTAATACCAACTAATTTAGAGCTAGGTGGGCCACATGCACAAATAATTAGATTAGTACCAAGATAAAAAATTGACTCCATGAATGGTTCTCCAAAACCCTCTCAAACTCTTCAAGGAACTAGGCCTTCAATAGCCCAAACTTTCATATAAGGCCTTAGAAAATTTCATGCACTTAAAGAGGCATCTCACAATATTAAAAACCTCATTAAAACTTAACTAAAACACTCTCAAATCTTAGGGACCCATACCTAGCCACAAACCCACTCTAAGCCTTCACTAGCTAGTAGCCCTCCCTCAAGAGACTGCCAAACATAACTCATATTTCAGATGATTTTTCTAGACTGTACCAATATTTTTTAATACCCATTACAATGATCTAAAACATATCTTAAATTCAAAATAGACTCTTTTGAGAGAAAATATACAAAATCCCACTATATCGTAGGGGCAACTTGGCCAATTAGGCCTCTTTTGCAAAGAGACTCCTTCCTAAACACCTGGAATTCACTCAAACACCATAAAAAGTCATACATTAGGTTATCAAACTCAGGATTTCACAATTCTTAGGCCTCCAAACACTCACCAAGGTACCAAATCACTAAAACCTCACTTTTATCCACCTAACCTAGGTTTTCAATGGCTCCTTATTGAAACTCACTCTTCAAAAACTTAAATTTCACTTATAAAAGCCCAAAAATATCATATGAATTTTGAAATATCTCAAAACACTCTCACAAATTACTTCCTCAATGGATTTCATCCATTCACATTCTAAAACCACTCAAATTCACTCAAAATCACACTTCTCCCATTCAAGGCATCATACCAAGACTCCCAAACCTATATCCCATGCTCCAAGAACCATTACCTAACCTATTTATAACCTAATGGATTAATTCCACTGAGCTACATTATATAAATTAGGTGGAATGAGCCATTAAATCATTTCATGACTTCAAAACCTCGAATTTTCGTCTTTGAGACCTACCTATAGACAAATCAACACCAAGAGCTTAAAAAAAGATGGATTTAAATTCCACAAGAACACAAAAGTGGCTAAATCTTCCCTTTACCAAAAAGAAACAACTTTTATTCAATTCCCTTTAGTATGGGGTCATGTACTTTATTGCTATAGCACTAAAAAAGAGAAAAACACAAAAATTTCAAGTAAAACAGAGCTTTATTTGATCAAAAACTTCAAAAACTCATAAAATTCCTCCACAGAATCCTTCATTCCTGATTCCCATACACATATTTAAAACCAATGCCTCAAATTAATTTTCAACTTCCATGACCATTCAGCTTCGCCATTTTTGCAATTTGAAATTGACACTTTTTGCCTAATTTTCCAATTTTGCAATTAAAACTTTCTAATCATCTAATAACCACTAAAATAGACTTATTTCAATAAGAAATGGTCTAAATGACCTTATCCAAGACAAAAAAATACTTTATCACCTTGATTACCAAATTTATCTTGGTGCCCCTGCACCACCTAGGTGGGAACCATTCACCACCTTGGGCGAATGAGTCCCATTTGGGGTCTTTTTAAAATCTGAGCAGGAAATTCATCATTTTAATTCAAATTTTTGGTTGATTTTGGACTTTGAGATCTAAATAATAGTCAATTAGGTTATAATTCCTATATAATTAAGTTTCTAATCCATTTTTATCATCTAAGCAATTTGAGCAAGCATTCTCAAGAGAAAATTCAAGAGACAAGTATTAAGAATCTACAAGGTAGAGTATTCAAGTTTCAAAAGAAAGATTATTTGGTGGGTGTTGGACTTTGAGATCTATATAATGGTTAATTAGGTGTTAATTCCTATATAAGAAAGTTTCAAAGTCATTTTTATCATCTAGCTAATTTATTCAAGCATTCTCAAGATCTAGGCATTCAAGAGTCTTCACAAGAGCATTCAAGAGCAAGTAATAAGACAGGTTGAAGCTTTGTAGAAGCATTAAAGTGTTTTTTTAGGTCTTCAATCTCACTTTCATTCAAGATATAGCATTTTCAAGGGTTGATCATGGTTGTCTATGGTGAATTTTGATGGACTCTACATTGGGGAGATGCAACTAGCCATTAAACCAAGCCTAAAGACTTGTTTCCTAAGTGATTCCATCCTCCATTATCATTCTACATTCAGCCTAAGGAGGGTACAAGAATCATTAGGATTAATTTGGGGTGATTAGATATCTCTCCAAGTGAGTCATCTATCTTCATATTTTTATTCTTACATCATATTCTTGCACATTAGAATAGAATTGCATTGTGTTTCAAACTTTCTAGTCTTAAACACACTTAAGGCTAGTGTCTACATTCCTATCTTCATGCATGTTTCATTTTTGTCAAGGTTTAACTACCAAACTAGGGGTTTGACCAAGAAAAACCCCCAATTAACAAATCAAGTTTCTATTTTGTTTTATAGGTATTTTCATAGATTCAGATCTAGAATTCAAGTTGGAAGGAAACAGCAGGTGTTGAAGTGAAAATCAGAACTTTAAACTCCTAAAAAAAGTTGAATGAGACTAATTTGCCAAAAGTGGTGAATGAGTCCTACTATACATGTTTTCCAGATCTGTTTACAAATTTTGATACCCTTTTTCATTAAATATGTGCCTATGTAGAAATCCAGATCTGGGACTGGTTCACCCAGGTTGGTGAATGAGTCCTAGTAGGTCAAAAAGTTAAAATTTTCAATATTTCAGAGCTTCAATCATTCATTTCAAAATTTCTAGGTGCACACCACACATCTTATTTCTTTTCTATTATGTTCTATTTGCATTTCTAGGTCATTGAATAGGGAATTGTATTAAACTAGGGTTTAGAGTTGCATCTTGCATTTCATTATCTTTTCCAAGTCTAAACTTGGTGGTGAACCACTTATTAGTCTACTTTCAGCCCCTAGGATATCTCTATTGCAAGATTTATTTCTCTTTTTCATTGAGATCTCTAGGGTTATCCTTGAATGGAATTACTTGAAAGTGGGTGTGATAAAACTTAATAAGTATTCTTCACCCCTATTTTCCTTGGTTCCAACCTCAAAGAAAGATATCTCTATAAAAATTTGTACATAGATTTGCATCTACAATTTGCATCTTACCCTAAAGTTTTGTGATGATATGTGGACACATTGAGAAGATATGGGTAACAATGTTCTACTGTGAGAACTATAGTAAGTTTTTGTATAGTGAGTTCATGTGGGAGATTCCATGTTCTCTCATAATTAATTATTTTTCCTTGAGGAGTTGAAGATAAGTTATCTGATCATCTAAAGAGTAATTCAATGTGTTAACAAGTTTTTATGTTACACATTTAATGCATTGCATATACGTTTGGATTTTTTGATGTTTTAGGCCTAAGCTCTAGCCAACCTAGTTATGAATTTGAATCAAGAATATTATATATGTGTTGTGAATGATCCATGTCGACTAATACCTTTTATTTCATGCTTGTGTTGGGCACAAAGATGAATATTATTTTGAGGACAATGTCGATAGAGTTGGTTTTGTTTTAAAATGGGGTTTTTCTAATTAAGCCAACCTAATTAGTGAATGTGAGTGAATATGGTATATATGAATTTTTTATGAATTAAGAGCAGCAAGCAAGCAAGAAAATATGTGAAATAGAGAAAGGATGAAATTCAAAGAGTGGAAATGTATGAAATTGTATATGTGAGCAAATAGAATTGTTAAGTATACTTATATGGAAGTATTGTATATACTCCGCTTCACCAAAACTAAAATCTTGCACAAGAAAGGTGCATTCTTTCATAGTTCATCTTTTGATAGTGAGCCATACTCTATTTTATAATCATTTCATACTATGATCCTTTCAAGGACAATGTGTCTTGGAAATGTTCCCTTGTAATATTCTATATCTGGATATATTATATTGTGAGTTAATCCTCACTATGGTTTTTCCCATTTTTGGTTTTCCACATAAAAATAATGGGGTTCATGTGTATTTTCATCTTATGTTGATTTCATGGTTTCACTAATTGATATAGTTATAATTGTGTTATTTCTTGGATGGATATTATGTAATTTTTTTGATGGAATACTGATTCACCCCCCTCTTAGTATTTTGGGTGTTCATCAATTGGTATCAGAGCTCAGTTTCTCTTAAGAAGCCTAACAACATGAGGAAGATCTTGGAATTTGAACATGTGGAAGATAAGAGATTCCCTATTTGTTTGAAAGAGATTCATGTTGAAGATATTGAAGAAGACCATATCCTAGATAATAATAGTGAACTTGAAATTCCTCTTGACGATCTTGACAATGTTGAAGAAGAAAACAAAGATTTGAAGGAAAGCCTAAAGGAAGAAAATGAGTGCTTTAAGAAACTAAGAGAATAAATCAAGAAATTCAAAGAAATATATTATAAAGAAGTTGGTGATCAATTAATGAAAGAAAATGAGGACATCATCGAACTAAAATAATAAGTGGAAGAAAAAATAACAATTAAAGATTGTCAGAAAGTTGAAATTCAAAGAAAGATGGATGAACTTGAAAGTCTTGAACAAGAAGTGGTAATTCTAAAATTAGATCTTGAGAAATCAAGAGCTCATGTGGAAAAATTCAAAACAAGCACTACAATGCTTGATGATTTGAGTGCATTTCAGAAACCTTATGAGTATAAATGTGGTTTGGGATTTGAAGAAGGTCAAATATTGAAAGAAAATCAATCCACTAACATGGCTGATGTAATCAAAGAAGACTCAAGACAATGGAAATAAAATCAAGAATCAAAGAAGCAATATCAGAAGGACTCTTATAAGAAAACCTAATGCTCAAAGGTACTCATCTTTTAATGATATATGTTATTCATGCAATAGATTTGGGCATAGAGAAAAATATTGTAGAAATAGAATACAATAGAATGATGGAATGAATCAAAATACTTTATCATTCACAAGTCAAAGTTTCAAATGCAAAAAAAAAAGACATAAATCTATAGAATGGAGAAGTTAGATGTTGAAAAAGATGATTTATCGATTCAAAGGCTATTATCATTATAATTTATTTGGACACAAGGCTAAATAGTGCAGATATAGATTGAATAAAGGAAAATCTAGATGGAAGAATGATTTATGCTATAATTACAGTAAACCAAGACACTTTCCCAAAGACTGTAGAAGAAAAAATTTGAAAATAGATTATCTAGTAAAAAGATATGAACCAATAAATAAGATTGAACTGGCAGAAGTTAAGAAGGAAATGGAAAGGATCTAGAGAAAGGAAGGAAAATATAAAAAGAAAGGAGAATCAAAATTATTATTTTCATTAGTGTCCTCCTTCAGTGACTAAGGGGGAGAAATAATCAAAAAAATTAATATCCTCTCTCAATACATGGTTTCATGTCATGACATAAATGCATTTATTGAAGGTAAAAAATTTAACATTTATGCGAATAAATTTTTTAGGTGCACATGTGTGAAGAATGAATTTTTCAAAGCTTGAAAATATGGAAGTGTGCACAAATATTGAGGACATCTACCTATGGTCTGAAGTATTTATTGCTGAAGAAATTGAGATAAAAGAAATAAATTTAAGTATTTTAAGGAAAATGCATTCGATGAAAGGTGTTTGTGGAAGAGAAGAAGTGTATTGAGAAATTTGTTGGAGTATTGCAACATGAGCATGAAATATAGATGGTTTTTGTTGGTTGTTCCTATGTTTTCACCGATGTTAATATAGTAACAACTATATTGGAAGTTTACTTGGTTTATCGAAAGTTGTTCTCTATCGGTAATGTTATTTTGTGATGAATCAGTGTGTTGGTATTTGAGTCCAAAATTCACTGCAAAAATTGATATGAATCTAATATCTTAACCATATTATCATGTCTCATTCAAAAAATTATATCCTAGATCTCAAGAATTTTTAGGTTGTGAGAAGAAAGTTATCTTCGATAAAGTTTAGCTCTATATCTTACTATTGTTCCTTTCTTTGCATATTAGTGTGGGAGACTCTGCATTTTCTTAAGGAGAAAATTCTTATGATGCCTTTTTGTTGGTAGTCCATATGTTGGTAATATGATGAGAAATTGATGTGGTCTCAAATCTAGATGGTGTTTGCTTTGAGGATTGTTTATTGGTTTGGAGATTCTATGAATTATGTCTAGTCTTGGCCAACCTAACTATGCAATTCACTATGAAGACTAGTTATTCTTTATGGATGTTAATTGACCTTGTATAATGCTCTACATGGATAAAATGTTTTAAATCATATATAGGGCCAAAAATAATATTTTGATTAATTTTTTTTTCATCCAGTTAGGCTGATCTAAATAATGAAAAAGATATACTTGCATATATATATAATATGTTTTGAAAGAAAAGAGAAGAGGTGAGAAGAGTGGTGAAGGGAACTAGAAGAAAGGTGAAAAAATGGTTAAGGTGTATCCAAAGATCCGAGCCTAAATTCTTTATGAGTTGGGATCAGAGTAGATTTTTTGAGCAACTATTGTGTGAGGCAGTACTTCATATTCTAAGCTTCAATGGAATTTAACCCTACACACTGAAGGTGTATTCTCTCTATTCAAAATCTGGGCAGTGAGCACCTATCTTTGTATCTTGTTGATTAGCCATATTTTGTATTCAAGCAATGAGCCTTTAAAGGAAAGTGAGTCTTGGCAGTGAGCCCTATAATATTTTGTATCTTGATATAATATATTGTGAGTTAACCCTCATCTTGGTTTTTCCCTTTTAGGTTTTCCACATAAAAATCCTGGTGTTCATGTGTGTCATTGTATTGATTTGTTTATATGTTCTCTCTTGCTGATTACGTTAGAATTGTGATAATGGTTGGATGGATTTTATTAGAATGGTTTTATGGAATACTAATTCACCCCCACCCTCTTAGTATTCCAGATGTTCAACAAAATCTTGACGAAACTAGAGTGTTTCTATATTGCAGAATTTAAGTATTTGGTTTTAGTGTGCAAGAAAGACGTAAGTTACTACTGCTATACATTATTCCCTCTGAATTATTCATTGAATTCTATTGAATGTGATGTTTACAGCTTGATTTGTAGAAAATTTAGTGAGAGTGGAACCACCGTAACTTAAGAAGTACCCTATTAAAACACTAAAACACGACCCCTTGGGTGCATTTTTGGAAGTTCTTCTTCGTGTTATTGTAAGAGAGGGGTACCAACCACGTCAAGGATCTAGGTCACAAAGAGCTGAGAGAAGAGGGATTTCCTAGCCTACCTCACTCTAAAGGGTTTTTTTAGATGGAGGTTGAGAATGAAGAGCAATATGATGTGCTTTTGTCACTCTAAAAACCCGAAATTCAAGCTTGGCCTAGGTGAGCCAATTTTTGGAGTCGATACTATTCCTTCGACAACTCTTTGTTTGAGGACGGTAGCACCATTCTGGAATGATAGTATGGTGCAATAGCATCTCTCTAGTGCATTGACGTATGTATGGCTAGAAAACATAGAGTAAAAATTACCTAAAAACTTATTGGCAATCTAGCAAGTGGATTTTGATGGAAAGAACAAAATAAGAAAGTATAGAAAATAAAGATGGAAATGATAAAGCGAGTAGATAAAAGCTAGGGTGACAAAGATTATGTCACTTGAAACTGCTAGTTCACCAACTAGCTCCATGTGCACATCCATCTACACACAAACAAGAAGGGTAAAATTGTTGGGGCTATATAGGGTTCTACCTCAGTCAAACCCCCATTTTGGTGTTTCCACTTCCATAGATAATAAAAAAGCAACTGAGTGGAATATGTGATAAATGAAGTAGAAAGTAAAGATTGTTGAACACTACAAAATAATGCTATGATACTCTATCAAACCATAAAGGAGAGGAGTGAAGTGTTACCATCTCCATAAAAGTTATCACTAGTAATGGAGGGAGAATGCATGGTCATTATAGTTGTAATGGTGATGAAGGGAGGTCTCACAAGACTCAAATTCCACAACTTCTATGGCTGCCTCACACTTGCAATGCAAAGTTGATGGAGTGCGAAGGCTGCTACAATGCTCACAATGAATTTCTAGAATGTTGCTTGAGAGTGAAAAAGTTGAAGTGATTGAAAGAAAGATGAAGTGAACGAATGGAGAATGTTTTGGAAGGTGTGATGAGAAGGAATAAGCCATTTTTGGTTTGGTTGGTCAAAGAGGGATGTTATAAATTGACCCCATTCAGGTGTGTAATGCCTCTTCCAACTTCAGATGTAGGAATCTGTCACGGATGCTAACGCATTGTGTAAATGTTTGTGCATTGCATTTGAATCCCCGATAAATATTATCTCACCGACACACAAAACAAATGCCAAGTGGATGGAAGGTAGGTAGGTGATGTGTAATTTCACCTTCAAATTTTATTTTCTAAGGTGAGGGTATGTGAAAGGGGAATTTTCCTAAGGGGTGCAAATTCACTCCTATATAGTTATTTCAATCAAAGACGTTGGGATATATATTCATAAAAAATTAGAAGAACCTAATGGAAAAGCATGCATATTGTGGAGCTTGAAGAATTAACTAGAAATGAATTTACCCTAAAAATAGAACACAATGTTCTTATAGAGATGAAATTGGACGTGTGGGATCGATTTTAAAACTTCAGAAATGAAGAGAGATATATTAGATTGGCACTTAATAGATTTCATGATCAGTTTGTATGACTTGACAATTAATATATGTTACCCAAAGAGGCAATTAGAGATGTAACTGGTCTATTATCCACTAGACCTACTCCTGAATACAATTTTGACAAAGGAAAGGGATTAATGAGGAACATAGGTACTAGAATCAATAATCTGACAGTTCAATATGTAAGTTGGTTATTTGACATCTATGTTTTGGTGAAAATGATATTTCTACTATCACAATTGACTTAGCATTAGAAATAGTTGAGAAAATAACATAATATGATCTTTGTGAGTTGCTCCAGAAACAACTATTGGAAAATTTGAATGGTATCAAGAAGAATAAATGAACATTTTGATATGGAAAATTGATATTGTGTCTAACCTTCTACTTTATGAGAGAAGTTCTTGCTATAGGAGAATTTTTTTGGGTAGATATCAAATTGGTTTCTCATGGAATCAGAGAGTTAATGAGAAATATTGGAGATTTGGATGAAAAAGAAGATGTTCTTGCTGGATTCTTTGGAAAATTCAAGAGAAGAATTAAAAGAAGACAATGAATTCCAAGAGAACTAGTCACAAAATATAAGGATGATATAACATTTCTGGTATCAACTAATAACTGCATTATCAAGTCAATTGAACTAAGAAACACATTGATTCCTCAGTTGGAGTAGGAGATTGAAAATGATTATACTTCTGGCTATATTGAAATGTTAATTAACAACCCTTGAGATCCCAACAAACCTAGATTTGAAACTTACACTGAAGTAGCTCAAGAAATTCTTGAAAGCTCTAAGTTGATCTCATGTAAATCAATGACTACATCTAGAGAAAAGAGAAAAGTTATAGATTTTCATGCATTAATTTCTCAAACCGAGCCAGATCCAAGAAGACTCAAGTAGCTAGCTAGGAGAAAGGTACATCCTCAGATAGTTCTTATAGCAGTCACCAATTCTTCATAGCCTATTATGGAAAGAAAAAATTCATTGATTAATAAATTTAGAGAACTGAAGAGTCAAGAAGTAAATGAAATGGTCACTTGGGTCAAAGAAAAAGGCTTTTTGAAAATTAAAGACACGTGCAAGTCTACACATAGAATTCCACTTGAGATACTTAGAGAGGTTCAAGAGTGTGAGAAATAGGCTAGAAGTCTATTCTCATTTTCTTGGACATGACCTAATGCAATTCAAAGATTCAATGATGCTAAGGACAAAATTGAGATACAAAAAAAGTATCATCAAACAACTTTAATTCAATTTTAGATCTAGATGATCAAAATTCATATGGTTTAATAAAGTTGCATGAATAATATATTGCATTACATAAGGAGAAAGGAGAAATGATTGAATAGTATGGGCAGCTCAAAGATCTAATAAATATTAAGTGCACACTTATCTATTATGCTCTTTCTCTAGCTGATAGGATTCTGAACACAAATGTTACTTTGTAGACTTTGGTTGAAGGAAAGTACATCCTAGTTGACCTTAATTATCTATGCAGAGAATTTTCAGAAGTGAAGAAGCTCTGGGATGAAGGAAAATCCTCTTAGATAGGTACTCTTAGAAAACCTCAAGGGAAAACCTCCTTCGATGATTACTCACATGTTTTGTTTTGGATGTACTACTCAGGGGGAGTATTTGGTATGAAAAGGAAATTTTTAAAGCATTCAATATCTTTTTATCCTTTTCCATTAACGTCAAAGGGGGAGTGAAGGTATCATGCATCATTTTTTATTTTATTTTTTGGGGGAGAAATGAAAAGTTGATAAGAAGATTTTTTTTGGCTTTCACATCATGTGTTTCCATCGATGAAAAGGGGGATATTGTTGGAAATTGGAAGGTTTTCATTGATGTCAATAATTAAAATTGGAAGATTGTCATTGATGTACATTACTTGTATGGTTCAATAGTTTCTTCAATTCGAGCTTTATTAATACAATACTCAAAGATTGTTGATTCAGTATTTTGATCCGGATTATCTTATTTTGCAAGATTTGATTAGATTTGATATTATGTTCTATCTCGACATTAGTTGCATCCACTAACAATATTTCAGTTGACTTGGTTATATGGTTGGAAAAATACAGTTACCAATAGTTTGGAAAATAGTGTTATGCATATATATTGGTTCAATGAATTGGATTTTTTGGTCCAGATTCTACCTCAAAGAAAGATATCTCTATAGGACCTTGTACACAAATTGAGGTCTACAAGTTGCATCTTACCTCAATTTTTTGTGATGATATGTGAACACATTCAAAAGTTATGGGAAACAATGTTCTACTCTAAGAAGAACAATAAATTTTTGTACAGTACATTCATGTTTGAGATTTTGTGTTCTCTCATGATTAATATTTTTCCTTGTGGAGTTGAAGATAATTTATTCAATGTTGTCTAAAGGATAATTCTATGTGTTAACAAGTTTTTATGTTACACATTTGATACATTCCATATACATTTGGAGTTTTTATTGTTTTAGGTCTAAATTTTAGCCAACCTAGTTATGAATTTGAATCAAGAAGATTAAATATGTGTTTTGAATGATCCATAGAAACTAATACCTTTTATTTCATTCTTTTTTGGGCACAAAGATGAATACTATTTTGAGGAAAATGCTGATAGATTTGGTTTTCTTTTAAATGGGGTTTCTCTAATTAGGTTGACCCAATTAGTGAGTTCAAGTGAATATGGTATATATATGACATTTTTTTGAATTAAGAGTAACAAGAAAGCAAGAAAATATGTTAGATATAGAAAGGATGAAATTCAAAGAGTTCTAATGTGTGAAATTGTATATGTGAGTACATAGTACCGCTGAGTATACTTGTAGAGAAGTATTTTATATATTGTGCTTCACCAGTCCAACTAAACTCTGGAACAAGAATAATACATTCTTTCTTAGTTCATCTTTTAGAATTGAGTCATCCTCTATTTTGTAATTACTTTAGGCTATGAGCCTTTCAAGGATAGTGTTCCTTGGTAGTGTGCCCTTGAAATATTCTATATCTAGATATAATATATCGGGAGTTGATCCTCACTATGGTTTTTCCCATTTTGAGTTTTCCACGTAAAAATTCTTGTGTTCATGTGTATTGTCATCTTGTGTTGATTCCATTATTTCACTAATTGTTATAGTTATAATTATGTTGTTACTTGGATGGATATTATTTAAATGGTTTGATGGAATATTGATTCACCCCTCTCAGTATTTTGGGTGTTCATCGTAGGGTCCCTACATATTATCCCATTGTATCATGATATGCACTAGGTTCTTTGTAGAGATGGATCTAGCATATCTATAGGGGTTAATTTACTTCACATATGGGAATGAGATCACATAAGGGTTCTTAGACTAGTTGTAGCATTTTGAGTCATAGATGATAACCTAATAGTCTACCAATATGATGGCATGGCCAACATCAATCAGACAGTGACAACTCACATATCATACTTGTAGTGGGTCATTGATGGCATGACCCAATTTATATGAAGGCCATGGTTATAGACATGAGCTTGAGAGGAAGAGGACACACACCTTGGTTATAGCTGATAGACTTGATGGATCATGGGTTTATTGGTTTACATTATTTCGAGGTACCTTCTAGATCAGGTTGCTTTCCAGTTTGGGGAGCAACAATATGCTCATGTAGATGCTTATAGGGCAGTATATGGTCAAAAATGTCGAGAGATCACCAAGTGGGGAAAAGATAGTCCCATAGACTAACATTGATGATTTTATGTAGTTGGTTCCAATCACATGGATTTATGTAGGGGGTCCAATGATCATGGTACTACTATAGGATATGATGCTTTGTTTTCATAACAAAGACCCATTAGACTTATAAATCTATCAGGAGTAGCCGTATGTGATAGTGGATAGAGAGGTAGAGGAGAGTGAGGAAATATTTAGATTCTAGGATAGTTGTCATGATAGGTAACATAGGGGCCACCCCTACATCCACCACCACATGTGTCATAGAAACATGTAGCAATACTAGCTCCCATGGATCTACATTAGAGACTATAGGTAGTCACTCAAGATAGAGATAAGAGGACTACTAATAAAGATCAATCTTGTAAGGTGAGAGACAAATACATATAGGAGAGAGATAAAAATTGACAAGAGTGAGATATCCTAAGACATGAGTCAGAATAGGCTTGTGTTGAGAGGGATGAAGAGAGAACACCAAGATAGTAGGGAGAGGGTGATCCCACAATAGTGGTTTATAATTTTTGGCCAAACAGGACACTGAAATTATTATTTTTAACTAAATCTTCACATTCAGGAAACTATAACGGATAAACCATGAGGAATTTGAAGATGATGAAAACTAGAGTCTCATCACATTGTGTCTGTAGATTCCAAAAATAATTTTTTCAAATTTTTTGGAATAATATTGCACTTCTTTTTCCATCTCCCATGAAAACTAGTTTTTTTCAGAAAACAACATTTTTAAAAAGTGACGCTCACCGTATAAAACATAACTTTTTTTGTATAAAGGATAAAATTCTAATTTTTTCGAATTTAGATTTTTAACTATGATATCTATCACTTTAATTTGGTCTTGTAGTTTTTTATTGAATATTTTTTCCTTAATAGAGTTTTGAAGTCAAACCAATTGCAATTTAGACATAGGTGGATTGTATACAACATAACTTTTTTTGTATGTATCAAAATTCATTTTTTATTTTTTTAATGGATCAAGGACATCAATACCCAGCACAAAAATACTTTTGAAAATTTTATTTTGATAATTTTCTATTTTTCCACATGTGCAAAACAAAGAGCTTGATTTTCGGTGAAAAACCTATGTTTAATAAAACTAAAAAAACACATACATAATAAAACCAAAACATATTAAACTTATATTCATGGGATAGCTCATTTTGAGGACTACCATAATAATTTCAAATAAATTTTAAATGAATTCATTTGATCCCCCAAAAGATAAATCAAAAGTGATTTTTTATCAGCATTTTGATAGGTGTAAAGGAGACTCATTTATAGGTATGGTTTAAAACTAGCGAGGTTCTATCCAAGGTGGTTTGATCAAACTCTCTTCAATTGGAATCCTTAAAATGAAACATTTAAAGGCTTAAATCATTATATTTTCTAAAAATATGTGATTTTAGCAAAAATCAGTTCCTCTCAGAAATTGTAAACCAACTTTGTGGGATCACCCAAGAGATATAACTAGCATAGGAGAATGCACACATATAATATCTTGAGGCTATCTCCTAATCGCAAGGTCAAATGGTATTGACTTATCTTTATGGAAAAACCATGGCTGAGGCATCTTGTTATAGGACTATGTACTATATGCAGGTTCCTCCCCACCAGTGACAACTTGATTTTTCATATAGGAGTGCTCTGGCTCTGAGTAGATCAATGGGATTTCCATCAGTGGGAGAGTCACGAGGAGAAGTTCCCTCACATATACATCAGACACCACTAAGGGGAGCTAACAAAGAGGACCAGGGGAGTAGGGATTAGCTACATGTATAGATGTACATATTTTTGTATCCATATAGTCGATATAAACATGATTAATGATGCATATTAATTCATTGGATATTTTTGAAAGCCTTATACATAGTATTGAGATATATAACACACTTTGATATGTACAATGAAATTCATTTTTTGATATATATATACGAGATTATCGATTATGCGATATTTATACTATGATTTCTTGTTTCATGCTTATGATCTTATGTAATGTATGTATTCTTATGGATTCATTATGAATGTGTTTGGTATAGATGGAATTTTTTATGAGATGTTATGATATTATTATATAATGGATGATGGTTATTTCATTTATTATGTTTATGTTATGATATGGATGCATGTGTATATGTATGTATGATTATTCATGTAGGAAAGATGGATGCAATCCAATGCTATTGATTATTTCTTTTATTTTTTATTTTTTTCATATGACATGCAATGATTATGCAAGATGTATGCTATGAAATGTATGTTAATGTTTTTTGGATTTAGGATGGATGCATTTATATATTTTTTTGTAAGTCATGATACTAGGATGCAAATGTTAGAATGGAAAAAAGTAGAAGAATGAGATAGATATTGATTATCATTTATTATTAAGATCGATTAAGTATTCAAAAAAACCTATGATTATACAATATTTTATTGGATATGTGATGAGATAGGATAGATGATATTTCTTTTGCTCTTCAGATTAAGCTTAATTTCATCATAACAATTTGTAGTGTCAAAAAATGTCATATGTGACATTTTCACACATGTTTGGGCCCTCCTTATAAAATTGAGCTTGATGATTCATCGACTTAGTGTTGTAATGTGTTTAAAATAGTCAGATTAGGTCTTGGGACCTTGTGAACTAGATGAACCAAATGGTACCTTATTTTAGGTGTTGTAAAGTGGTTTACCACACTTTGACACTTATCTAGGGTTTTCATTATTAATTAGGCTTATTTATGCCTTATTTGTCCTTATTTTGTATCCACAAGCCTTAGTTAATTCATCTTTCCATGGATAATCTAGACATAAACCAACATCCAATAATAATTCATGTCTTTGTAGGTTGTGTGGCCTAGATTTAGTGATCTAGGATTCATATTCCACCTTGGGCATATGGGTCCCACCTAGGTTTTAGGGCACTGATTTGGGTTTTGCATCATTCTAAGATTTTTTGAAAAATGTGTCCCATAGTTAATCCTAATGGGACTCATACACCACTTTTGGCATATGAGTCACATGTGGCCCAAAATCAAATTTAGTTTAAATTCTTGGCATATTTTATCCTCCTAGATCTAATGTCATCTTGTGTTGTAATTTCAGGAAGTTTGGCATAAACAAGTATAAATACAAGTTTATTTCACTCATTTTCATATAATACTTTCATGAGACAATTCATAATAGAAAATTGGAGTTCAGAAGAGAATTCAATTATTTACAAGAGAATTCAAGAGCTCATTATCAACTATTTTGGAGCATAATTCAAGTATCAAGCATCATGTCAAAGTCATCATGCATCATGTTTATTTTTGATTTGACAACAAGAGTGTTTCATGATTCAAGATAGCATTGAAGTCAAGATCTACATCCGTTGGAGCCACTTCATACATGTTTGCAATACTTTATTGTTATGGTTTGGTGAGTTCTAACATTGCATGTTATTCATTTATCATTCCTTCATTTAATTTGATTTCATTACAAGGTTTGATTACCAAAATGGTGTTTGACCAAGGCAAACCCCTTTCCACTAACAAAAAAATATTTTCTCTCTCTTTAGTGTGTTATTTGTAGATCTAGGTTGAAGACATATTGAAGAGAAAATTTGTCGAGTGTTCAAAGTTGTGAAAATCGTCACCTTCCATTCAAGATCATTGAAAGACATCTAAAGGTTGAAAATCAGATATTCATACCTAAAAATCAAGTGGAAAGGACATAGAAAACATTGAAGAGTAGAATTAGACTTTGAATTTCCAAAAAAGTTAAACTGGATTGATACACCACTTCTGGTGTATGAGTCCCAGTACATTGAATTTCATAATTTTTAGGATTTCTAGTCCTGCCTAGAAACCCTAATCAGGGACTAAATCACCAAAACTTACATATGAGTCCCAATAGGAATTAATTTTAGTGTTTTTAGCATTTCAAGTCTTCTTTCAGGTCTCTACAGATTTCTAGGTGTGCATCTATGATCTTTTAGCTTTATATTCTGATTTACATGCATTTTTAGGTCATTTAGTGAAGTTTTTCATTGCACTAGGTTTAAAAATTAGGTCTTTCATTTCATTATTCTTTCCAATCCCTATCTTGGTGGTGAACTAGGCTCTTTAGTTTCTAACCAGACTCTAGGATAACCTATTGCAAGACCTCTCCCCCCTTTATACATTGGATAGACATCTCTAGGGTTTCATTGAATGAGAGTTAAGCAGATTATTGTTTTATGTCCTAAACCATAAGCACAAAAAAATTTCCACCTTTCATTTTTCTTAATTTCATCTAGATCATTTCATTTTACATTGTTTCATAATGTAATTACCTTCTCTAGAATCTAAAATTTGCATTACATTTCATCATGGATATGTACTTTGGTAAGCTTTGTATTTATTTGAAATATTTAGTGGATGTGTCAAGTTGTGCTTTTGGAAATGACCCTAATGAAATTGAACTTAGTCATGATCACTCAAATCCTAATGCATGTCCTCCTTCTAATGTTTACATCATTGGAGAAGATGATGATAGCTTTAATAAATTCCAAAATGATTTCCTTAATAACATTGAAAACAATGCATCCTTTTATCCATCCATGAAACAAAAAACACTACCTATAATACCACCACTTGAGATGTTTGGTTACCTACATCCTAAAACTGAAACACAAATTGAACCTAGGTTTCCTACAATAGGTGAACCTAGTTCCTTGAGGCAAATAAGCATTCAACCATTCTACATTAACAAAGTGACCAAAACTCCTATCAAGATAAAAGAGACATATGGAAAAGGATTCATAATCTTAAGTAAACAAGGATGTGATACAATGAGTAAACATGAAATTCATCAAGTCGTAGAGAAAATACCGACTGAAGATACTAAGGGATTAGCATATCAAGATCCTCCTCCCGAAATGAGTATCCTCCTTCCTAAAGAATAACCAATGACTCATAATGATGATAAGGTTGATAGGATTGTCTTAGGTCCTCCTCCTCCACATTCAACTCAAGAAATTTTTGAATCTAGAAAGTGAAAAAGACCTTACAAACTAAAGAAAGTACAATTCCCTTACCCACCAACTAATATTGAAAGAAATTTATAGATACTTCTACACCGAGGACTTATTAACTTACCACCCATAAGAGAAGATTACCTCCAAATCCTAAGAATACAAACACATCACATTTTTTATACCATAGAATTCTTGGACATAGTACTAATGAGTGTCATGCCTTAAATAAAACCTTTAAAAATAAGATATCATAGAAATAGTCCCTTAAAGTAGGTCCCTTCCACTCCTTTCCATTTAATAGTTTTAGGGTATTTATATTCTCACTACTACATGTTATACACTTATTGCAAATCATTTCAAAATGCATGGAGCTCATTCATCACCTATCTTGTCTCATCCTTGTACTGCACTTAGTGGGGGCAAGGGGTTTGTTAGCCTTGTCCTAATTTTTGGTACACGTTATTGTCCCTTTGGCTAGTTCTCCACCTTCTATGTATGATTAATACGATTGGGATGAGGATGACCTATTAACAGGTTGACTCGCATGTGACTTACTAGTCTTTTGCATCATTTCTTTTTCTTTTGTGTGATTTCATGTTCATAATGTGATCCCCCATGATATTTTGTTTGATGTATTTATCTCTCTTTGTGAAATTCCTCTATTTGTACCTACATTCTTCTTTATCTCAGAAATATTTTTTTTTAGCTCTTTCTTTGTCTTCTCTTTTCCTTTTGGGGATGATGCATGGTGTCGATACATTCATTTCTTTTCCATGTTGAACTAAAAGGTTATTCTATGTTTTCGCTCTCTTTGTGTCATTCTTCTTGTTCTATGAGTATTTCGAGAATGATGATAGTTTTGAGCTCTCTTAAAAATATTGTAGCAAGAAAATAATGACCTCGAATCCATAAATCCCTCATGTATTTGGAGTTTCATTTTGGATGAAACCCCTTTTTCTTTTTCACTTTTCATGACGTAGGTTTATTTGAAAACACATGAATCGACATAGGGCTTTCCAAATAAGCTCTCATGTCTTCTTTATTGTTATAATTTATCATTTTCTACTTTAAATTAATTTCATGTCTCATTGTGCAGTTTTCTTACTCTATGCGATGTGTCTTTCACTTTGTGGATAACATTGAGAGAATGATCTCTCAACATATTATATTCCTCTCAGTGGCTTGATGTGACAAACTACATCCCCTAAGTTGTGAATCTTCTATTCTTTGATTGGTCCTCTCTTGGATACATTAGGCACAATGTTCCCTAAGTTAAATACCTTACATGAACTTTACGAAAGAATCCTTCGAGTGTTGCTTACACTATTGTTGCGCTTACATTTTCTTTTATATGAACATCTTGCATAATACACTTTTATTTCCTATGGAGCTATCTTGTTTGTTCATGAGTATCAAGCATATGAAGCTTTTCTTGCCTCATGAATCTTGAAGTTCATTTTTGTGTGGCACCTTATGGCACCTTATCAAAGTTATTAGGAGGTATAACTTTGTTCTTGTAATAGGAAGCCAAAATTAAGCATGACTCTACCATAGCCACTTTCTTGTGTGTTTGAGCACATATCAGCCATGTACGTATGTGTATCAATTCTTTGGATACTCACCCTAACTCCTTAGGAAGATGATGTGGCTGAGAGAATGAATAGAATAATAATGGAGAGTGAAAGAAGCATGAGGCTGCATGTTGGGTTTCCTTTACATTTGTGCATAGAGGTTATAAATACTATTGTTTATTTAATTAATAAAGTTCTTTCAATTCATTTTGTTTTTTTATTCTATAGGAAGAATGGATAGGTAAGAAGGTGAGTTATTCTTTTCTAAAAACTTTTGGCTATGAAGTTTTTGTACATGTTGATTTCAATAATAGAACTGAGCTAGAAGAAAAATATTAAATATGTACCTTTGTTGGATATAAAATAGATGAATTTGGTTATCAGTTATGGTATTTTGATAATAATAAAATTATTAGAATAAAATATGTTAGATTCAATGAAATTGTTTTGTATAAGGATCAACTATAGGAAAAAAACATGAGTAAGAAAAAAGAGAATATTTGGTAGTAGATGATGTTCTAGAAAATAAAATCGTAGTGGTACCAAATGATTAGAAACAACAAGAAATACCACAAAATCTTTAAAATGTTAGACATTCTGCAAGGATAAGTAGACCTCCCAAAATATTTCCTCTTTTTCTTATATTTTATTTTCTTAAGTGATGCTGGTGAATTGGAATGGTATGAAGAAGCTATGCAAGTAGATACCAGGGGAAAATGGGAGAGAGGAATGAAAGAAAAAATGGATTCCTTGTTGCAAAATCAAACATAGAATTTACTTAGGTTTCCTACAAGTAAAATAAAATTTCCAAATAAATGGGTTTATAGGCTAAAAGGAGGAAAGAAAATTATTAAGGCCATACTCATCGTAAAAGGTTTTGCACAACATAAAAGTATTATTTTTGATGAAATATTTCTCTAGTAGTTAAAATAACTTCTATTCAATCTTTACTAAGTATTGTTGCTACAAAATATTTACATCATGAACAACTAAATGTGAAAATAGAATTTCTTGATGGAGATGTCGAAGAAGAATTTTGTATGTAGCAACCACAAGGATATGAAGTTAGAGGTAAGGAGAATTTTGTGTGTAGATTAAAAAATAGTTTGTATGGATAGAAGTAAGCAACTCATAAAAGGTATTTAAAATATGATAGTTTTATGGTTGAACAAGGTTACAACTAGTGTCATTTTGACTGTTGTTTCTATTTTAAGAGGTTACACAATGGAATTTATATTATATATTGATGATATGTTTGTTGTGGGGTATAACATTGAGCATGTTAATGAGCTGAAAGAGAAGTTAGAAACATCTTTTGCTATGAAAGATTTTGGTGCGGCCAAACAAATCCTTGGTATGAAGATTTTAGGGGATAGAAAAAAATAGAAAATTAACCCTATCTCGAAGTGAATTTGTAGAAAAGGTATTGAAATGGTTTAATAAAGAAATTACAAAATTTGTTAGCACACCTTTTCCTAGTCATTTTAAATTGAGTAAGGAGATGTGTATAAAGATACAAGAGGAGGGAGAAAAAATGTCTAGGATAACATATTATTTTAATCTTTGCTAGTTTAATGCATGGTATGGTATGTGTTGATGCCAAAAAATGACAAGGTAACAACCTTTATGGGAAAATAAGTTAAAGGGTGGACCTATTGCACTAAACTGAGTGACCTCCATATTTTAAAGAAGTCATCATCTTCTATAACTGGATTTTTGAATGGGGAAATGAAGCAAATATTAAAATTAAAGGATCTAACTAGGGTGATGTGTCAAGATTTAGATGTAAGGAATGATAAATCTATCTTTTAGATGCCATTTAAGGGCCCATTTAGTGGTATGCTATGTCCTAGAATGACATAAAATAATGATAGAAGCCTTAATGATTCATTGAATGATACAAAATAATATTCATGCACATTTACTGAAACGAGGAGTCAAAGACATGATCTAAACTAAAAAACTTGAATTAAATTTATATAAGTAATTAAAATGAAACATTCAGTACCATAATGGAACAATAAAAATTATTAAATATCCTAAGAAAAATAGAAAGGCCAAACAATGGCACAGTTTGTAAGTTCTTTTGCAATAATCTAAAAAGAAATAAAAGGCCTGGTTCTTCCACCAATTTCTCTGTCAAAATCAAAACCCCTACTTTGAAAGAAGAAGCAATATATACAATAAAAGAACTTACATGGATAGAAAAAAATATTTTATAATAAAAAAGATGGTTAGCAACATAGAGCTCCTCAATACCTTTCCAATGCCGCAAAGATAGCGAAAATCGGAGATTGTGGAAAAACATTATGAGATTGGAAGCAAAAACTAAGCATCTGAATTCAAACATAAATAACTGAAGCTAAACTAAAAATAATAGAAAATAAACTGCACCATAGGATAGTGCTCAAAACTATATTTCTAGGGATATCTCGTTTGCCCGATTTTGATACCGTATGCCCAAGTTATGCCAAAATGAAAAAAACTACTCCTTTAGGGTAATTTGGGGTTTGGATGGGGAAAAGAGGGTCGTACAACCGTAGATGTCAGCACTTCATAAGAAAAAATTTGACGGCTATCTGGCCATCATGGAAAAAACACTCCTTATCCTTGCAAAAAACATTTCGGTTGCATTAGAAAAATTTGATTCCCAAAAATTAGAATTTTTTTTTTCGGGGGGGAATATTCCCCAATTGGTTGATTCGTCGCCAGGGCTAGGAGGAAGCTCTAGGTCATGGATGTGACCACCTACAAACCAAAGGGGATGAAGTGAGTGGCTCAGTCCCTAATGTGACCACTAGATACACACAAGGGGCCCATGGGGACTGAGGTCGGGTGAGCGATGCTGAGGGTGGCAGTGCTGGAGTTTGCTGCTAGGGGTGGCAGGTGGGAGGCCGTTAGGCAGAGTGGTGGTGACGAAGCCATTTTATGCTAGAGGCATTGGTGGATTTAAAAAAACATGCATTTTTTAAAGTTTATTTTATTTTATTGATTTTTTTCGCTTCAGAGTGCATGCTAAGGAGGTCGTACGACCTCCTTGGCAAAATTTTTTTGCCTCATAAACCAACTTCTCCAAAATTAAAAAAATGATAGGCATTTCTAGGGTTTTTGGGTGCTCTGAACATGATGGTGATGCCCATTTTTCCCAAAAATGCACAAAAACATTGGCTACCCCCAAATCTTGCAAGAAAGATGCCTATGGAAATCCTTGCACTTGAAACACACTGAAAGGCCATTTCTTTAAAAGGCGAACAAGAAACTTGAGGTCTGGTTCTCTGATACCATGTAGAAGTTGAGAAACCCAACTTCACAAGCCCCAAGAATCACTTGCATGCAAATACCTATCACATACAAAATATATTCAGAACCAAAGATGATGTTTTGCAAGCCTCAAAGTAAAAATGCATTAAGAGTATCAATTATCACAAAGAGATCAATCCTTATGAAGGAGATCAATAAACCCTAAAATGAAACCTAAAAGGGAAACCCTAGTGTGCACACTTAATAATTAATTATTAATGTGCCTAAGTTTAGCTTAAGAAACTAAAGGGATAAGTGAATTAATTAACCAATATGATATAATTAATTAAGTGAAATAACTTATTACTCTAACAAAAATCCTCAACTTGGTGAGCTATTAATAGAAAATATCCTTCGATCATGAGAAATGATGTATATGGTAATGATTTTTCTAGCTGTTGCAATGGAAAAATATTCAATCCATGAATGAGGTCACCTAGTTCCAAATGCATCCCCTACGAATGATGATAGTGGTCCCAGCAGATCAGAGTATTGATATGTGTCATCCACTTATGACAATAGTTATAATACATGGCAACTATTGTGAGGTTGTTGCTTGCTTCATTCCCCTGCATGAAGAAGCCTTCAGAAGATCCATGTGGAAAGTGGTTGGGGGCTGAGGTTCATTCTCCCCTTCATGCAATGAAAAATTGCATGGTGAAGACACGTGGAGGTCACCCAAACATACTACATTATAGGTGGGGGCCACTAAGGAATTTAAGTGGAGCGATGCTACATGGAATGCGATCGAGGTCCAATAGGGAAGTGACTAGAAGAAGCACTAGAGAGTGCAAACTACCGACACATGGAAGCATGGTGGGTGTCATTGAAAAGTGAAGGAAATAATCCTTACGAGGAGTGCTCAACTAACAAGTGACAGTATTTGGATAAAGCCTTGAGAAACACACCCGATGTTGGATTTATTAGATGGGTGTGGTAGATACTTAGCAAAAAATAAAATAACTTGAAGGGAGCTTGGGGAAATTTATATTCACAGGTTTTGGTGACTTATGAGGGGCATTTCACCTGTGAAACGAGGAACCCAAAAATCTCTGGTTTGCAGACTAGAGCATTCTCTAGTGGGAAATGCAATCAAATCTTAGAGAGGGTGACTTATAGAGGCCACCATTGAACCTCGGATGGAGTCAATATGTCATAAAAAATTTCTTGCACTCCATGCAAATCAATCATTTCTTTATAAGGCAACATTGTCAACGTACCAGCCTAGGACTCGAGTTGAAAAAGAAGTCGTGTAATTAGACGAGTGACACTCTCAATATCTTCTATAGAAAGGGGCTAACTGAAACTCTAAAAAGTAGATGCATCCCATTTCTTCCCTTTGATCTTTTCCGCAATATGCTCCACCATGGCCACTGATTCATCTCCAAGAAATGGGGATGGTAATCCCATCTGAGTTAGGTGGGACAACCTTTCCCACATGCCACTCATGGTTTGATCCAATGTATTCGTGCACTCACTGGCATGAAGGATGGCCACATGGAAAGGGATGAACCTATTAGCTATTTTTGCAGCGGCCTTCCGATCTTCAATTCATGCACCTACTAAGACATCATTTGGGACCATATATAGCCTATCCAACAACCTCTTGGCTTCCACAACTCTATTGGAGATGGATTGAGGGAACCACTTGATTTTTTCATGGAATTTTCTGCCTGAACTTGTTTCCTCTACCATAAATTGGAGTGTTGGTTGTAGAGTTAGGCAGAAGGCCTTTATCTTTTCCTAGTATGAAATATATAACTACTGGGCTATCTGAAAAAGGTTTGATCGAATGACAGGAAACTAGGTGGAGTTATTTAATATGACTATCTCTGCATCCCTTAATTGCATATTATGAGGAAGCTCTGCAACCCTTTGGTTTTCTTTAGTGAGTTTTCCCTCTAGGGTCTATGATTCTATGATCCAGCTTGCCTTGACTCATTCCTTATTAGCTGCTTCTTTCTCCAAGGAATACTTTTATTTCTTGAATCTCATTCTCCAATTGGGCCCGACGTATATCAAAATCCACATCTTTCTATTGTATTTGCTGCTCTAGTTGAGTGTGTTGGCAGTGAAACTCTTCCTCTTTTTGTTGCACTTCTTGTTCCAAATGTGCCAACTAGTTCTAATATCCCTGGTTCTTCTATTGTAGCTCAATGACCAAGTTAGGATCGAGATATTGGAACCTCACCATTTCCTCCTAGATATTTTCTTGGCCCATCTCAGTTTGCTAGGACAAAATTTTAAATTCACCATCCCTCACTTTTTCCTTGGTGAGAAAGACCTCGAACCTTCCTTGAAATTGTTCAACTCCTTTTCCCTTTTCTTTAGCTAGCGATCAGACTTAAGAAAGCTGATCGTCACCACCTATTGTGTTTCCTCCATGAGCTCTACCTTGTCCTAAGGCTGGTCTATACTTAAATCGAGCCCCATGGTGTACATAATATAGTCATCTAGTTACATCTCTCCTTGTAGTCTGATGATAGTCAGGCACATGGTCACAAAATGTAGCGAATGTTGAGCCTCATTAAAAATGGTTTACACTTTGGGCTCTGCTAGTCTTTAGCATCTTTAGCCTTTTGCTTTTGGGATCTGATTTCTCATTCTTTCTTATTTTTGTCACCCTCTTATAAGAATTATGATGGTGATTTGATGATTCTGCCTACAAAAGGTTCACTGAGTGGAAGAGAAAAAGGAAAATATATGGTAGTAGTCTGAGGTGATTTCCTCTTTTGAACACTAACTGCTTGAGGAGAGAAATGAAGGATATTCCAATATTTGACTTGCGAACCAGTAGGAGGAATTGAGAGGAATGGAATCATGGTAGATTCCATTTGTTGGGAAGACTGAATTGGGGCCGACATGACGACGGTAGGAGAGGTATCAACAACGGTAGCGGAGGTAAAATGTGAGGAACTTGGAGATGCATAATGGTCCAAGGCGAATGGTGTAAGGGTCTGAGGAGGAGTAAGGAAAATGGGGCCACATGAGAGAACTATGCAAAATCCCCATGACCATTGATGTAGAGGCTGAAAAGGAAGGACCAATGCTTGAAATGAGAGGCATAGAAGACACAACAGGGGCAACTAAGGACTATGAAACAAGAGAAAAAGGAGTGAAATATACCTACAATACAAATGATTGTGATCCTTGGCTCATCAAAGGCTCTTGGCCTGCTTTAGGCTCTTGCAAACACTCTCCAGAAGATGCTTCGGTGCATTGTTGCTTTGTTGGTGGTGAGTCTTCTACCACTATAGTTTTAGATTATTGTGGATGGGTTTTTCTAGTCCTTCTTGTGGTCCAAGTGTGAGTTAGTGAAGACCTCATGCATGATATGTTCACCCGCACATTAGAAGAAACCTTGCTAGTTGGCTTCATGTATTTTCCTTTTTGTCGTGCCAAGGCCATTTGAGCTTCTATCTTTGGTTCTGATCCTTCATCTGATTGTGCCTTAGCCTCTTCTAAACAAAATCCTTTCTCTTGACTATCATCCCAGTCAAGATGCTCATTATTCCACAATTTTTCAAAAACAATTTCCATTTCCACATTATCATAAGGAGCCTTAGTGCAACAGGTCTCCTAGTGGTATATCCAAAAAATTGTTAATCTTCTCTTCCTTCTAGTTGTAATTATTTTTTAGGTTGGTGTGAAGAGTAGCCCCAATCTGCATTGTCTTATCATATTTCTTTGTATGGTAGTAGAATCTGAGCCAGGGAGGTTGACCACCTTCACTCAGAATGTAAGCTAGGTCGATCATAAGTTCATCTGCATCCATCATTAGATTTCAATGCTTTTCCCAGTAAGTTTGGGGGTTGTATGTTACCTTGAAATACTCATTCAACGAGTCATCATTGTGGTTGTAATTTCATTTATCACAAATCCATACTAGCCCCATATGAGCTAGCTTTGCTTCAAGAAGGTCATGATTCCTCTTATTTTCCATGATCATGGTCTTTAAGCTCATTAGGTAGTTGAAAAATTCCCTCTTTGATTTTCCACTACGAAAGGTGAAGTCAATAATTGATACCTGATGGAAAACTTCAAGCACTAGTACTCGATCTATAGGACATGCTCAAAGCCAGAAGGGCTCCCCCACAAAGCCATGTAATTGAAAGAATGTGAAGTCTTCACCAAGAAACCAATCACACTTTAGAGTGAAATTTTGCATGAACTTAGTCTAGTCTAAGCTAAACTATAAGAAACTATTGTCTTCCCTCAAATCCTGCAAAATCAGACTTAAGAAATAATAAAACAATGCATAATAATCATATGTTGTAGAGAGGAGAGGAGTCCAAGTGGAAATAGGTTTCTTCCTTTAGCTTTCATCATAAATGGAAAAACCCTGATTCTTTTGGAAGAAGTCAGGGTTTTGATGCAAGAACATATAGGTGAGGAAGGATGGAAACCTGAACCTCTATTGTAGTTGGTACTCTGCTATCTGGTTGAGCATCTACTAGATGAGGAATTCTATAAAATCATACCAAAAAAGAGAATGTTTCTTGTGCAACTAAAACCTCGAGCCTAGTTGAAACTCTTGAACCTCTCTATCAGTATCTAAACCACAAAAAAATGCCATCATTGAGAAGGAATCCTTCATATCATCCTTGAAGTTTTTATGCATTGCCAAGATCTGCATTGGCTTCTTCTAAGCTTCTTTCTACCTTTGTGTCTCTGTCTCTTAAAATTTCAAATCAAAATATTTGGTTCTTCAATAGGTCTCTCCCTTTTCTAGAGTGAATGCATCTATTTGAGGTACTTTGGATTTTTCTTCCAAGATGCACAAAATTTCCTTGATACCCTCTTTGTAGATAATAAAACTTAGCTCTCGACCCCCAATGGTGTTGGTATCCAAGTTGAAATTTTTGATGGCCTCATCAACCAATTCATGGCCGTAGTGTATGAGTGGGACCATATATTGTGGAAGCCCATTGAACCAACATTACTGTGCCAACGAATCTGAGTCACTATTCCATTTCATTCATTCATAGGCCACCTCCCTAAGCATTTTAGGGTTCTTCACAAGGATGGGATCGTGAATAATATCCCATTCTTCTTTAATTCAGCTTTGATCTCTATGGGGGATCTTCTTTTCTACATCCTAAATATTCACCCATGTTTTCTTGTCTGGTATACCAGGAAAAGCACAAGAGGTATTCTTGAAGACATAAGCGGTTGGTGTTGTGCGCATAGCTTCAAATAAACTTTGGGCTCTCTCTTCTTCCATTTTTGTTTGGGAACTCTGAGCAGCCTCCATTTTCTATGAACTTTCACTCAGAAAGCACACTGAAGCAATATGAATGGAACCTAGAGCACTACACAAGGCTTTGA
This sequence comes from Sequoiadendron giganteum, assembly GCA_007115665.2. NCBI lineage: Eukaryota > Viridiplantae > Streptophyta > Pinopsida > Cupressales > Cupressaceae > Sequoiadendron > Sequoiadendron giganteum. The sequence continues at coordinate 101,126,632 of CM021106.1, forward strand.
ACTCAAACCCAAAAAACCTCGTACTTCAGGCTCAATTCACATCGAGGCAGTGAATCTTCTATAATTACCTATGCAGTCAACTACTTTGTTGCTAGATGAACCACACTTGGTTACCTTAAAAATTATGTTCTTCTAAATCCCTTTGTGTACTCAAGAATTTGCATGCTCTATTTGGCCTTTGCATGTCACACAGCTTTTCCTTCGATTTCCTGACCTCAACCGGTAGAGAACTATTTCCTTTTTGCATTTAATTTGGAATGTACTACAAGGTCCTCCATCCATGAAAAATGAAATACTTGCCCCTTTTGAAAACACAAGAATTCATAATTACATTAATGATAATGTCCCTTCAGCATGATTTTCCTAGGAAATTGTGCCACTGGTGAAATGCTTGCTATCCTTTCACACGCCTTAACAATTAATATCTCAAAGAACATAATTAAGCTAAACTTGTAGTACTTAGAAAATATTTGCATTCAACCTTGGATCTTGAAACTACATACATCGTGACACCTCAACATCCATCCATCTAAGCCATTGCTTGGGACTGCCACTAATTTCTACGAATTTATTGCCACTCCTTAATCTTGCATGCAACAATTCATACCTATGGATCTAATTGAGTTGTAATATTGAGTTGGCCTTTGGTGGGATTTTCAAGTTAACACTCAATTATCAAAATTATTTGTATGCAAGCTAGTTTGGATATTTCTATAAATAGGTCCTAATACAGTAGTGGAATCACACTTAGTGATTAGAAAAAGTAGTATTGAGTGATTAGATAGGATTATCGTTTAGGCGGTTGAGTAGGTTTTGAATTTGTGTAGCGCTTAGAATTGGGTAGTTGATTAGAGGCTGGAATGATAAATAATCCAATCAAATTAGTATGCAACAAGTCTCAAACAACCTTTCTAGGAGAGATTTCGAATAGACGCTTGAAGTGCATGACTAAAAACAAGCACTCACTAGCTATTATATCCATAAAATGGGTCCTAGGTAGGGATTATATTGAGTATGAAGACAAGTCAAGTGAATAACAATATTTTATCCCATTTTTTTTTCCTCCCTACTTGATATTCAAGCTCCAAAAGCCATGATTCTTCATTTGAAACTTCATATTTTTTCAAAGAAGTACCTCAGAGGTCTTGATGAGGTGGTGAGCAATGTAGTGTATGGCCTAGGCCTTCCTATCATGAGTGACCTACAAAAGAATGTTGAAGAAGACACGGTGGTACCATGGGTGCCATTCTTGAGTGGGTTCTAGCTTCATTCACTCATTGATCATCATGAGAGGGCCACCCGTGCATACCATTTTCTACTACGCTGCTACAACGTAGTGTTGTTTTCTGATGTGGATTGGTATACTAACTTTAGGAACCTTGTGTTCCCTCCACTTCTCATTCTTGGAGTTGATGCTATTGCTACTCCAGGTCTCATTGTTGTTGATAGCATTCTTGTTTCCCCTTATGATGAAGACAATTGTCGTGTTCCAGATACTTAAAGTTTAAAATGCTTTTTCCCTTTTTGTATATATATGCTTAAAGAAAAAAAGGCTCACATACACATATATATATAAGTCGTATACATATAGTCATACTTTTGAGCACATGGCCACAAAGCCATTTTGACAATTTTTTCTATCAAATTACATATATATAATGAGTATAATTTCTTATATTAAACTCCTTGTCTTCATTCTTGTGTTTTCTGCAATATGGATTAAACTGAATTCTTTGCATATTTATTTTTTGCAACATGAGTAGGATAGTATTTTTATGTGCTTGTAATAATGTGTTTCATGAAATTTCCTTCTTCCTACATCAGTGAAATTGTTGAAAATATTGGCTGACAAAACACGAAAGGGAAACTAATTACATTATTCACATATTTACACTTGCATGAAGTGATTGAAGCTTAATTGAACAATTTCAAGTGAATCTTGTTAACCTGAATTCCCAATGCTTCTTGTTCCATGTTCTCTAATTTAAATGCATTATGTTGCTTACACTAAATTATTTTGAATGGACTGTCCAAGAGCTTTTCGAATTTTCCATGTTGGCCAAGCTTTGCGGTCCTTTCATTGAATTTTAGTAGCAGGTATCCGCACTTGAGACCTTGGTCTGAAGCTTTCTTGTCGACCCACTTCTTAACCACCTACTGGTGGTTGGACATGGCTACTAGGGCTTTCTCCCTTTTTTCTTGTACTTCCAACAATTCACCCAACCAAACTTCCATAGCTCTGTTCTCCTCAATTTCTAGATACTTGAGTAGTTGTAGCATAGGTATCTCCATAGAGAAAGGCAACAACTCTTCCTTCCCGCACACTAGCTTGTATGGTGAAGTTTTCAAGGCTTTCTTAGGAGTTATGCATTTTTCCCATAATGCTATCCAAAGGTTCTTGTGCCACTCTTTCTCATAATTAGACCTGATCCTTTTAATAAGCCAAACTAGATTATTGTTAGTTAACTCGGTTAGGCCATTCCCCTACAGGTAATAATTCGATGATTTTTTCAAGAATATGCCATGCACAAATGCGAATTGAAATACCTTATAGCCTTGGAACACTTTGGCATTTTCTGAAATGATGGTCTTTGGTAGGCTGAATCTTGTTACTAGTCCCTTGAGGAAGTCCACAATTTTTTCCTTTGTCACATTCTTTAGGGGTAGGGCTTTAGTCCACCTCGTTAAGTAATCTATGGCCATGATAATTCACTTGTGATCGATACTAGAGGTGGGATTAATCATTATGATGAATTCTAACCCCCATTGTGCATATTGTTCACCTGCTACTATTGGATTGAGAGGAATGACATAATTTTTTCTTCTCCCTATGTAGAATTGGCATTCTTTGCAGGCTTTTATCATGTTGTTGGAGTCATTGAATAGTGTAGGCCAAAAGTTACCAATGTGCATAATTTTGATGGCGGTGGTATTCATAGAGAACTATCTCCTTTAGGGCTATTATGGAAGATGCCAAGAATTTAATTTTCTTGCTCCATGTTGACACACCACAATAGGAGGCTGTTTAAAAGGATCCCTTTAATGAGAGAGTACCCACTATTCTACAGTCGGTAGAATCTTCTTTTTTGAGAAGAAATTCCCAACGGATACTTGCCAGTGTGCATAAATCTTACTGTATTTGTTAGCCAACAACCTTCAGGTTTAGACTCATTTGTTAGGACCAGCTCCACTTTCTCTTCTTTAATTTCCATTTATTCATTGTGCGCCAAATATTCGCACAACCCTCTCCCTTTGATAGTCTTTGTAGGCTTGACCTCGATTTCTTATTCTAGGATCCTGGTGATCTAGTTGGCCCTTTATTCAATGATTTCTCCTTCCATAATGTACTTGTGCACACTAGAATATGTGACATAAATGATCACCTGATTGCAAGATATAGGATGTTAGAACTTCTTGAGTCCCTTTACAATTATGAATTCTTTCCTCTTGTTGAAGTTATAGTTCATCTCATATTCCTTCAAGGTCTGGGACTAAAATGCTATCGAATGTTCTCTCTTCCCTTAATTGTCCTTCTATGTCAGAACAGTAGTGATGCTTGTATTTATACTAAAGATGTACATTATGAAGTCTTGATAAATCTAGATTTACCAGTATAGGAGTTGAAGAAATAGTGTCTTTCACCCTCTCGAAAGCTTCTCTTTATTATTTTGTCCATTTGAGAAATTGGTCCTTTCTTAGGATTAGGGTGATTGGTTTGATTATTCCTGCAAAATCATAAATAAACTTACTTACAAAGCTAAATTTCCCTAAAAAATATTAGAATCCTTTCTTGTTGACTGGAAGGGGAAGTTCCTTGATTGATTTTACCCTTTTAGGATCAATAGTGATTCCTTCTTGGGATACTACATGTCCCAACAATTTTCCTTGCGATACTCCGAAGACACATTTTTTTGGGTGTAGGGATACCCCGAACTCTTATAATCTTTTGAAAACCTCCTCTAGATGATCAAAATGGTCATCTTTGGAATTGGAAAATTCAATCAGGTCATCTAAATAGATGAGGCTAATCTTGTTGATCAATCCATTGAATGTGATATCCATTGCCCACTGGAAGGGGGCTCCTGCATTTGAGAGGCCAAAATTAATCCTAGCATATGTGAACGTTCCCCACTTGGTGGTGACCGTGGTCTTGTGTTGATCTTCTTCTTGAACCCGAACCTGATTGTATCCTGAGAATCCATCCAATAGAGAAAAAATATTTGAACCTGCCATAGTCTACAAGATTGATTCCATGGAAGGAAACATGGGTAATGATCCTTTAGTGATGCCCTATTCAGGTCACAAAACTCAACACATAGATGAATCTCTCCATTCTTCTTTTAGACTGGAATGAGGTTATATACCCACATACTTTTCTTGATTGGAAATAGAATCTTGGACTGGATCAACTTCCTTAGTTCTTGTGCTATTAGGGATTCAATCTTTGCAATGTTTGATGATGTCAAGATCATATCCCTTGAGATCATCATAAGACTAGGCCATGACCCCTTCATATTTTCTATAGAATTGCATAAGTCTATCCTTGTAATGTTGATGAGATTCTTTCCTGAAATTTAGTCTTCTTTCATCTCCGACCTCAAGATCAATGTAGTCCGCTTGGTTTGCTACAAATTTTCTCCTATCATTCCTTGCATCGTCACAATCAAACATATTTTTGAGCATGACTAGCCCTTTCAAAAGTTAATTTGATCTTAACAAAATGATCTTCCCTACATACGCTTATTCCATATTAGGCTAGAACTGATCAGTGAATTCTCCTAGCTATTGAATGAACGATGTGATGTTTTCATCACTTTCAAACACTTTCCAACTCTGATCATTATCTAGAATGGAGGTTCAAAAAATCACTCACATAGAGTGCACATTCTCAATCAAATTGGAGATAGGATCGAATTGAGATCATATTGTCACCATGTGATCCGTAGTTAAATTTTTATCCCTTGGCATTGCATGAATGTTAAAAGATTTGAAGCTTTCAATGAGGTCCCGTATCTTGTGCCTATAAGACCCCATTCAAACATTTTTTGCAAAAGAGATGTTTCTAACTTGATTGATTATAAGTTTGGAATCTTTGAACACAATTATTCTTTTGATACCCATGCACTCTGCGAGGCTTAGTCCTTTCACAAGAACCTCATTCAGCTTCATTGTTTGAGAAGGTAAATTGGAAGTGGAAAGATCTGAGAATATGATCATTGGTTGGAGATGTTAAGAATATCCCAGAATGAGCACCAACCTTGCATCTTGCACAATCAAAGTGTAATGTCCAAAGCTCTAAGGCTTGTTTGGCCTTGGACTATTTCACTCCCTTTGAGAAATCTTCATCCTCATCATAGATTATGTATGTTCCCAACCCAATAGCATGATAATTGCCGAAAGGATAAGTGTTTATATAAAAGCTTAAGAGGACCTCTTCTCGATCAGCCTTGTCTTCGGTTACGTTCTCATCTACTATAGCTTGACACCAAAATTTTCTAATTTGGTGAAAGGAGTATGGATGGTTTCGAGGTTGATCATGGCTTCATCAAATACATGTTCTAAATGTAGAGTTTCTAATATTATCTTCATTTTAGCTTCATTCTTAGTCCTGAGAATTAGGTGGGACCAATCCAAAGAAAGGTATCCGCCTATCTTAGAGGTAAATTCTTGGGATAGGTAGAGGCCAAACATAGGAGGAACATCTATGATCATGGTATCTTGCAGCACCGTGATTCCAGGATAGGAAAAAATGGTTAAGGGGAGGTCTTTAGTGAGACCTACATTTTTGACCTTGTTCCTATCTAGTTGCATAACTCCTCTCTTTAAGGGCTCATAGCTAAGCCCCAAGGCTTCAGCTATTTTCTTGGTCATGACTATGGTGCTAGTACCAAAGTCAATCATGGAGTTGTGTAGAAAATTCTTTTCCACAATGAGAGTTAATAAAAATGGTTCAGGTTTCAAATTCTCCTCTTTGACCTCATTTGAAGCCTCCTTTGTAGTATTCACAAGAACTTTGGTTAGCGGTGATGAGTCAATAGCCTTTTAGGAAGCTTATTCTATCGATTTCATGACCACATCTTTCTACAAGGCACTTTTTAGTAATGCATTTTTCTATAGAATGGCTAAGATATCCCAAAGGGATACATTAGTAGAAGACTTCTTTAATTGTTCCACTACATTGAAAGGTGATAGATTTGGAGGTCTTTGTTCCTTGGACCTGGTGATGACAATCTCCTTGCATAGTTGTGGCTGTGGAGAAATTATGGAAGTGCTAGTGGGCTAGTCGAAGATACTTCTAGGCTACAGAGTGACCGACTTGCCTATGAATCTCCTTTTTGATCGAGTAGTGTAGTCAAACTATACTTGTGGGGTTGCTAATGTGGATGCTTCATATATGAACACTTCTTCCTCTCCTTCCATCCATGATAAAAGGGAATGATTGAGAGCTATGTCACTTTCTTGTTCCAAGGACATTCCTTGCATATGTGTGGTAAGAAACACATTCTCCATTTGTGGAGAGGCGTAAGTATAGCCTCCTAAATTTGGTGCCACACCTTGGCTACATTGTTCTGCAACTTTTTGTTGTAAATTCCCATGCGGAAAATATAGAGGAATATGTACATCACCGTAGGGGAAGCACTAGGGATTGATATCTTTGGTGAGGTTGTTCTACCCTATGGTCAACTCTCTACTCATACTTGTTTGAGTAGTTACAAGAGGATTCAGTACCGGTACGATTTGGTTATTTGTCTTAGTCTAAGGACTTGTGTGTGTGGCTCCTTGATATTGGTTATGTTGGTAGGAGGGTCTTCCACCTTGATAGCTTTGGTAGGATGGTCTTGGAGGAGATAACTAGTTTCACTTGATAGTCGTTACTTCATTTATTAAGTCTTGTAGCATCTCCTTTATGTTGCTCATCTCATCCTTCGAAGCACCGGATGTAGAAGCAATATTTGGTGGTGCACTTGGATATGTGTACATAGACAGGAGCGAGAAGGGTGTGCTAGTAGATGGAATATCCTATGTGTAAGTTGATACTTCAGGGAATATTAGTGTAATGAGCTGAGGTGGCAACTTCTCAATGTCGATCAAATTGTTCTCTGCCTTAACCGCTACGTGTATGCATCTAGTAATGCGGTCCTACCAACTGATTGGATCATCATTGAGATATTGACATTGATGAATTTTAAGTAGAACATAAATTCCAACTCGGTCTATGGATGGATGGTAGTCAAGATTCTCTGCCAGGCTGTATGGAATTGGGTGTTGAAGTCCATCATGAATTTAGATGGGGCCCACTTTAATGTCTCTAACTGATGATATAGCGAGGATCTATCTCCGTCATTCAAGAATCTTTCATAAAAAGGATCCTTGAGTTGATCCCAAGTATCAATAGTGTTAGTTGGTAGAGTGCGATACCAATCTAATGCTTTTCCTCTTAAAGAATCTATGAAAAACCTTAGTGCTATGTTCTTATCCTTAACTCCTTGTACTAAACACACATCTACCACATATTGAAAATGTTTTGATGGTGTTCTTGAGCCATATTTGGTAAACTTAGGAATAGATTTGAGAGCAGAGACTGGGATAGGGGCCCAAACGACAAGTGAAACTAGGGCTACAAGGGGACTCCTGATGTCCCAAGCTATATAATTGTGATTTGTGATCTGCAACATGGTTGGTGGATGGATCATAAGGTTTACTATGCGAGTTTGAATCTATGTTGTTACTAGTTGAGGCACTAACAAGGCAATTTTTTTTGTTGTTTGCGACCTAGTAATAGGCTGATGGCTTATACACCCTCTTTGATTTTTGGTATATTTGAGCTATCCCACTAGATGTGCTAGAAAAAAGAAACTATTGATGCCAAAAATTGACAAGGTAACAACCTTTATGGGAAACTTAGTTAAAGGAGGGACCTATTGCACTAAACTGAGTGACCTCTAGATTTTAAAGAAACTGAATTATTTTATAACTAGGATTTTGAATGGGAAAAGGAAGCCTTTTATAGAAATAAAAGGATCTAACTAGGGCAATCCACCAAGATTTAGATATAAGGCATGATAAATCTATCTTTTGGATGTGATTTAAGGGCCCGTTCAATGGTCTGCTATGTCCTAGAATGACAAAAAATAAAGATAGAAGCCTGAATGATTCACTCAATGACATAAAATAATATTCATGCACATTTACTGAAAAGAGGAGTCAAAGACATGATCTAAACCAATAAATGTGCATTAAATTTATGGAAGTTTTGAAAATGAAACATTCGGTACCATAATGGCATAGTAAAACTTATCAAATATCCTAAGAAAAACAAAAATTCTGAACAATGGCACAGTCTATAAGTTATTTTGTAATAATCTAAAAGTAAATAAAAGGCCTGGTTCTTCCCCCAATTTATTTGTCAAAATTAGAACACCTTCTTTGAAAGGAGAAGTGGTATATATAATAAATTCCCTTGCTTGGTGACCTAGTAACAATAAATATCCTTTGATCATGAGAAACGATGTATATGGGAATGATTTTCCTGGTCATTGCAACAAAAATAGATTTGAGCCATGAACGAGGTTTCCCCAGTGCCAGATGCATCACATGCAAATGATGGCAGTGGTCCTAGCAGATCAGAGCGTCGACATGTGTCATCCACTTATGAAAATAGTTATAATATGTGGTAACTATTGTGGGGTTGTTCCTTGCTTCATTCCCCTATGCAAATAAGCCTTTAGAAGATCTAGGTGGCAAGTGTTCAGGGGCCAAGGTTCATTCTCCCCTTCATGCGATGAAAAATTTCATGGTGAAGACACGTGGAGGTTACCCAAACATACTGCATTATAGGTAGGGGCCACCAAGGAATGTGTGTGAACCGATGCTATGTGGCATACCGTCAGGGCTCGATAGGGAAGTGAAAGGAAGAAGCACTAGAGAGTGCGAACTGTCAACATGTGGAAGCATGGCAGGTGCCATTGAAAAGTGAAGGAAAGAATTCCTATGAGGAGCACTTAACTGACAAGTGGTAGTATTTGGATAAATCCATGTGAAAGGAACCCAATGTTGCATTCAATAGATGAGTGTGGACATTACTTAGGAAAAAATAAAATAACTCAAAGGGAGTTTGGGGAAATTTTTATTCATAGTATGCAAGAGACAAATATTGCACATTTTGTTGGAGTTGTGAGCAGATATATGAGAAATCCTGAAATAGAACACTGGAATGCTATGAAATAGATTCTCAGGTATTTGAGAGGGATAACTACCAAAATTTAATAATTGGGAGGATCAGCCACTACTCTACAAGGTTTTTTTAACTCTATTTTGGTGGATGACATTGATACCAAGCAAAGAACTACATGTTATGTGTTTATAGTAGGTGGTATACCAGTTAGCTAGATTTTGAGGCTGCAAAAGGTTTTTTTTTTCCAGCCATAGAGATAGAGTATGTAGATACAATTAAAGCAAGAAAAGAGATGATTTGGCTGCAATATTTTTTTAGAGGAATTGGGAAAGAGGCAGGCTGATAATTTTTTATACAAAGACAACCAAAGTGTAATTCATCTTGCCAAGATTCCTAAACTTAATTTAAAAATAAAAAATATACACCTTAGATGCTACTTCATTTGGTCTGTGTTGGAGGATGGTTCGTCGAAGTTGGAGAAAAGTCATAAAATTAAAAATCTAGTAGATATGTTTACAAAGGAGGTAACATGTGAGAAGGTTATTTCCTCTTAATAATTTGTTGCTCTTCAAGATTAAAAATGATGTAAATAGAAAAATCTATTTCAAGACATTTTAATCCAGTGGGAGCTATAGGGGTAATGGTGCTACAAGATCAAGTGCAAAAAATCGATATATTTTTTAATAAATAAATTTTATATAATTTCTATTGAAAATAGTTCCCTAACTACCCCAAAAATATATAGTTGATTGCTATGGGTTGAATGTGAATATTCATGCATGTAAGAAGTAGGTACATGCAATAGTGTGTAGGTTGAGGTGATAAAGTTTTGTGATAACAATTTTGTATTGGGAACATGCAACAACACAAATTACACTAAGGAGACTATAGATGTTTGAGACATTGCATGCAACTAAGGATTATTGTTTCAAATTAAATAAATAATGTAGCTCTAAATTTTGCTAGAGATTTAATAAAAATTCGATAGTTGTTTGTTGATGTATCCCACTAGGTGAACCACATTAAAAATATTTATCTCTTTGTGCAATTTTTTTATTTCTATTTAAACTCTATTATCTACATTGATAATTATTCAATTAATTATTGTATTGTGCTAGAAAATCCAAAAAAAAGAGGCTAAAATTATTTCCTAGAAAAAGAGCTACAAAAAAGGCCTTCATATGAATGAGAATAACTCTCATGAGGTTCAATTATAAAATTGAAAATATCGATGGAGAGATGCAAGAGAGAAGGCATGTAATATTGATGTCATGCTAATGTCCAAAGAGAATATTATTTAGCTCCAATGTATTCAAATACCACCTTCAATTTAATGAAAAAATAGTTTAAATGATAGAAATTGCCAATTGAGATTTCAAAACTACCAAATTGACATTGAGAAAATGTTTGATCTAAATTTTTTTTTCCCTTAATAAAGCAATGGGAAGGGAGCGTTGCCCTAGTGGTAATTATGTAAGAAGCTAGCAACAACCTTCAGGTGGCTTGTCCTCTAACTGCTAGTGGTTTGTATAGTTAGAACTTACCAAATAGATGATAAGCCTATAAACTCCACGTGAGAGAAATAAGCTACAAAATTTTGAATGCATACACAAATTATAAACTAGAGTTTTGGAGAGAAGTGCAAATTCCAAGAACATAACTTTGTATTAAGAGTTCAACAAGAATAATTGCTTAATCAACTCAAAAAGGAAAGAGATATAAATATATATATTCATATAGTTTCCAAATCTAACATGGATGATGATAATACATAAGAATTAAAATAAGATGTTCAAATGAAATTTTGTATTAAATTATAATATTCCATATTTAGAATAGAGTAAAATATTACTATAGATAGAAATGAAATTTATACTTTGTAAGAGACTACATGATCATAAAAATAAAACACGAAATCTACAAATATATGAACACTGCAATTTACAAATTATTTGAAAGTTAAACTGGAGCACACCACCATGAATCTTCTCATTTATCTATTGGAAATTGTTTTATTGAACTGTGATGTGTAATATATGATGTATGATATTAACCAAGTGGTAATTTAAATTTTCTGTGAAAGGTAGAAAATTGTCGCTCTTATGTTTTAGAACATAGAACAACTAATTTTCTCCAAGTTTCATTCAAGGATAGCTTAGAGATCTCAATCTAAGGATGGAATAAGGGAAAGAGATTTGCAATAAGATGTCCTAGGGTATAATTAAAGATCAAAGAGGGGCTCACCACCAAGCTAGGGCTTTGAAAGATAATAAATGTAAAAGATATGCAAAACCTAATTATAAGATCTAGATTATGAAACTAAAATGTAGAATAGAAGACTAAGAAAATAAAGAGGTGCTCCTGGAAATTGAAGAGGCTTGAATGAAGACCAAAATTTTTGAAAATGATGAATTTTGAAGCACACTAGGATTCATACACCAATAAGGGAAATTTAGTCTGAGTTTAGGGTTTCAAGTTGAAATCATAATCTAGAACTACTGAATTGAGATCTATAGAAAATATTTGAAAATAGGTATATTGGGACTCATACGCCACACATGGTGATTTAGTCCTTATATCAATGTTTCTCTGAAACTCTAATATCATCTAAGGCTTTCCTATAGCTTCCCTCTTGCCAAATCCTGGGTTTTGAAACATTGAATTTTATTTTGTAGGGGACTTTTTGTAATCTTGCAAGTAAGGTGACAACTTTGACAACTTTGCAACATGAAATTTTTTCTCCAATATTGCTCTTCAATGAATCTTCAACCTAGATCTGTAAATCACACATCAAAGAGGTAAAAAAAATTTTTGTTAATGGATAGGGGTATGCGTTGGTCAAACCCCATTTTGGTAATCAAACCTTGAAATGAATAGAAATATAATGGAGGAATGATGAATGAACAAATATGCAATGTTGCAACTCACCAAACCCTTAAACAAAAGTCTACAATCTTGTATGTAATGTCTAGCATGAATATGGATCTTGACTCTTGCTTGAATGATATGGATATTGATTTGAATGCTTGTTTGAATCTATAATGATGGAAATTGACCCCCCTCCTTGGAAATGGTACAATTTCTCTTGATCTAGGAATAATTAATGACACATTGGACTTAATATCACTTTGATCTAGTGTTGTGATGTGTTTTATACAACCACATTAGGTCTTGGGACCTTGTGAAATAATGAATTTAAATGGTACCATGCTAAAGTGTTGTAACACACTTTCAAAATTTTCTAAGCTTTAATCAATTAACTATACCTAATAAACCTCTTTCTAATCAAAATGTACGTTAATTATGCCTTATTTGAATTGTTGTAAAGTGTTGTAGCACATTTTCACAATTTTTTAAGGTTATCATTAATAATTGGTCTTTATTATGCTTTAATAATCCTTAAATTGCATACAAAATACTTAATTAATTTATAACTTCGAGGATAATCTTGACATTAATCATAACCTAATCACAATTCGAGTGTTTTTGGCTTGTGTGGCATAGATTTAGTGATCTAGGACTCATTCGCCACCTTGGGAAAATCAATTCCACCTATATTTTTGGGTCCCAAACCTGATTTCACACCTTTCTAAGGACTTTTTAATTTTGATCCCATGCATTATGACTAATGGGACTCATTCGCCAACTTGGCCGAATGAGTCCCTTTTAGGTCAAAATCATAATTAATTTAAATTCTTGGTGGGATTTTATCCTCTTAGATCTAATGTCATCTTGTAGTGCTATAATTTTAGGAATTCTTGCATAATTAAGTATAAATACAAGTTTATTTAACTCATTTTCACCTAAGCATTCATGAGATCATATAATACTTTTGTGAGAGCATTTATAATAGAAATTTTGAGTTCACAAGAGCATTCAAGAGTTTACAAGATCATTTCTAAGGAGTTCAAGGGAAAATTTCTTCATCAATTATTGTATAAATTCATGATCCATCATAATGTCAAGCATATCAAGCTTCAAGCATGTTATTGAGCTAGTGTTGTGATGTAGCATTGAAGATCCAAGATCAAGCATTGTTCTACACCTATTATCAAGATCAAGATGTACATCCTACATGGCCATTTCATGTTGAGTTATATATTTAAAATATATCATTCAAGGTATAATTTTTAATTTTTCATGTCTTATGTTGCATGTTTCATGTTCATTGATGGAACCCCCTAATTTTTTTGGTTCCATTTATAAAAAAATCTATAAAATTCAACCAATTTCAAAATGTCTAGACTTAAGGTTTTTCCCACTGTTCTTGCCTTGGGATTTTATTGTCAGGATTTCTCTATTGAAACACTAAGTCTTAGCCCTTGTCAATATTATGATTTTTCATCGACCTTGTATTTACCATCCTAGGTCATTTTAAAACATCTTATGTCATTAGATCTCATGGAGTAACTGAACCCTCATGCCTAGGTTGTAAACATAGTTTATTTTATAAGGTTGAGAAATTGACCTTATTTGGCATTTACATCCTTTGAAAAATATATTTAGAAGTGCTTTGAGGCCTCTTTACATGTCATCCTAGATGGTCCCCTTTCTTTAAACAACTTATAGGCACATGGTGAATTATACACTTAAGTCCCATTTACCGTCTCCTTTATCACTCATCGTGAATAGCTTTATGAATTTAAATTTGAATCAACAGTGTGCGATGAGTGGTATTTCTTTTGTTTCACACATTACAGATAGGTTTTGAATGTTTGGTGTTTTATTAGTGATGAGAGATACATTTTTTATGTGTATTATTGTGGGCATCTCCCTTATCGCTAATTACTTATGAGTTTTATAATGTGAATTAGTGATGCATGATGAACCTTGGTGCTCTTTGTATTTTCTCAAGTATCACTCATCATGGATTCGTTCCAAGATTTGAGTTTCAAAATAGCAATTAGGGATGAGATAATTTTTTTAAACTCTCTTTCACTGATTTGAATTTTTCTTGTGAGCGATATGTTTGTGACCACTAATTTTAAAGGAGAATGCACATGGCCTTATTTGGTTCCATCGCTATATTTTATCCATCCTTTACATGGTCCTACATTTTAAACACAAATTAGCGATGCACGATGTTAGAAGAAGATCTCCAAGAAGGATAGTGATCCAATAGTTGAGATTCCATTGCACCATTACTCTTGTCATTGATTGAACCCTGGAGGGTTGGGGAAAATCTGTGATGGGTGATGGGATGTTTGAAGGATTTTTCTTTCAATTTTTAGCTCTTCGTACTTCACCGATGTAAATGAAGAGCACAAATTAGGATGGTGATGCACGGTAATTCTCAAATTAGAGATGACTATTGAAGTTAAGAGTAAATGTGGAAAATTTCAGAGGTGGTATTGTTGTTTTATAAGGCACATGTTGTAAAAGCTAGAAATGTTGCTTGAGGATCACCATTGATGGTGTTTTAAATACAAAAAGATCGACAACCCAGATTCAAAGTTGTTCAACTAAGTTGTCAGCTCACTCGTGGAAGGCTCTCCTTGATCATTAATGGCTACACGCTTCTGATTTTATACTTAATGTGGATTTATTTTCATTTATCTCACCATTTACAACCATCGAGAATTGTGAAATGAGAGACAAAGAGGGAGTGTGTGAGATTTTGATTTTAATTATAGAGGCATTGAAGTGTCTATCCTTGGTAAGTTTAATTTTATATGAGCTCCAATCTGAGTCATACATTAGTTGGTTTGAGAGTTTCATTTTTGGGATAGTGTGTTTTGATATTCTATAACTTTTATTAGGTCTGGTTGAGATTGACTAGGTTTGAGATATTTTTGTTTTGTAAAGGGATTTTGCTAGTGAGTCGCCATGTTGTTAGATTGCAAATTTTTCCCTATTTCATGAAAGAATGGGAAATTTGGGTGTGTTTGTTCAACCAATTAGGAGGTCCAAGAGGCTTAATGTGTTTGAATTTCAAGAATACATATTTGTAGTTGAACATGAGGTACCTATAAATTCTACACTACCAAGGGAAAGAGAAAAGCCCATGGAAAAAATAGTAAAGATGGTGTCAAGAGAACCTACAATTTGAGGATTTCGGTTGTTTCAGAAGAACTGGTCAATTTTAGAGGGAAGGAGTTGGTTAAGGCTATGAAGAAAGAAAAGAAAATGCATAAGTATAACAAGGCTTATCTAGGGAGGCACAAATCTCCCATTGAAGTTTTTAACAACCCTTTGGGTGATGGTGGAGATACTGACCTATAGTATGGCCATTATCTGATTTTTATGCTGCCATTTAAGAATTTTTATGAGGGAGGAGTAGTTCCTCCTCCAATTTCAACGTGAACACGAAGCGAGTGAGCATACTCTAATGTTGATGAATTAGAGTAGCATCTTGGCCTTGTTTATTTTTTTGAGGACACCATTATCACTACATTAGGATCACCCTCTTCAACATGCGTTATTTTTTATCTTTAGTACTGGTCTGGAAATATTTTTGGCCAATGTAAAGAAGAGGTTTTGGACTCTATATCCTCGATGGTAAATATGCCTTTTCTAGGAAGAGTGTAATTTTTTTCCTCAGGTACTAATGGAGAATATTCTTTGGTCTACATGGACAAGGGATTTTGGCAATGATAAATCAATGAATGACACCTTATGGAAAGTTGGCTTGTCTTCTTCATCTGACTGCATGGAGATTTTTGTCTTTTGCTTTCCCTTGTTCTAAAATGATTAAGTGTAATTGTTTGGGAGGTCTCTAAATCTGAAATGAAATGTGTGTCAAATGATATGTAATTATAATTATACTTCAGCCTAAAGATTTTTTCTCCCATCCTTCTATAATTGGGATATCAAGTCCAATTACTAGGGTTCAATTTTTGAGTCTCAAAATGGTTTAAGTGGAAAAACCAAGCTCTTGAAGGAGGAGATTATAAATTCATGCACAAATGAATACGTTAGTGAGGAGTCTAGGGTATGAGTTTTTTTGTAATGATCTCAAATAGTTTTACATTAGTAGCAGTTTATAAATAAAAATGCTAGTTTGAACGCACCTTCACTCCTATGTAATTTTATTCCATATTATGAATGAAATGGTTAATGATCTTTTCATTTGTCTTCAATCATCTTAAATTGAATGAGTGATTTTACTAACACTTCATTTCAAATAATTGATTAAAATGGTAAAGTATAGTCACATATTTGTAATGAAAAATCATATGATTGGTAAGTAGTTATGTCTTAGATGCAGTTAGCTGAATACTATAATGTTGTATATCAATAGTCAATTGATTACTAACTCTAATTGCTAAGGGATTACTGGTTATTATGAGTAGAATCCATTACCTTAGGATAATGTATTGGTCTTTTCATTTGGTTATCCTAAAGATAAATAAGTTAGTCATATGCTTGACCAAAGGCATGGAATGAGAATACAACCCATTTTAAAACACCTTCAACTATAATATATCAATCTAAAATTGTTGGAAGAATGAAGAACACATATCTTAATACAATTTTTTGTTGTCATTGATTTCACCATGAGATATGAGTTGCAAATACAATTTCAATACATGTTTATCTGGTATTTTGAACCAATAATGCAGATTAGTCCTCTAGTATTTTACTTTAGATTTCCCCTTCGATAAATTTACCCTCCAGTGATAGTTGTTACTTCCAATTTTGGGAAATGGTTTTTGGTCGATAGGGTCATGCATGGACAAGATCTCGTATGTACAACTGTTCATGTTTATCACCAACCTAATTTTGTTGTTTAAATTTTTGTTATTAGGTTTATCTCTAGCCGACCTAAATAAGTTGTTGAAGTTGCAATGGATTAAATCTTGTTTGAGAAATCCATGCCGACATGGTTTATCATGCTACACGTTTGATTTTTTTGCAGAAGTTTTGTAGCTGACTAAAGTGATTCTTGTGATCAATTCAACCACATATATATAGGATTATTTGGAGATTAAGGAGTATGAGTTTTAGAGGTATGCTAGTGTTGGAAGATTGTGTGTGGATGTGAAAGGAGCGAATGTTGATCTGCTGGCATGCAAATTTTTTGAGCTTCAAAGGAACTAAATCAACACTCTAAGTTATACTTTCATCAGTTCATTTTCTAGCTGTAAGCCATTTTATTTTTGTTTCACTTATAGGCAATGAGCCTCTCTTTTGGATGGTGAGTCTTGGTGGTCAGCCACCTTTTTTTTATATATTATAACCACTTATACTATATTGTGAGTTAATCCTCACCATGGTTTTTCCCTCACTAGATTTTCCACATAAAAATATTGGTATTCATGTTCTATTAAATCTACTAATTATCTTATATATCATATGCATTAGATTAATTGGATGATATTTGTTCAATAAGTTTAAGAAGATATTGATTCACCCCCCCTCTCAGAATCTTGGATATTCAAAAATTGGTATCAAAGCATTGTTCCTCTGGAGAAGCATAACAACTTAATGGAGAGCTTGAAGATTGAACGCATGGATGATAATATAAAACTCCAAACTTCCCTTGATGATCTTGAAAAAGTTGAAAATTAAAATAGAGATCTAAAATAAAATCTTGATGAAGAAAATGGATGTGTCCAAAATTTGAAACAGAAGTTAAGGAAATTCAAAGAGAGACACAAATAAGTTAGTGAGCAATTGAAACAAGAAAATGAAGATGTTACCGAGCTAAAAGTACAAGTGGAGGAGAAGAAGAGATTTGAAGAATGTTTGAATGTAGAAGTGCAGACTAAGTCTGATGAGTGTACCAAGCTTGAACAAGAAGTGGTAAACTTGAGAGAAGAATTGGAAAAATCAAAATTCTTTGAAGATAGTTTCAAGACAAGCTCCACTATGCTTGATGAACTAATTGCAAGAAAAACATCCTCTAAAGACAAAGGTGGATTGGGGTTAGAAGAAAGTGAATTCTCTGAAGCTGTGAAAGATCAAAAGACTCAAGGAAAAGGAAAACATAAAAGAAACTCAAAAATAAGACCACCTATCAGGAAACCAAATGCTCAAATGTATCCATCCTTCCATGGCACTTGTTTCTAATGCAATAAATTTGGTCATAAGGAAATTGAATGCAAAAGTAGGATGAATCAGTTCTCTAGTTCTCTTTGTAGTCAATGATATGCTTGTACAATAAGATTGAACATAGAGCTAGGGAATGCAAAACTCAAATGACAAAATGGTTTAATGGAAATAGAATGAATGAATCCTTTGTTGGTTACTGCTATACTTGCAGAATGTTTTTGCACAAATAAAATCAATGTAGATCTAGTATAAGCAGAAGTCATACAAATCAAATAAAAGTGATCTACTACAATGAAAATAAAATAGGACACATTTAAAGAGTTTGCATAAGGAAAAAGGGAAAGCAGTTTGCTCTAGTAAAGTAGAATGAGTCTGTGAAGGAGATAGACAAAGATCAAGTTAAGCAAGAGATGAAAAAGGTATGGAAAAAGGAAAGAAGAGCTAGAATCTTTTGATGCATATGTGCCCTCATCTGGTACAGAAAATTTCACTAGGAAGTAGACCTAGTAGGATATTAGGGGGATTTTTAGAAAAAAATCCTTTGAACCCCTTGATTTTGGGCATGCTAGTCTTTGGCATGAGGAGATTTTCTAAGAAATAAATAAGTAGAGGTTTTGAAGAAGAAACCAGGAGAAAAAGTGTAGGTATGCTTGATTGTGGAACATTTTAGGGTTTTTTCCAAGTTTTTTGGATTTTATTGCATTTAATGTGAATTAGGGCATCACATTGATCTTTAAAGAAAAATAGGTATGTGCAGAATCATGATAGGCCAAAAAGTGGTGATATGTAAGCCATATGATGGCCCATGTGGCTGATGACTTTTTTTTTACCCAAAATGGATTAAACGAAAATGGTTTTTAGAGGAGATTCTCATCTTTCCACCAATATAAATTATGCTTTACTTTGAATTTAATAAATAATTATTATTCATTTTCTATTAGAATTACGAATAAAGTCCTAAATAATAGGCTGATCAAAAAACATGTATAACTTTCAAAAGGTATCATATTTGGGTATGTGCAGGATCATGATGGACCAACAAGTGGCAATGATAAAAAATCATGTTTTGAATCGGTTCAAAAACGCGGAAATAGCCTAGTTGACTTTTCTAGGTTCGGGTGTCAGTACTTCTACCTGAACCAAAAACCAAAGGTAGCTTCCACAAATCAGATACTCGATTCAAATCGGATTTCTGATCCAGATCGGATATCCAATATCCGATTTGTGGAAGCTATATATAGAAAAATAGCCGACTATTTAATTTCATATTTCACAGTTTGATGCGGGCGAAAGAGATGAAATCCAAATCCGATATCTATTTTGATCTGATATCCAATTTGAAAGGTATTTAT
Source organism: Sequoiadendron giganteum (assembly GCA_007115665.2). Lineage (NCBI taxonomy): Eukaryota > Viridiplantae > Streptophyta > Pinopsida > Cupressales > Cupressaceae > Sequoiadendron > Sequoiadendron giganteum. The sequence goes on from CM021106.1 coordinate 101,146,153, forward strand.
TTTGTTTTTTTCGATCTTGTAATCGATTTTTTGATAGATATTGTTAAGTTTAAGTAGGTTTTATGAAAAAAAATTCAAAAATACGGTTTTGTATTGATTTTTTTTAAAAACTAGAGTTTACATTGATTTTTTATTAAAACTTGATGTTTTGAAATGGATCTTGATTAAAAATTAGTGTTCTTGATGTATTTTTATCAAAAATAAGAGTTTGTTATTGAATTTTGTGAAAAAGTATGGTTTTTTTTGGATTTTTATTAAAAACTAGGGTTTTTTTACAATAATTTCATTTATATTGTGTAATTTCAATTAGTTTAATTAGTTTTTAACTTTAATCAGGTATTATGGCTGTGAATGTAAATCCACAAATTCCAAATGCTCCACCACCTATGTAGCCACCAATTGAAGACTTAATTGGTGAAAAATTGGGGCAATTGAGGGGCATTTGTGAAATTTATCAAACAATGCCTCGATTGAGAGATATGACAAACACATTGAAAGAAATAATTAAAAATATAGAAATCCTCTCCACCCAACATAATTCCTTTTATTCATGGTGAGAAGACATGAGGGAGTATTATCGATGTGGATTGTCTTACGATGATGTGAAATATCTCCAAATAACCAAAGCCGAAATAGCCTATTTATTCATTGACCTCTGCACCAGTTTTCCAGTGAATGTTAATAGAACAAAACTTTCCATAAAATTTTGCATACATAGGGACATTGTAGCTAACTTTTGGGATCGTTGGTGTATGGTTTTTGATAAACCACTGAACAATAATTCCGACATACCATTTTACTTCATTAAAAAATTATATGTTGAGTTTGTGTTAGGGCATCATGTCAATTCCTTTGACATTAAACCCTTCCAGGGCATCGGTGGAGGTATGCCCCAGGATAGGCCAGGGGCAGTTAGAGTAGTCCTACGCCCAAATTTTCCCCTTCCTCCCCTTCCTCCCCTTCTTCCGCCACCTCCAATATATCACCCAAATATTATCGAGGATGCATCCACACAAACTATTCAGGCTATTCACTCTTTGAGTGGTCATTTGGTTTCACATGCTTCTATAGTAGCTCAACCACATTTTGGTTGTGTTGGCAAAAGCTCGAGTGTTATTACATCATCCTCCTCAGGTCCACATATTTGTGTGCCACATGATTGCACTATGTGCCGCTAGATATGCTTGGGTCCTGCTGTACAACCCGTCGAGCATCCCTAGGACACTTCTGATTATGACCTCCATGATGTAGACATTATAGATTAGTCGCAGGGGAGTGGAGTGCACCCTAAAAAGTCCTCTCCTACTACAAAGGGAGATGCTGGAATAGTGACATAGGTAATATTTAAGTTGTAATTTCATAACTTGCATTTATTTTTAAATGAATATTAATAAGAGATAGTATCAAGTACTAATATTTATTTACATGGTCTATTAATAGTTGATGTCTGAGGAGGAGCTCGCACGTGTGAATGATAGCACCCTTAGGGCCATTTTATTTGGCTTGGACACACACACAATATATATTTTTGCACTCACTCATTTAAATTTTATATTATATAATTTCTTGTCATTTGAATTGTCATTAATGAAATTATATAATAGCTTATATGTTAATTCTATTTTCCTCCTGTAGGAAATACCTAGTGTGAGTGAGGTGCAACCTCATCCAGACTATGGAGGTGTAAATCTAGATAAGGGGAAGGTAATTGAACTGAAATTGGATTGAATTAAGATTTTTAAGATCTTATATTTATTATACATACATAGACATAGATTGGTAGTTTCATATGTACTTGTCAATTTTATTTACAGGCAATTATGAGCTTTACAAATATGTTGACAAGGGACACACCGCCTAGAGGTGTAGTTATTGGAACACCTCAAAGAGTAGGTGTTGAAACCCATCAAAGAGGAGGTGTTGAAACACCTGAAGGAGATAAAGAAAAATATCAACTTAAAGAGGTAAATGTGCTTATTTTATTTTGTGTTTGATAAATAAGTTCTTATTACCAATAATCATATGCTAACTTGGATCAATTTTATGTTTTTGTTTACATATATAGATTGGCATTTCAAAAGTTGATTTGGTATATTCTAGGACTCCTGACCCTTTGAAGAGACGTATATTTCAGGTAGTCAAGATTTCAATTTTAGAGTTCAATTAAAATTCAATGTATATTGATTTTGATGTTAATTATTCAATTTTAAATTATATAGTATAACTAATATCAATTGTGGTTTGAATTTTTCTTGTGTAGCTACCTGCAGAGCCAACAAGTGCTTCAAAGAGGCTCCATTTTGATGATCCACCAATAGTTTAGGATGAGATAGATATTTTGGCATGTAAATTTTGAATACATATTGAGATGGCATATGCCACATTTTGTAAAACTTTGTTTGAGTTAGCATCGATGCCATTTTTGTATATGGACATACACTTGATTATTGGATAATTTGATATAGAGAAGTTGACAATCAAAATTTAATTTGTTCCTCATGTGCATGATTAAACTCTTTGAAAATTTTATCTTGAGCAATGGTTAAATATCAATGTACAATAGTTTAAAACTGAATGGTTATATTATGTAGTTTATATTTATATCACTGATTACATTGCATTACACATCTTTCAAACTAAAATCATTAATTCACATTGCATAACTAACAACTAGATGTTCATAGATGAAAAAATTTCAATTACAATATAGTTCTAACAAAGTCAACCTAAGCAGTTATACAATTACTTCACATTGCATAACTAAAAACTATGAGCAATTGTCAATTGCATTTGTTTGTCATTGAATTCTATGAGACCACATTTCTTTGAAGTTTTTTTTCAAATAGTCCACTGCCTTGTCTATGCTACCACATTTTTCATACATGATAGAGATCACATTAAGTTGTAATAAATTAAATGATAGCCTATGGCTATTTAATTTATACTCATTTTATTTAAATGGATGAGGTTGACTGATAGGGTAGGGTTGGATGGAACAATCACTGTTCCATGCTCTGGGTCTTGCTTGCAAGATCTCCTTGGTGTCTTACTTCATCACCTTAACCTTTAGGACCTTCTTCATGTTTAGGTACCCCTGGTTCTCCTGGCCAACCCCACTACCATCACAAATCAACCTACCAAGTCAATCTTGGTGCAATGTCTCTAACTCTTCCTTAGCCCTTAATCTACCCTAAAGACTAACATTCTCCAAGAACTAAAGCCCTTAATCTACCCTTAATCAGTAAAATGAGTTCCAAAACTCATTAAGCCTTTCCACTCCTTATCCTCCTGATCACTCCTGATCAAGACATGTTCCTAAGCCTCTAACTCTATCTCAATGGTCAAAAGAAATGAACTAACTACAAAAGAATGCTTGAACCAAAGAAACTAGCTACCTACTATTCCACACAATGCTTGGAAGACAATTGCACTACATTCTACACAATTCACAGTGTCAGGATCACTCCATTAACACACAATTCAAAGCAAAAACTAGAAAAATTACACAAATTTATCACGGTCTTCTCTTGTAATCATAAATTTCCAATTATGCAAAAGCTTCCAACGTTCCTCTCAGGTCAAGGCACACCCTATATAGGTCAACAAAAGTAGTTATTCCTCCCCTTGGTCAGACATTGTAGTTACCTTGTGGCAATTTTGCACTTTTTGCCAATGTCTAGTAAAATGAGTTTCTAATCTCATCAGTAAAATGAGTTCCAAAACTCATTAAGCCTTTCCACTCCTTATCCTCCTAATCACTCCTCATCAAGACATGTTCCTAAGCCTCTAACTCTATCTCAATGGTCAAAAGAAATGAACTAGCTACCTACTATTCCACACAATGCTTGGAAGACAATTGCACTACATTCTACACAATTCATAGTGTCAGGATCACTCCATTAACACACAATTCAAAGCAAAAACTAGAAAAATTACACAAATTTATCACGGTCTTCTCTTGTAATCATAAATTTCCAATTATGCAAAAGCTTCCAACCTTCCTCTCGGGTCGAGGCACACCCTATATAGGTCAACAAAAGTAGTTATTCCTCCCCTTGGTTGGACATTGTAGTTACCTTGTGGCAATTTTGCACCTTTTTCCAATGTCTAGTAAAATGAGTTTCTAATCTCATCAGTAAAATGAGTTCCAAAACTCATTAAGCCTTTCCATTCCTTATCCTCCTAATCACTCCTGATCAAGACATGTTCCTAAGCCTCTAACTCTATCTCAATGGTCAAAAGAAATGAACTAACTACAAAAGAATGCTTGAATAGAAGAAACTAGCTACCTACTATTCCACACAATGCTTGGAAGACAATTGCACTACATTCTACACAATTCACAGTGTCAAGATCACTCCATTAACACACAATTCAAATCAATATCTAGTAAAATGAGTTTCTAATCTCATCAGTAAAATGAGTTCCAAAACTCATTAAGCCTTTCCACTCCTTATCCTCTTGATCACTCCTGATCAAGACATGTTCCTAAGCCTCTAACTCTATCTCAATGGTCAACATGACCTTCAAGGTAACACGTCAAAAACAAAAATTCATCCTAGACTTCCTAATTTCCTAGTGTTTTCTAGGTGCTCCTGCACTACCGACCTTCCTTGATATTATTTTGAAATTTATTATTTTCAAGAGAGGCCGACCTCCTTGAAGAGTCACCTTATTTTGTATAAATACGAGGTGATGTTTGTTCATTTCCTCAATCAAGTTCATTCAACATAATTTGCAATCCCAGCAAATGTTTGCACTTAAGCAGCAGCGCTTCATCTTGCAGCAGCAGGCCAATTTCAAGGTGAAGCATATTTGATTGTATCTTTGCATCTACGAGAGGTCCTATTATTCATTGTATCAAATTCAACCATGAGCTAGGCCTAAGTTGTAAGCAAATTTCTTGTTGTGTTTATTGTCTTATGTGTTTCATTTTTTGAGTGCTTTATGTTGTATTATCTAATCTTTAAGTTGAAATGGTCATATTGTTGATGACAAAGATTTGACCATGTTGGCTCTTAATGGTCTTCCTTCATCTTGGGAGTCTTACATTCAAGGAATCGATGTGAGATCGAAACTTCCCAAGTTTGATCGAAAAGAAGTGGGACCTTTATCATGTTTACTGGGATACGATTTGCTCAAAGTCAGTCAATTTTCATTCTTGAACTTGTACAAACCAACAGATTGTTCCAACACATCCGAATAGGTATGGTTCTCTTTTGCACTCAGATATGTCGAATCGCTCTGAGCTGCATTGGAGTGATGTTTTCCCTTAAGAGTCCAAAGTGCTAAAACGTAGCAAACTCTGATGTACTATTTCTTGGAAACCGTGATGCTTATAGACACTTTTTCTAAGGATACAAGATCGTGTTGAGACCATCTACAATAACCTCTCTCAGTTTTCGCTATCTCGAAGGCATTTTTCCGTGGTGACGAGTTTTCAGTTGAGGGAAAAGTTGCCAAATGCAAGCAGTGTAAAGTTGCAAAGTGGTGCAACTTTCAATATCGAACTTGTACGACCCAACACACTATTCCAACACATCTGGATGGGTATGTTTACACTAGGTATGGTTCTCTTTTGCACCCAAATACGTCGAATCGCTTCGAGCTGCATCGGAGCGATGTTTTCCCTTAAGAGTCCAAAGTGCTAAAAGGCAGAAAACTTTGACGGACTATTTCTCGGAAATCGTGATGCTTATAGATTTTTTGTCTTATGATACGAGATCGTGTTGAGACCATATACAATAACCTCTTTTGGTTTTTTCTATCTCGAAGGCGTTTTCCCATGGTGATGAGTTTTCAGTTGAGGGAAAAGTTGCCAAATGCAAGCAGTGTAAAGTTGCAAAGTGGTGCAACTTTCATTCTCGAACTCGTAAGACCCAACAAACTATTCCAACACATCCAGATGGGTACGTTTACACTAGGTATGGTTCTCTCTTGCACCCAAATATGTCAAATCGCTCCAAGCTGCATTGGAGTGACATTTTCCCTTAAGAGTCCAAAGTGCTAAAAGGCAGCAAACTTTGACGGATTATTTCTCAGAAACCGTGATGCTTACAGACTTTTTTTCTGAGGATACAGGATTTTGTTGAGACCATCTACAATAACCTCTCATGGTTTTCACTATCTCGAAGGCGTTTTCCCATGGTGATGAGTTTTCAGTTGAGGGAAAAGTTGCCAAATGCAAGTAGTGTAAAGTTGCAAAGTGGTGCAACTTTCATTCTCAAACTCGTACGACCCAATGAACTATTCCAACATGTCCGTATGGGTACGTTTACACTAGGTATGGTTCTCTTTTTCACCCAAATACATCAAATCGCTCCGAGCTGCATCAAATCGATGTTTTCCCTTAAGAGTCCAAAGTTCTAAAAGGCAGCAAACTTTGATAGACTATTTCTCAAAAACCGTGATGCTTATAAGACTCTTCATTTGAGGATACGGGGTTGTGTTGAGAGACCATATACAATAACCTCTCTTGGTTTTTTCTATCTCGAAGGCATTTTCCTGTGGTGATGAGTTTTCAGTTGAGGGAAAAGTTGCCAAATGCAAGCAGTGTAAAGTTGCAAAGTGGTGCAACTTTCATTCTCGAACTCATACGACCCAACGGACTATTCCAACACATCTGGATGGGTACATTTACGCTAGGTATGGTTCTCTTTTGCACCCGAAGACGTCGAATCGCTCTGAGCTGCATCGAAGCGGCCTTTTCCCTTAAGAGTCCAAAGTGCTAAAAGGTAGCAAACTTTGACAGACTATTTTTCAGAAACCATGATGCTTACAGACTCTTCATCTGAGGATACGGGATCATTTTGAGACCATCTACAATAACCTCTCTCAGTTTTTGCTATCTCGAAGGCATTTTCTCGTGGTGATGAGTTTTCAGTTGAGAGAAAAGTTGCCAAATGCAAGTAGTGTAAAGTTGCAAAGTGGTGCAAACTTCATTCTCAAACTCGTACGACCCAATGGACTGTTCCAATACATCCAAATGGTATGTTTACACTAGGTATGGTTCTCGTTTGCACCCAAATACGTCAAATCGCTCCAAGTTGCATCGGAGCAACGTTTTCCCTTGAGAGTCGAAAGTGCTAAAAGGCAGCAAAATTTGACAGAATATTTCTTGAAAATCATGATGCTTAAGGACTCTTCATCTGAGGATACGAGATCATGTTGAGACCATCTATAATAACCTCTCTCAGTTTTTGCTATCTTGAAGGCATTTTCCCGTGGTGATGATTTTTCAATTGGGGGAAAAGTTTCCAAATGCAAGCAGTGTAAAGTTGCAAAGTGGTGCAACTTTCATTCTCGAACTCGTACAACCCAATAGACTATTCCAACACATCTAGATGGGTACGTTTATGCTAAGTATGGTTATCTTTTGCACCCAAATATGTTGAATCACTCTGAGCTGCATCGGAGGAGCGTTTTCCCTTAAGAGTCCAAAGTGCTAAAAGGTAGCAAACTTTGATGAACTATTTCTCAAAAACCATGATGCTTACAAACTCTTTGTTTGAGGATACGAGATTGTGTTGAGACCATCTACAATAACCTCTCTCAGTTTTTGCTTTCTCAAAGGTGTTTTCCCGTGGTGATGAGTTTTTAGTTGAGGGAAAAGTTGCCAAATGCAAGCAGTGTAAAGTTGCAAACTGGTGCAACTTTCATTCTCCAACTCGTACGACCCAACGGACTTTTCGAACACGTCCAGATGGTTACATTTACACTAGGTATGGTTCTCTTTTACACCCAAATATGTCGAACCAGTCTGAGCTGCATCGGAGAGGTGTTTTCCCTTAAGAGTCCAAAGTGCTAATGTCAATTACATGGAAAATGAATGTCCTAGCTCTTTCCCAATCAACTTGAATCAATTACATGGAAAATGAAATTCACAATGAACTTTTTACTTTTTTCGTTTTTCGAAAAAGTGGCAAGCCATTGTAATTTGTTATATATAAATAGGAGATATTACAAAACCTGGTTCAAATGAGCATAGCAACAGGAAAGAACTAGGAAGAAAACCTCATGTTGTAGCTCGATTGAGTACAATGGTAGAAATTTGAACCATATTTCAAAAAACATCACAATATATAGATTATGCCTATGCACAGTTATGACCCTTTTACATTGTTTCACATTTCAAAATTCAATTTTTACAAAATTTGCCTATTTGAGGCATTCAAGGCATAGTCTTCCACAAGAGTAGTATGTTGTCATTTTTGAGTGAAAAGCACCTGTACAAACCATCAAGGTAACAGTTAAACTACATACAATAGAAAATATGCTTGGAATAACCAATCAATATTATTGTAATTTGTCACATACCTCTCTAAAAGGATTAGAGTTGCCTATTGTTGCAACAGGTCCATGAGCAATCATGCTAGGAATATCGCAAAAAATTTCAAATGATAAATCTATATTGTAACAACAAAAAATATGCTTAGACTAACAAATCCATATTAATCTAAACTTACTGAATGATGATGAATTGGTAATGCAAACTGTAAAAGATGCTTTGAATAACCAATCTATATTAAAGTAATATGTCGCATACCTCTTTGAAAGGATCAGAGTTGGCTATTTTTGTAGAAGGTCCATGATCAATCATTCCAAGAATATTGCAAAAATTTTCAAATGATATATCTATATTGTCACAACAAAAAAGAGGCTTAAGCATTGTACTTTCCATTCTTGAATATGCTATTCAAGTGTGCCTGAAGGGTCATCTCTTTGCTTAAGAGTATCCAATATTGCTGCATGATCAACATTACTAAGTGTCCATAGTTGTTTTGTCTTTGGTTTGGCATGATGCTTCAACAACTTAACATTTGTTGCTATAAGAAGGTGTGAATACATGAGAATGGTTTTGTGTTTCTCGTAGTCTTCAAATGCAGGTATGCCATTCTTTCTAATCATGTATGTTTGCAACCAAGTTCTTGCAACCACAACTAAACCTATAGGATACACAAACCCATCATCATATTCCATCAATTATGTTATCTTGTTCTTTACCCACACACATCGAGCCAACCAATATTCTGATCTCTCTTCATTCCCCTGTGGTGCAACAACTACAAAAACATGTCCTGGATGTAGTAGATCTGAAAGCCAGTCATAATGAAGTGAACTTTCCATTGTGTAATTTGTCATGGATATAGTTTGAGATAAAGGAGTTAGATACTGTGGAACCCATGTATCCACCCACTCACTTGACTCACATTGATCCCACTCGTATTGAATACAACTCTAACAAAAAAAAGCCAACTGTCATGTCCAAATGGTCCATGTGCTTGCATTTGAGCTTCAAAACGAATGCATCTTTGAAGAATCTTTGATTGTATGACAATCCAACTTGCCTCCCATTGTACCCTCCTCAACCAACCAAAAGAATCTATGCACTATTCAATCAAGTGTCCCTCCTTGTGACAATGCTGAACTACACCAATCAACAATAGAACATGCATCACTGAATTTTGCTCCTGAAATCTTCAATTGCTCCTTAACTAGAGCTCCTTTTTCCCATGCCCAACTTCAAAAAAACTCCAAATATTAGGTACACCCCTCTCTACAGGAATTCTACTGAACCAATAAAACATACGAGCATTCTTGAATTGACCTATACACTTATCTGACCAAATGAGATGTCGGCCCAGTGTTATATCATGCTCCTGCAAGAACTCAAAAAAAATCACGAAACAATGTTGGACATACTCGGATGAGTGAGATCTATCATCACTCATATAAAAATGATACTCTCTGATTATCTTTCGATCCTCCTTTGTACTATTAGGTGCATGTCTAAATGTTATGTGGACAAAAATAGCAATCTGAATGGAATTGTAATACTGAGAGTGTACCTCATTTTGTGGTTGCAATGTGTAGTTTTCAGCAAAATCAACCACTCATATAATAGTGCCAATTAGAAAAGAGTCCTTACATATCCTAAATTGTTGATCCAACCACTGAGACCTATGAATATGCCTTGCATATTTGTAGAAAAGATTGTGCTTAAAATCTGAAATAAAATCAGCAACACTGCATTCTTTTGTAACCAACTCGCATCTAGAACCTTCACCTCCACTCTACAAAGTATATTTGACTATCTCATATCTCTTTTTCTCAACAAGATTCTTTCCAAATTCATGTTCTGAACCCTCATGAAAACATTGAACAAACTTTGACAAGCCACCACATTGTGAGCACTTCGCATTTAAACAATCATTTCTACAGAAAAAGGAACCATCATCCCTAGAACATAAAAATAGATCTAGCAAGTCCCTTGATGATTTTGGAAGATGCATTGTACCACACTCCTACAACATTTCATTAGTATGCAAAGTAGAATGGATATAGCATAATAGTTCATGGTACATTGAAAACTCCACATGGTATTTGCAACAACAAATATTACGAATCTTAAGAGGCACACAATAGAATGCCTTCAAACCTTCAAAAGTTCTTTGTGAGATTTCCATATTTGGATGTGTTTGATTAAATTTGTTCAACAACATTGCTTGGCTTGATTCCAAGAAATGTTTAGGATGTGGTATACGATCTCGACTACCAATTCTTAACTTTAAAACATCCTTTCCATTGGGTGACACTCTAGAGTTATCATGCCAAAATTGTTGAATTGCCTGCTTTACATTATCGGTTAGCTTCTTATCAACACGTGTAAGCCTTTCGGCAAAAGCCATGTATCATTTTGAAGAGGATCATCTATTTTTTCTCTTCTTGCAAGTGCTCTATCCAAAGTTTTATGATTTAAGTCAAAATCAATACAAGTTTGTCTCATAAAGTGAGCCTTTTTCAATTGATGGCTTACTAGGGCAGTGGTAATGACTCTCCAAGTAGCTCTCTTATATTTTTCCTTGTATTTTTTTCCAATAGACTTGATAGCATTAAAAAGATTTTTGACAATAATAGAATTTTTTTAGGCCCTCTTGTTCAAATGAATCTTCAATTTGGCTAGCAAAGGTCTCATCTTTTGCATCTTTGGCAATTGTACAAAAATTTGGCATTGCTCGGTCAATTTCTTATCACTAAAATATTGGTTGAAAAGTATTCTAGCCCACAACCGAATAGTTCGTGTTGACCTCTTCCCTTCAAAATTGTTTATAATGTTATCATCAATTTCAACTAACCATTTAGGGGTCCTTGAAGGTCTTGAATTTGGAATACCTCTTTCTTCCACACAAGGTTCTTCATTTCTCGTGTAATCTAGTGAAACATAATTTACACTTGCTTCAATATTATGTTCAACATCTTCATTTCCAACACTTTCAACTTGAACATTTTCAATATCAATTTGAACAATTTCATTCCCAATTTCAATATCATGTTCAACATCTTCAATTCCAACATTTTCATTATCAATTTCAAAATTTTCATTCCCAATTTCAATATCATGTTCAACACCTTCAATTCCAACATTTTCATTATCAATTTTAAATTTTTCATTCCCAATTTCAATATAATGTTCAACATCTTCAATTCCAACATTTTCACCTTGAAAATTTTCAATATCAATTTGAACATTTTCATTCCCAATTTCAATATCATGTTCTACATTTTCACTCGAAAGACCATAGGGCTCAGGTTCACCAATATTTAACATACCTTGTCTTTTCTTTCTATGACCTTCTCTATCTCTTTGTCTATATCCTTCAATTTGTTCTTTTGTCAGCTTTCTCTTACGTTTTTTCTTATGACGACTGCTGCTCCCAATTATACCAAATAAAAGATGCTAAAAAATCATTATGTATGAAAAATTTGAGTACAAGAATCTTCTAAAAGTTTATCTTTGTCTCTTCCTATCTGAAACCACGTGTTTGTCACCTGCAAAGTGCTGCAAACAGAATGCAGGGTCCATTGGAATGCACAAAAATGGCCCACATGGGGTTTTTCTATGGCCCACAAATTGGATATCCAATTTGTAGAACATGTTCTGGAATGGTAAGATTTAACCTCTGCACAATGGAGTTTCACAAATCGGATATCTGATTAGTACACACATAGACCAAAGGGAGAGGGAGAGGGAGAGGGGGAGGGAGATTGGAAGGGAGATAGGGATAGGGAGAGGGAGAGCGAGAGGGAGAGGGAGAAAGGGAGAGGGAGACGAAGAGTAAGAGGGAGAGGATAGGAGAGGGGAGGAGGAGGGAGGGGAGGGAGAGAGGGAGGGAGAGGAGAGGGAGAGGGAGAGGGAGAGGAGAGGAGGAGGAGAGAGGGAGAGGGAGAGGGAGAGGAGGAGAGCGAGAGAGTGAGAGGAGAGGAGAGGAGAGGGAGAGAGGAGAGGGAGAGAGGAGGAGAGAGGAGAGGAGAGAGGAGAGGAGAGGGAGAGGAGGGAGAGGAGAGAGGATATGGAGAGGGAGAGGAGAGGAGAGAGGAGAGGATAGAGGGAGAGGAGAGAGAGATAGAAGAGGAGGAGAAGGAGAAGGAGAGGGGGAGGAGAGGGAGAGGAGAGGGAGAGAGGAAGAGGAGAGGAGGAGAGAGTGAGAGGGAGAGGAGGAGGAGAGGAGAGGAGGAGAGAGGAGATGAGACAAAGGAGGAGAGTTGAGAGGAGAGAGTGAGAGGAGAGGCAAGAGAGAGAGAGGAGGGAGAGGGAGAGATAGGAAGGAGAGGAGGAGAAGGAGAGGAGAGGAGATAGTGAGAGGGAGAGTGGGGGAGGGAGGAGAGTGGAGGAGGAGAGGGTCAGGAGCACGGAGAGAGGAGAGGAGAGGGAGAGGGAGAGTGGGAGAGGGAGAGAGGGTTTAGGGTTGAGGGAGAGAGGGAGAGGGAGAGATGGAGAGAGAGAGAGAGGGAGAGTGGGAGAGAGAGAGGGAGAGAGGGAGAAGGAGAGAGGGAAAGTTGGAGAGTGAGAGGGAGAGAGGGAGAGTGGGA